>JAOANR010000007.1:43712432-44306940 GCA_030278955.1 Hygrophila difformis | reverse complement strand
GCGCAGAGATATCCAGAATTCCATTGGCATTAAGTAGTGGAATATGTTGTACAAAAACAAATTATAAGTAATTCATTCATAGTTTATACGCTTCTCCAGCCACAATATATGGAGTCTATACAAAGTAATCCAAACTCTACATATACTTTATACAAAGTCAGCCGTGATCTATAAATTTTTTTAAATTTACTTGGTTTAAAGTATAAGAAATTGGCAAATTCTAAATTGAATATTGAAGGGGAAAGTTATATGCATTATAATAATACACTGTTGAAATAAATTTTTGTTTATTTGACTTTAGTGTGCTCCAATTCGACCATTGCAACTTGCAAGCATAGCATGATGGATGAGTCAGACAGCTGTTCTATCAATGTTAAGCGTTACATAAATATCAATACATTTACTATTTATTTAAGCTACTAGAAAATTAATTCTGAATTTGGTAGTTAAAACTGTGGTCGCAAATTCGGTCGCTGGTATTTTTAGTGACTAAATTTTACCAAAATTTTTCGATCTCCAGAATAAAAAATAGTTGTAGTAATATCACTCAGGCCAATCTAATACACATCTAAAAACATTTTTTAAAATTCAAATTTTTAACAATAATCAATACTAGCCCTGTCTGTGTCATAGGATTATAAATATTTTTAATATTATTGCCTGTAATTATATAATCATTAAAAATTACATAAATAAAGTTACTCCATCCGTCCCACGAAATATATCTTGTTTGACTTGGATGCACAATCTAATACACTTTTAACTTTTAATATTTCAAAATAGGTACAAGTAAAAATTATGCAAAATATGCATTCTGAAGTTATACGATTAGACGATTCTAACAAAATCGAACTCAACGGTTTTTTTTTAATATATATTTCAAAATACATTTTTTTTTTCGAATACATACTTGTAACAAAATTGAGTCAAAGTTGATCAAGGAACTTTGTTAAAACATTAAATAAGACAAGTATTGTGGACCATATTATTGTATATAAAATAATCGAGCTTGAGTAGCTCGACTACTCGACTCGATTGATTTTAAAAAAAAAATACTGTCAAGTCAAGCTCGAGTACCCACTACTCGACTCAACTCCTTATCATCCCTACTCCATGTTGGGTAGTAGACTAGAAGTACATCGAAAGGGAATTTCTAGCACAACGTATGCGGAAAATTTACCTTTAGTTTTTTTGAAAGTCAGAAATTGTCCTTTTCAGTGGCTGACAAGGAAGCTTTGAACTTTTCAACAGTTGTTCTTGGAGTCTGCCATTCATCCTGCAAATTCGCATTCATCTAATATTCTTCACAGTCAACCACATAATCGATTTATCTATACTCTCTGTTTCTCAAAACTCCAAAAGTTCCCCGAAAGATTTTATCGAGAGCAGACTTAATGAAGAGATCCAATGATGAAGTGGAGAGTAGTGTCAATGCCTTTTTGTTTCTTCTTGTTCTTACATTCTTGCTCTCCACTCAGACACTGTTATGTAAGGGGACAGATGTACTAAACACTACCAACACGTTAATTGATGGTGACACACTAATCTCCGCCGGTGGGGCATTCGAATTAGGGTTTTTCAGCCCAGGCAATTCCACGTATCGATACCTAGGCATATGGTACAAGAAAACAGTAACGGTTCTCACCGTGGTTTGGGTGGCCAACAGGGATACCCCACTCACCAACGGATCGGGGGCTGTTTTAGGCTTCGTTCGGACAGGACAATTGGCTATCCTTAATTCCACGAATTCCATAATCTGGTCCACAAACGCGTCGCAGACGGTGCAATCGCCGATTGCTCAATTGCTGGACGATGGTAACCTTGTTGTAAAACATGCAAACGATGATAACCCGGAGAATTACCTCTGGCAAAGTTTTGAAAACCCCACCGACACGCTCTTGCCAGGTATGAAATTAGGGCATCTCTCGACGGGTCGCGAGAATTTTCTCTCCTCCTGGAAATCCAGCGACGATCCAGGGACGGGGCGCTACACGTATCATCTGGATCCCACGGGTTACCCGCAAGCAGTCCTGAGACAGGACTCCGTGGAAGTGTACCGGACGGGCCCCTGGAATGGCCAAGGATACAGCGGCCTGCCCACTTTGATAGAAAACTCTATTTTTACTTATGATTTATTCATGAACGGCAGCACGGTGTACTACCACTACCAAGTACCCAACTCTTCGGTGATCACAAGGGTCACGTTGAACTATACCCTATCCGGCGTCGTGCAGCGTTGGCGCTGGGTTGACCCGACTATAGGTTGGAGCCTGTACCGGATTGCGCCCGGGGATAACTGCGACTATTACCGCTGGTGCGGCGCGCATGCTAGCTGCAATATCGGGAATTTTCCTGTGTGTGGGTGTCTACCCAAATTCATAACCCAATTTCCGGAAGCTTGGGGAAGCGGGAATTTTAAGGATGGCTGTGTTCGGGAGACGCCCCTATTTTGTGAAACGGATGGATTCGTGAAATATACTCAGTTGAAATTGCCAGATCCGAGAACATCATGGTACAATAGAAGCATGAGCCTGGCGGAATGCCAAGAGGTGTGCCGTAGGAATTGCTCATGTACGGCTTACTCAAGCTTGGATGTAAGAAATGGTGGGAGCGGCTGTCTGATTTGGTATGGGGACCTGATCGACCTCAAACATGTTGCCGGAGCTGGGCAAGATCTATACATCAGGATGGCTTTTTCGGAATTAGCTACTCCCTCCGTCCCAGTCCCAGGTAATGTGTCTTTGTTTGATTTTAACAATGTTCAATCTTCAACTTTGACCTAATTTTATTACAAGTATATAATTGAAAAAAATAGCAAGCTGTATCTTGTTAGAATCGTGTAATCATAATCATAAATTTTAGAATATATCTTTTACATAATTTTTTGTTATGTGTATGTTTTGAGATGTTAACGGATAAAAAAAGTTGATTAGATTGTATTTAGAAATCAAAACAAGAAAAGTTAAATGAGACGGTATATTATATTCTACCCATTTTGATAAAAGTTTCTTCAACATTTCCTCTTCTAATAATTTTCAATTAATTAAAGAGCAAAAGCATCTGCTGCTGGCCTGATTTTTATCCACTTTGCTACAGTCCGGAAAAGCAAGAAACGGGAAAGCAAGAAAGGTGAAATATTGATTGCGAGTTTAACCTCAGTGGGAGGATTAATAATTATCGTGGGGGGCTTAGTCATGTGTTGGATCTATAAGAGGAAAGGAGGTAAACAAACTTATAAACCTCTGCCACTACTGTCCCACACTTGGAGAAGTATTTAAATATTTTTTTATTTATAGTTCATCTAAAATAGATAATTTAAATATTTATAAATAATGAGTGAATACATTCTTGCAGTGACTTGGTGGCATAAAGAAGAAAATGAAGGGTTGGAGGTACCGTTTATTGAGTTCAATAAATTGTCCAAAGCTACGCACGGCTTTTCTGATACCAGTGAGATTGGAAAAGGTGGATTCGGAACTGTCTTCAAGGTACCAATCTCTCTCTCTCTCAACCTCCGTATCGGTTTGTTTCTTACATTTGACACGCTGACTTTGACTTAAAGTTTTATCATAGTTATACAAGTTAAAATATAGCCAAGTGTGATCTTGTTAGATTCGTCTCGTCGTTTAGTTTTTAAATATCGAATTTTTAAAATTTTTACTTGTACTGAACTTGAGTTATTAATAATTTAAAATATGCATTGGACTGCATAAAAAGTTGGTATGTAAAAAATATTGTGATAGGGAGGAAGTATTTTTTTTAAGGAGCTAACTAGAGAATGTATGGTGAGAGCCCACACATCTCTATTAGATTTAAATGTTTAACCTCTCAATGATATACTTATATTTTTATTCTTGTAAATTAAGTTAGTTTATTTACTCGGGAATTTTATTTTAAATATTATATATGTAATTCAGTCCCTAACAAGTTAGCTAACCAAATTCATTTATGATTGGGGATGAGAAGTTAGCTCAGTGGTTAAGTCCAACTTCCAACGCACTTTAATTTTTGAAAATAAACTTTATTATTATTATTATTATTATTATTATTATTATTATTATTATTATTATTATTATTATAATTATAAGTTTTTTAGCCAAAACTCATTATATGTAGTATTGAGTTTTCATGTCTTCATATAATTTACTAATGTCTCTCTTAATGCTCACATATATTGATGTGTAGGGTACCTTGGATGGTCAAGAAATTGCTGTGAAACGGCTCTCCATGAGTTCATCATTCCAAGGACACGATGAATTCAAGAATGAGGTCATATGTATTGCTAGACATCAACACAAGAACCTCGTGAAACTTATGGGATACTGCATTCATGGGGAAGAAAGGATGTTAGTTTATGAATACATGCCTAATAAAAGCCTCGACTTATTCTTATTTGGTAAGGGCTTTTGCACTTAGCACGCAGGTCGCATTTGCTCTAATCTCCATGTTTTTTTAGAAAGTTTATATAATACCAAGTTCTAACTAATTCTAATGTTATGCTTAAATGTGGTTTTTCAAACTAACCAGATGAAGCCAACAGTACACTCCTCAAATGGCCCCAACGCTTCGAAATTATTATCGGAATCAGCAGGGGTCTCATGTATCTTCATCGAGATGCTCGAATGAGAATCATCCATCGGGACCTGAAACCTAGCAACATATTATTGGATATCGATATGAACCCAAAGATCTCCGATTTCGGCTTGGCTAGGATTTTTGAAGGGAATGAGATGGGAGCAAACACAACCAGAATCGTGGGGACATTGTAAGAATATCAATTACGTACTAACTCACCGTTGCTCTTTATGCATGCGATTATTATTTACTTACAATTTTCATCCCACAAAATTGGTATCTGATGATGGATTTTTTGTATAGTGGATATATGGCACCGGAATATTCATCAGATGGATTGTTTTCCACAAACTCCGATGTATTTAGTTTTGGCGTAATCATGTTGGAAATTCTTAGTGGAAAAAAGAACAGAAATTTCGTTTATAGGAACCGGCGCCAGAACCTTCTTGGACATGTAAGTTTCGCACCTTTGAAGCAATTACGAAAAATAACCAAAATAATTCCATAATTATTCTTGATTTCTCAAATCATTCCATAAAAAGTCTATTAGCCCATCCATCCGGTAACTATGCTAATCTTGCCCATCCATCCCACTACCCCTTAAAGACAATTAACGCTGACGTGGCAGGTGCTGCCACGTCACTGCCACGTCAACGTCATTAGACGCAATAATCCACTGCTTCGTTAGTGTTAATTGTTATTAAGGGTGAATATAATTGGATGGATTGTGAAAGATTAACATAGTTATTGGATGGACTTGGTTAATATATTTTTTTATGGAATGATTTGAGAAATCAATCATAATTATGAGACTATTTGATTTTTTTTTTTTTCCGAAGCAATATATGATGATCCATCGAATTTAAGTTTGTGATGCGGCACTTATCTTTGACAGGCTTGGATACTTCATAGAGATGGAGAGTCCTTGGAACTTATTCAGAAAAGTATCATGGAGTCGTGCTCAATGCCTGAGCTACTGCTTCGATCAATCCGTGTGGGACTATTGTGTGTACAAGCGAATCCAGACGATAGGCCGAGCATGTCTTCAGTGGTGAACATGCTGGAGAATTTTGAGGCAAGGTTGCCCCAGCCTAGACTACCTGGTTTTTTTACGGAAGAAGGTCATATTCCCACAATTGATATTTCAACTTGTACAAAGGCAAGTTTCACGAATGAAATAACAATTTCTATGCTTGAGCCTAGATAGCATAATCCTAATTCTATATATATGTGTGTCTGTGTGTTTCACATCGTTATCAATTCTCCCTCTTGTTTATATGGATATGGGTCAGTCCACGTATAACTAACTGGTTTTGCGTTAGAACCTTGTATTCATCGTCTTTTTAGCACTATATAATGCAACGTGAAAGGTTGGTTGATGATTTTTTTTTTCGCTACGAAAATGTCAATAATTATATATGTTTCTGGACTTGTTTTGGTAAAGGAATTTTCATTTTAATTTATAAATGAACTTTAAATAAATGTTAGGATGCATCATGTATTTAAGAATGTTTTGAAATATAATTATACGTTAGTTTAATTTGAATATGTCTATTTTTAGGATGTTTTGAAATATAATTATATGTTAATTTAGTTTGGATGTGTCTGTTTTTAGAATGTTTTTTGTTTAATTTGATTTTAGCATATTTTTTTTTAGGTAAATATCAGGGTATCCCCAGGCCACATTTGATTTTAGCATATTAAAAGAAAACATTAATCCTGATAAAATAGTACTAATAGTAAAATTTTAATTTGATAGCTTTATTCTACAATTTCTATAGTATATAATGAGATGAGATGATTGATTTTGAAGCAATTGTTCCATTCAAAATGGTACAAGAAGTGTTAACCGTAAAAATATTTGGGAGATTTGGAATTGATTGAACGGAAGGAATTACAGATTGAAAGAAATGAAAGATTACACGAATTGAACGAAAGCGGTAAAGAATTAATTGCAGAAAGCGATAAATAATTGAAATTCAGAAAGCTGTAAAGGAAAGCGAAAAAATAAAGAAAATAAAGTGCGGCTCTTTGAGAGTTGATTTGAGGTGTCTTGCAGTGGAGCCATCTCCAAGTATTTATAGGTCGTCCCCCACATCCGTCTTATGCCCATGACGCCACGATCTTTTAACCCCCATTGACTGCAGTCTTCAAACCGTTCCATTGCCCGCCTATCTCTTCTGTCTACTCGATAACTATCCTATAATAAAATGGACCGGGGCGATAAATAGGTAGACTCCATTGGGCCATTGCGGCCTTAATTTGTAGGCTCAATATATTTTGGTGACAACAGATGCCCCCTTGCGCTTTCGGTCGATGGAACTGAGACTGAAAATGCGCACTTATAACAATTGGAATATTTATTTTATGTGAATGGCTGCAGTCCTAGCAATTCCTTTGTTTCTTAACTTGCCGCCACTTCTATCTTTTATCTTTTTTTTTTCTTATATTTTAATATATATATATATATATAATATGCACATATATATGTGTATATTATATATATATACTAGCTTGTTCCGCGTGATGCCGCGCGAAGGGTAGGACAGTTATGCGATAGATTGAAAAATGAGAAGGCAATGAACGTTATGCTTTATGGTTTGAAATTTACAATTGTTGAATAAAAAGAATGTTTTCCAAAAACATACATTAAAGCTACGAAGAAACTAATACGAGGCATATCTATCAGAAATGGGGCCCCAAAGAACAGACATTAAAGCTCTTCCAAGCATGTACGAAGCCCTTCACAAGTTGAAGTTTGATAAGAATAATCTGTAGAAGTCAGTCAAGAAGGCCAAAATATTTAACATTAGGATACAAAATACCTATGAAACAAAAATGGTAACCAATATCTTTTTCTGATTTTGCAATGTGAAATTCCCGTGTCTGAAAATGAAAGTTTATGTTCAGATACCACACAATAAAAACTGGAGGAAACACATACATCTCAATAAGCAATCACACTGGAGTTTTAAAGATAATTTTGCACAAGAATTGGGTAGTAATACAAGTTATTTTTTCCAAAGACCATATCGGTTAGGATAACTTTCCATTCTGAATCGTGATGTAGATGGAGCTCTGAGCATAGTTCAATCTTATTGATATATAGAAAAGATAATGGGAATATAGATGATACGGTGAAAGCTGAAAAAGAACAGGAAAAGAAGCTAACCATTTACCTATAATATACACATATTCAATACAAATCAATATATAAAGACACTATTGAATGGCACTCTTAAGGCACAAAGCACCTAAACAAAATCACGTTGTGCTGAAATAAGGACACAAAGGACAAGACAAGATAGTAAGGAACATAGACAAGAAAGTATGAACCCTTTAGATCTTAAGAAGTAGGGAATGGATAACAGTCAAAAACATTAGCCATGTTACAACTCATGGGCAATTGAAAGAAAGCAGATTCCCCGTAACCTTATTTTCCCAATATAAAAATAATCTTCAACATGTTATCTCACAATCCAACAGGACATAATTAACCAAAATTAACCCCCAATCCCCTACTAATTCAGATAATCTCAATCCCTCGTGAACATTATCAGGATTGAAAAGTTTCAACTACACCTTTGAGATATCACCAATGCGTTTTGCTAAAATCTAGTGGGAAGAACTAAATTCTGAGTTTTGACATTTCAACAAGCAGATTGTGGGCGTGGTCTCAAAGAGTAGTGCATTGCATCTACATTGGCTTTATGACATCCAAGTTACTAATGGCTAGTTCTTGTTGACAAACAGTGAATGCCTTCATGAATGGTAAAGAAATGGAAAAAAAATCAATGCGCAACAAACAAAACGTGGGAATTCATAACCCGACTCAGCTTTTGTAAAGTATGAGCTCATACTTATATCGTGCTTTTCCGTTGTCACAATGGCGATGAGACAGGAAGCGGCGGCTGAAACAACGGCGTTGTAGAGGCACATGGGCTGAACAATATATATATACTTATATATATATGTGACACCGTATAAAGCTACAGTTATTTTCTTATGAACAGTTCCGTACATTGCTACAGTAGCCTCTTTTGTCTCTTTCTAATAGCGGTTCTGCGAACACTCTCTCCCCTTGCTCTCTTTCGTTTTCCCCATTCCTCATTCAATCGTTGCCCTGGCCGCACTCACTCGACGCCGCCGCCCTCTCGTTCATTCATCATCGTCCCATTCATTCATGCTTCTCCAAGACGCTTTCGATTTGGCATCCATCCGCCGCTGGTCCCGCGCCAACGAGACGACGTCCCTGCGCCGCCCTTGGCTCGTCACGGGTAATCCCTAATCCCCTTCTTTTGGTTTCGTCCTTCTACACTCCCACCCCCCAACCGCCCATCGCTCACAGCCCGGCGCGCCTTTGAAATCCAGCCTTCTTCCGTCATCTCCCAGTCACTCGCCTCGAGTGAGAGACGCCGGCGACAGTCGGCGAAGGTAGGGTTTCGCTCGATGGGATTGGAAGGGTTGTTGCTTCTCAGAGCCGATTGCGAGGAACTGTAGAAAAGGCCTTGCAACCAGGGCGTCCGCCATCCTCCTCCCCGTCCCCACACCTCCCCATTGACTTCTCAGTTACAAGTATTTTAATTTGTTTTCTGTAACATTGTAACCAATTGGTGAGAACGTCTTCAATCCCACTATTATTATGCTTCAATTTCTGGTTCACTTCGTTTTCAGAGTTTCCTTGTTGAATTTTTTGAAGGTTTGATTCAACAGAAGCAAAAATGGCATAGTAGCCGCTGAATTTCGGAAGGTTGGAATGGGAATAGCACCCTCTCTGTTGTCGTTCCTCACTCCGCGGCCACGGCAACGGAAGCCAGATTCTAGATGTTTGGATTGTGGCTCGAATCGGCAGGATAGTGATAAAGAGGTTAATGTTCTTGTTTTGCTTCGATGCAGGTGAACTACTGGAATTCAGTTTTCGTGGAAATTTTCTCCAAATTAGAGGCGGGGTTTGCATTCTTAGCAGGAGAGAAGTCACTGTTTTACAGAATGTGGCTAACATGCAAGTGGGTAGAGTTTTCCCCTCTGATAGGGTATGCATTATTCCTTCACTACAAGATTGAATCATAATGGACTATTCTACAAGTTGTGATACATATAATACGATATAATTCTTTAATTGTTGTAATTTGTAAAGGGTTTTGGGCCAAAAGAACAAGACGTATTTATGATCAAGCAATTTCTCCAATTGTTAGTGAAGTATTCATAGCTGATGCTCGGACATGTCAGCAATTTTAGTTCATTTGGCAATTCATTTAAAAGCAGTGCAAAGAATGCATTATATATACTGCATTATTGAGCAATTCTATTTTTCATATGCAGATTCGAAATTGTGGAGAAGAGTTGGGCTTGAAGCATTTGAAGCCGATAAAACCATTAGGATCTAGTGATACCGGAAGGTATGTTCCTCGTGATATCTTACTTCATAATCATGAAAATTATCTACAGATCACACACACACATACATATTAAATGTATTGGATTTATACTGCCTCATGCTCAGTGCTACAAGCTCCTATTATGAAATATTATCACAGTTTCATTTAAATTTTACAATATACTGGAGTTTTGGTCTTCCTAATTTTCTTAAATGTTGTTTCGTATAACTGAGTGCTTAATTTATTTAACATAATGGTCGGCGTAAAAGAAAACATGTCGAGTAGTGACATTAGACGTGATTGAGCTTTTTGTCATTTTCATCTACCCATGACTGAAAGTTTTCACTAATCATTAATGTAATCAGGACGCCTCCCAATAAAACACATTCACTGGGGCACATTTATAGAAAGAGTAATGACTTGCTTAATTGATATAAGTATATTGTTCTCCTTGCAGTATGCATTTAGTAGAACTATCTGGAATAGGGCAAGACTTTGCCATGAAAGCAATGGACAAGGGTGCAATGCTTAATCGAAACAAGGTTATGCCTCTGAACCATTAAGCCATGTTCCTTGCTGATATCCTTCTTTAACTTATGTAGGTGCATAGAGCTTGTGCTGAAAGAGAAATCCTTGATTTGTTGGACCACCCTTTTCTTCCTGCATTGTATGCTTCTTTTCAGAATTTCAGGTGATATGAGCAAATAAGAAATTTTCGAACTTGCATTCTTTTTTAATTAAAATTTCTTTCATAAAAGACATATAGCTACACCAAATTCTCATATCTGCTTTTTCTCTGTAATGTTTTGATTGTTGATTCTTTCATATTACTCAGCAGACCAAAACGCATATCTGTTTCATAACTAATTATTGCCCTGGTGGAGAGCTTTTTCTTCTTGACAAGCAACTGACGAAAGTTCTGAAAGAAGATTCTGCAAGGTATGCCCTCACTATCCAGAATTAGTATGATTGTTCATTTACTTTGCATATATGTATAATTGTTCATTTAATTTTACTGGAATTTACTATCTTTTAATCAGACATTCTAAGCAATATTTAGTTTTCTGTGAACATAACCTGTTTTTTTAATGTTTTCTTATTGTTTTTTAAATGTTTTCTGATTATTTTCCATGGCACCTTATATGTTCTTGCTGCAGGGGTAATCTATAGGGATTTGAAACCAGAAAATGTTTTACTTCAGAACAATGGTCATATTGCTCTGACCGACTTCGATTTGTCCTGCTTGACATCTTGCAAACATCTTGCAAACCACAGGTGTGTCTCATGCACTACTACTGACTGCTCTCGAAAAAGGGCCCTTGACATCAATCTTTTCTTTTCTTTCTTTGGTTCTCATTTTTTTTTCTTTCAAATTTGTGCATATGCAGCTTTTCATTCCAGAAAAAATGAAAAGAAAAATAGCCACAATGCGAGCCACAAGTCATCAGGCTCCAATTTTTGTTGCAGAACCAATGCGAGCATCAAATTCTTTTGTTGCTACTGAGGAATACATAGCTCCGGTTAGCATCTTCTAAACTCTTCTAGTGCATAATTTAAAGATCAAGAATGGCTCAAGATTCATAATTTCATATGCCTATTCTTTTTTTCGCTTGACATTCATATGCCTATTCTTTTTTTCGATTGACATTCATATGCCTATTCTTAGTTTTGCATAAACAAATCAAGAAGAATGCATTGTCTTCTTATATATTCATTCTGTTCCTCGGTATTTTCCACTTACTGTTGGCTGCTTTTGTGTAAAATAGAAAATCATTACTGGAGGCCATACTAGTGCAGTCGATTGGTGGGCTCTAGGTAATTTCTAGCAAGTCTTTGTGATAAAAAGCTTTGTCGGTTGCTTTATAATGTAAAAGGGATTGATTAACATGCAATTAATACTCTTTTTGCTTCATATTGCTTTGTAGGAATTCTCTTATATGAAATGCTATATGGATATACACCATTTCGAGGGAGGAAAAGGCAGAAGACCTTTGCAAATATTCTTCACAAGGATTTAAAGTTTCCAAGAAGTAAAGTGGTATCAGCCTCCACATCCATTTTAAACATTTTAATTTTTTCAACAGACACTATCATTGTGACTTCACCTATAAATCCAGTTGAAGTAACATATATCCACCAACACTCACTCCACACAAAAAATTCATCAATTCAAATATTTCTGATATTTTCACACTATCAAACCTGCCAAGTGCGTCGCAATGAAAATACACAGACCGTCCCGCGCGGCGTAGCGCGCGAGATACGAGTTCTAGTATATATATATATATCTTGGCAGCCACTCATCATTGCAGCCTCTATGTTGCCTCCGTCACTAACTTCCAATTCTTAAATTTCTCCAACTGCAACCTCGAATAATTTTAGCTGCTTCTAGAATTTTAGCTACTTTGTGAAGAATGTCCTGCTTCTTTGCTTTGACTTTTCCTCATCACCACATTTTAGGATACCGATCTAGAGGCATGTCTGCACACATATGTTAATGCCCATTCGAAGTATATTATCCTAAAATCTTCAACATCATTTACAATGGGATGAGAAATTCCGAACGAGAACTTTTGATCCAATACGCATGGTTGCCATCTCAGCCGCCAGCACTATGTTTGTTGCCGTCTCTCGCTTCTCGCGGCCGCACGTTAGCCGCCGCTCCATGTCGGGACATCTGCCACCATCATCCTCTTTTTGGCCACTATCTCACCCCCTCTGCCGCCCAAGCTTTTCGTTTGCTGGAGCTCTTGTTTGCCGCCATGTATGCTGCCGCCCGGGGTTTCTGCCTGCCGCTCTTTCGGAGCTCGGCCGCCATCGAAACCTGCTTACCGGCCATTGGCCTTGCTCAGGCTGCTATCCGCCTTGCTCAGGCTGCTATCCGCCATCATAGAGCCTGCTAAACCGCCATGCCGATCATGCAGCCTGCTCAGCCAAAACCATGCACTCTGCTTAGCCGATCATGCGGACTACTCAGCCAATCATGCGGCCTGCTCAGCCACCATCATACAGCTACCTCAGTCACCTACGTCTGATGCCTTCAGTCGCCTGAGCCTGAGGGCCTTAGTCACCGGCGTTAGCCTCGGCCTTCATGGCCCAGCTGTCGCACGTCGAGTCCTCGCCAACGCAAAAGGCTAAGGCGGCCTCTTGAAAGCCTTATAAGCCATAGCGGCCTCTTGAATTCTTAGAGGCTATAACAGCCTCATGAACGCCAAGTTGGCCTCATAAAGGCCTTATAAGGCATAGCGGCCTCTTGGATGCCTTACACAATGACAGCCTCTTGAACGACTTAGAGGCCATGACGGCTTCTTAAAGGGCAAGGCGGCCTCTTGAAGGCCTTAGATGCCATGACAACTTGAAAGCCTTATATTTTATGACGGCTTCTTGGAGGCCAAGGCGACCTCTTGAAGACCTTAGAGATCATGACGGCCTATTGGAGGCCTTAGAGGGCATAACGGCCTCTTGGAAGAGAATGCGGCCTCTTGAAGGCCATGCCGGCTTCTTGAATGCCTTAAAGGCCATGACGACCTCCTGGAGGCCAAGGCGGCCTTTTGAAGGCCTTAAAGGCCATGACGGCCTCTTGGAGGCCAAGGCGGCCTCGACAGCCTCTTAAAGATCCATGACTGCCTCTCACGGCCTCTTGAAGGCTTAGAGGTCATACAACCTCTTGGATGCCTTAGACCATCTGGTCTGCCACCACATCATCATTAATTTAAAGAAAAAAAAAGAAAAAAAAAGTGGTGGTTGCTTTGGGTAGGTCGACCAATGCCCAACTCAACACCACTTGGTCTCTTTCTTTGGGCCAATGGGATGGAGACACTTGTCTCCATTCTATTGGTCAAGTAATTTTTTAAAATTTATATAATAAAATGATTATATCTTTTATATAGATAAATAAATAAAATTTTAAAATATACCAAATTTTATAATTTTTCATTCTCTACAAATAGAGACCACTTTTGCTATATTTTTAGTAAATACATAATATATCAATTTTGATATAGTTAACCCACTTAAAATTAATATAAAATAGAAATAAATAAAAAATATATCACAATTTTAGATTTTTTATTCTTTATAAATAAGATAAATATTTTATTTTTTTTGATACATTAATATTTTTTATATTTCAACATGATTTAAAATTGTATAAATTAAAATAATTATATATAGTGGTTGGATGGTTGGATGGTTATTGATAGAGTATGTAAAATTGTGGTGGTTGGGTTAGAATGGATATTGATGAGTTGGAGGAGAGAAAAATAAAATAAATAATGAGATGGTTGGGTGGTTGGGGTGGTCATGGTTAAAGATAGCCTTAGAAGTCATGGCAGGAGGCCATGGTGGGCTCATGCCTTTCTTGCGGATCTTCCAGGCTAACTATGTGATCTCACTCCCCAAGGGAGGAGTCTGCTTCCTTCTGGGTTCATTGCCCCAATTTTTGTGGTCATTATTTGAAATGAAACCACATACCCCATCTTGCATGCTTGGAAATAAATTGAGGCAGGCTTGCAAACAGAACAATTGGCGCTGAACGTCCACGACCGCCAGCAACTTCCGCCCTTCAGGCAGCTTAACCGCATCACCTTTAAGTAGAGAAGCAAACACTTGTTCTGCTTTACTCAAACCAAAGAGGTCTTCTTCAGGCCTAGACTTGGCCTCTTCTTGTCTTGATGATTTGAAGGCCGCACATGTGTATGGCCTGGCGGTCTGTATTAGTTCTTCTACCGCCACTTCCGGGGACTTGTCGTCCTTTCACTTAACCTCACTTCCTTCAAGTGGATTCTGCGAGTAGGGGGACGCTTCTCTTCAAGTGGATTCTGCGAGAAGGTCGCAACATGAGGGACTAAGGCCATGGTCGGCACTGGTGGTGCCGTTTGGCAAGGTGGTAGAGAAACGCTACTGTTGGTCATCCCGCAACCTGTGGGGGTTGGTGATGCGTAGATTGGCACTGGTGGTGTCACATCTCGGAGATTCGGCACACTCGATGCCGCTGGTGTATAAGAAAGAACAGCCTGATGAGGCATCTGAAAAACACTTTCCAGGCCACCAGACTCTGAAGATGGTTGCTGGCATGGTGTGGCTCCCCAAGTCCTCTGCTGGCCGCCTGACGGGAGACTGGGTGGTGCATTTGTGCCGTTCATAAGAGTAGTTCCATCCCGCTGGAGACGCATAGAACTACATACTCTCTCGATCTGGTCGGCCATAGCAAGCAGCAATGCATCCATGTGGTGCTTGGTAAATATGGGCATGAAGTCAGCCATCATTTCTGTCATTGATAGCCGTATCTGCTCCGAAACTGTGGGGTCTGAATGATTCCCCATGGCGTAGTGTTTACCGCCGTGTCACCGGCATATTCTGCAACATACGATCTAACATACATTTGCTCTTGTAGAGACGTCTCTTTCAAGCGGATATGGTTTCCACTTTGGGTCCCACTGGGAGTGCCAATTTGTTAACCGTAAAAATATTTGGGAGATTTGGAATTGATTGAACGGAATGAATTAAATATTGACAGAACTGAAAGATTACACGAATTGAACGAAAGCGGTAAAGAATTTAATTGCAGAAAGCGATAAATAATTGAAATGCAGAAAGCTGTGAAGGAAAGCCAAAAAATGAAGAAAATAAAGTGCGGCTCTTTGAGAGTTGATTTGAGGTGTCTTGCAGTGGAGCCGTCTCCAAGTATTTGTAGGCCGTCTCCCACATCCGTCTTATGCCATGACGCCACGATCTTGTAACCCCCATTGACTGCAGTCTTCAAACCGCTCCATTGCCCATCTATCTCTTCTGTCTACTCAATAACTATCCTTTAATAAAATAGACCGGGCCGATAAATAGGTAGACTCCATTGGGCCATTGCAAAATCGGCCTTAATTTGTAGGCTCAAATATATTTTGGTGACAACAAGAGGCAACCTAAAAAATGGTGATTATGCATATTTCAAAGAATGAATAATCAAATTGATGCCCACCTAAAGGCATAAAATAGCGGTCTGCAGTTAGCAGTGATGACTAAAATGCTGTCTAAACTTTAATCCAATATGAAAACCCATCGAGCTTCGAGGGCAAAAAATTCAAAGCATGGTATGATAATAGGTTGGTAATGTGGCCATTCAATCTGTAGCTTCCCCGCTAAGACAACGTGACGTCTCTTCCAATTCCAACAAAACCAGAAGATTAGCCAATGTTTTCGAGGTCCAGATCTTAACTTGGATCATTTGTATTTTTATAAGATTGAATCATATCATCAAATTGAGATTCTAAAATCGTATCAAATTGCAATAATTGATGAAACCAAATATATATCTTTTCTTTTCTTCTATATTATAAGAGCAGTACGGGAAAATTCCTACAGGCTGGATTTTGTTCCTGACCGTTGGATCATGAATTTAATTTGATTTCTGACTGTTAGATTGTGTCTGGTTTATTATAGATTAAACTTCTCTCTCTCGTCTCCCTATATCCTATTTACCTCATTTCGCGATTTGTCTCCATTAGCCCTTCCTCCGCATCCACTCGTCGGCGGTCGCGATTCCTGCAATTAAGGATTTATTCTCATCCCCTTTTGAGAGTGGAATCATCTGAAAATCGTCGAGTCTCCCACCGCCTCCGTACCCGTCGCCTGGTTTTACTTGCAAGCATTCAGAAGCGGGGAAACCCTAATTCCATTTTGTCGTCTCCTTCGTCCCCTCCCTGCCGGATTTTTGGGCAGCGATGGGGGCTTCGCAGGGTCCCTTCCGGGCGGCCGCCGACCCTGTCGCGCCGTGGTGGGGGTGGCGTCGCGGCGTGATGGGGGCGACATTGTTTCGCTGGGCGGCGGCGAGGAGAACCAAGCCGCTGTTGCTGCGTTGGTCGGCAGGAATGGGCTTCCGTCGTTGTGGCGGAGGAGCCTCAGTAGGGGTTGCGTCCTTGGATCCCCATTCTCTGCCTCCACCGTCCAAACGGAGCCGTTGCGCCCGGAAACAAGGTCAGATCTCTGATCATGTTTTTTCCCCTTTTGTAGTTTTTTTCACAGTGTATCCAATTGAGCGTTTCAGGTAATGCCTAATTTAGGAGCTGGTTTCCTATGTATGTTTTCCTCATAGTTTATTTTTCTTTTGTTGGAGGAATTAATAACAAACATAAGTGATGCATTTCTCTATCACTTTAAGCTTTTAGGTAAGATACTCAATATGATATCAGAATAGGATTTCATCTCCCTTCGAACTTTGAAATGAAATGAACAATTGGATTCTTTTTTAAAGTCATTCCTTCACCAATAATGACTTGGAATTGTATGCATCAACGGAAAAAGGGGTTAAAATAATGGATCTAATAGGCTATATATATATATATATATATATATATATTCTTCCCCGATCATTACCTGACAGCAATGGATCTAATGGATTTCACCAGGATACAGAACAAATTAAGCATTGAAGATTGATTGTTGCTTATGTGGTTGACATTGTTTTACTTTTATTGTTGATTTCTGATTAGTTCTTTGGTTTCTTAACTTCAAAACTACTTTTCTGTTAGTTGACTAAAATTATGTAAATGAGAAATTAATTGAAATTGAGATAGCAATTACTGTGCACTATGCCAATCATCGACCTCTAAAAAGTCGTCTTTAACAGACGTATATTCCAGTGGTGTTTTATATTTAGTCAATGAGGGAATCTTTTACATTGATTTGTATCATTACAGGTTTGTATGGCCACGTGATCTCTGTTATGTACGTTACTGGCGTAGAAATAATGATGGGAGCTATGGTAATTGTTTCAGGGATTATCCTCACTTATGTATGCACCTTTATTTTTTCTGATCTGTCTTATCTAATTCTGAACATTATTGTGCAGTTGTGTTATTTCGTTCTAGGGAGCATCAGAATTGTCTTCCACAACGGGGATATGTTCGAGCACATATAGAGGGTAAATTCAACTTAAGAGCTTTTGCATAAGAATTTCCTCGATATTTTTCCGAGGCTCCTCAGAAGAGGAAACTGAGTTTTTATTTACTTGTAACATTCACTTGGCTGTTGCTTATGTTCTTCCTTATTTCAGGTGGAGGATACAATTAAGGATTTCAAATACATATCGCATTTTAAAATCAAGTAATTTCGTCATGAAGATTTCTAGCACATGTTTCTTCCTTCGTTATCCAGATGTTTTCTCCTGGGTTACCTTATTGTTTTATACACCTAATTCCTTATTTCTATCCAAAAGGCTACTTAATCAAAACCAGACCCTTCACTTCAAAGTTTTCCTTTTATTAATGTAGTTGATATTTACTTTGCAGTAAACCAATTTCTTTTATAATTTTGAAAACTGCAGGTTAAAACATTGCTTACTCCCCTGAGTGAGTTACTGGCCATCTTTAAGCTGCAGTTCTTCATCAAACTGCCATGGTGGAAAAGGATTATTTTGGGAACACGAGGTGGTTTAATTATCTTTGGTATACTTCAGGATTTCTAATGCTATCACATGGGACTAATACTTGCTCCTTTTGTTTTGTCATGCAATATGAATCATATGGACACGATGGGGTAAGCACCTTCCTGAAGTACTCATCCCCTTTGGCTTTATCATTTCATCCAGCCCAATAAATACACGGATCATCTATTTATTTATGTTTCACCTAAAACATAGCAACCAAATTACTAGAGCATACCGAGTAAGGTTCATCCGTGACACATGGCATTAACTTATGTTGTGAATTTGTTAGTCACGTTAGTTATTTCGCCGACTGTTCTAGCTTAAGCCATCTTGCACTCTCCCATAGTGCTCTTAAACATTCTAAGTTCAATATATTGTCATACAAACCTCTGTCAAACTCTCTCCCTGCAATTAACTTGATCTTCGGTTGTTAACCAAGGCCCCATGAGTAAAACCCAAGAATTTTACTGAGCCACATGATTATGTTGAAAATGAAAGGTGCATGGAAATCCATTTATGTAGCAGTTTGGCATGCTTTATCTCTGTGTGAATTTATATCTTAGGCCTGGGATTTCAAATACATATACAAAGCATAATTATCACAGTGCATATCACATTGAGTCTATCTGTAACACCCGAGGAAAAACAAATTCAAATTGTTTTGAACTACGTCATGACTTGATCCCTTCACAGGGTACGTAGGCAGCGTGGAACTAATTTCTAAGTTCAGTCACGAAATAAATCACAAAATAAATCACGAAATAGATCACAAGGACGATAGGAGGAGTTGGAACCAATTTAGACTAGGCTAATTAGGACACAGAAATGTTGCGAGCGATAAGCCGGACTCGTAACAAGTTTAAGGAAAAGATTCCGAACCGGAGACGACCCAAGGAATCGAGCTAACATGTAGAAAACCGATAGGGGAAAGCAAGGAAAGACCCGACGGAACACGCGGACCGCCGAACCGGCCGGTCCGGCCGGCCCGCGCTCTCCGCGCGCCGCCGCGCGGCCACCGCGCGGACGGAGGAGTCGCGACTCCAGGGCAGACCACGCGTGCTCCGCGCGGACAAAGGCCCAGCGCGCCAGAGGTGCAGGAGGTGTAAACTTTCCTTCCATGGTGATTTTCTTGCCAAAAATCCGTCCCCTATCAAGGGGAAACGGATCAAGGCAATGGGGGAAGGTTATAGAGGCTGTGTGGCCGCCCCTCCCCCATATTTTCCAGCAAACAAACCCTAGCCACCTCCAATATTCCTCTCCAAGTCGAAACCTCTCCGAACTCACTTTCCGGCAAGTATTCCGGCGACGGCAAGGCGAAAGGAACCAAGCCCTGCCCTCTAGACTCTTGGTAAGTTATTGTACAAAGTTTTAATTCGTCCATATATCTCAGAAACTCATATTCTAACCCTTTTTCCTTACTACGACTTCCCGTCGGAAAACGAACAAAAAGCGATCGGAGAAGTTGGCCGTTCGTCGTGACCCTAGGACACCCGGAAACCCAATCCAGCGACCCTATCCTCATTCTAAGTAAGTTAAAACCTTACTCACAAATTTTCGTGGTTGTTTGTTGTTTAAATCTCGAGATATAGGCTTGTAACAAAAATCGGTTTTCAAAAACCCTATTTTCGTCCAATTTCAAAGACTCGCCTAAACTCGACCTTCGGGAATTCAAACCGAAAACTTTTCAACATAAAAGTTGTTCCTAACACCTTTATCTATCTTGTGTCCAAATGTCAGCCGTTGACATTAAGTTTTGCTATCCCAAATCACGCCGTAAACTTTCTGTGTCGACCCGAACGTTTTAAAATTGTGACAGATTTCTATATTCAACTTGATGTGTGTTTTTCACCCCTTTTTCGAATGATTTAACTTTGCATTCCTAAACAAAAGTTGTAGATAATTGAGTCTAGATTATGCATGTAAAATTTCACGGATTTTGGTGTTCATTTGATATGTCAATCGGTCAAATTTTCATAACTGTTTTAAACCCTATTCGGAACCCGCGAGTATGCAGTGAGTTGTGGTCGATTTTTGAGTACCAAGAATTCATTATTTCCAAATTCTTAAAACATGAAAGTTGTTCCTTAACGTGTTTTGTAGTTACTGTAAAAATTTCGCATCGATTGGTCTTGAAATGAATTTTTAATCGGCGTTGCACGAACCTGTGACGAAAACAGTTTTTAAGACAGAAATTATTCCTTGCAATGAACTCGAATTTCGACTCACTTCGGAACCTTATTTCCAAAAACTTAAAACATGAAAGTTGTTTGTGTGTGTGTTTTTGAATTACTGTAAAAATTTCAGAATTTTTGGTGAAAAGACGAATTTTTAATTAAGAAAGGCGTAAACTGCCTCGAATAGGATTTTTCGAACTTGAGAAAACTCGAACTATGAAAACGCGATATCGATCATTTGATAACTTTGAAATACGAACTTTCGAAAAATCCCGTTCATTAGGCTGAGCCGATCGTCATGCTATCATTATCTTTGAGACTGCCTCGTTAGTGGTCTCCTTACTATCTGAGATTGCCTCGTTAGTGATCTCGCGCGCTGTATTTTTGGATCGCCTCGTTAGTGGTCCTACTATCTTTTTGGATCGCCTCGTTAGTGGTCCTACTATCTTTTGAGACTGCCTCGTTAGTGGTCTCCCATTGTTTGGACTGCCTCGTTAGTGGTCCTATGTTGAGATTGCCTCGTTAGTGATCTCCCGGTATGGTGTCCTCTTCTTAGTCTACGGGATGAATGTAAAAGACTTGTGTGAGTGTTTCTTTATGCTTAAATCATATTTATCATGTCTTTAATTATGTATTTAAAATTCATGCCTCTTAAATTATGCTTAAATTACGCTTTTCAAATTTAGTCCTTTAATCATGTTTTCCGCTGCAAATAAACTATGTATTTTAACATTACGTGTGGTAAGGGAAATCTTTAGTTTAAACACATGTAACCCCTTTTATTTGTTAGTTAGGGATTAACTTACTCAGTATATTTTTATACTGACAACCGTTGTCATTTTTCTTTTACAGAGTATGTCGAGTGACGCATACGCATACACTTGGGGGGAATTGTTTATGAACATTTTCGCTTTCTGCATCGTATTACTGTTTACCGGGTCTGTTTAACCCGAGGTTTTGGCCGTGTTGGCCGTGATTACATTTCCGCTGCATTTACCTTTTCCATGCATGATAATTTTTTTTTTTACTACCGTACTTGATTAAAGTATTATTGGATTCCGGATTCATTGTTGAATGTTTTAAAACTTTGCATACCCATAAGCCTTGCACCTCCATAGCGAGCTCAGGAATCCGTGTCTTGCTAGGGTGATGCGGCGGTGACACCTCGGCCTGGGTTACCAAATCCGGGGTGTTACAAGTTGGTATCAGAGCCCGGAAAATTTTTAAAAGCTATTACTATTATTTTTAAACCATTATTTTTAAAACCCAAGTATTATTTTTAAATTATTTATTTTGACTACTAGTGTTGTTTTTAGCCGAAAGTTTATTTCTCTTTTTCATAAGCCCAAAATCTTGGCCAAAGAAAAATTAAATTTTGGCCCACTATAGAGGCCCAACCTTTAGCAATTTATTTTAAACATACGGATAAAGTAAATTTTAATGGGGAAGGGACTTGCACTTGCATGTTGCATATAGATTTAAATTCGTGCATATCTTAACCTTGCCTGAAAAATGTCTAACTCTAACCTCCCTTGTTGACATTAGATGGCCGAGCCCAACGCGAACATGGTCAATTTGATGGTGAAATTAATGAACGCATACCTTGAGGGCCAACAGCACATCAATTACTTCAAAACGCGGGTAGGACAGTTGGAGGGTAACGTGGCCCATCTGGGTCATCTTAGGGAGGCAGACCATCACCACATAACCCAGCTGCAGGAGCAAGTCGCGTAGCTTCAGGCCCAAGTGGCCCAGCTCCAGGACCAGAGTGATGGCTTGGAAGAGCAAGTGGAGAACCTGGGCTGGGACCTGACCAACCTAACCCAAGACGTTGGTGAGGCAATCCTCCAGAACCTGGGCCCTGGCCCCGACGTCGCTGTCCCCATTGACGTATCCAGCGATGAGGATGACCCCATCGAGGATGCCCCTACCTGCCCCCTCTAGATTAGGGATATAGTTATCGATGCATTGCTACTTGTACCTTCTTTGACTATTGTCAACACTACTACGTTCATCCTACTGCGTATAACCCAAAAGGTTTCTTTTGGAGCAATAAAAGGAATTTCCAGCAGTTATTTCAATTATCCTCTATACTTATTCGCGTATCATATCCACATACCCGGGAGAAACTCAACCACGTAAATGCGCAATAACGAGTGGGCAGCCTCCACTCATGAAAATGCAGTGAAGAGGTAACGACGAAGCCGTAGTACCATAAATCATAACTAAAGCGGGACAGTTCAACCATACTTCTAAAACAACAGTAAACCACTAACACATGTCAAACACCTAACTAAGCAATAACATGACGAAAATATAAGACACGAATTCCAGACAACAGCAACGACCTCATAATGAGGAAACGAAACAAAGTACGTCTAATGCAAAACCTAAACAAAAACATGAAACCAAAAGGAGACATCACTGATCGGGAGGCGGGAACTGCCGGCGCATGTAGTCGTCCATCTGCCGCACATAGGCGTACATGTCGGACATGGTGGCCTGCTGCTGAGCCTGCCTCGTAGCAAACGAGTCCATACGGGTCTGATAGAAGTCCAACCTAGCGTCGAGGGCGTTATAACGAGCCTGCCCAGCTGCAAACCCGGCGTCCATACTGACCCGCATCTCCTGCATCATCTGCAGCATCTGAGTCATCTCCTGCCCCTGAGGTGCCACAACAGGGGGTGGAAATACTGGAGGAGGGGGTGGCTGCTCCGGTGGTACAACAAGGATCAGGCCGCCGTCACCAGGCTGCGGGCGAAGTACAGCACGGGGAGCCCCACGACGTAAGGCGCTACGCCGGTCAGCATAAGTCGGGATACGGTAGCAACTGCCCGGTGCTAGGTCGTACGGGTCTGTCTCCGGTGTAGTGCGAATCCCCTGCGCCGCGCACAACCCACAGATGAGGTGAACGTGGGTAATCACCCTACTCCCTCGTCCTCTCCGCATACCCCGCAAGTTGTCCTCGATGCAAGCTCCTACATTCACCCTACCGTCTTGCGCGATGAAGCAAATGGTCTCGTAGACGTGATCCAGGACAATGTGGCTCCGAGTGATCGGCCGGACGCGCCCAAACCACAGCTGAGTAAGCTCTCGCCAAGGGGAGTCCATCGTCGTCAAACGAAGCTCATGACTGTGCTCGAGCTGAGGAGGCACTATGGTGCATAAGGTGTTCCACGCAGGAGCAAGAACACGTCCCTCAGGCTGTGGCCGGAATACGCCATCGTCGGGCAAGCCAAAATAGACATTGATCGCCCGAGCACTGAAGTCGAGATAGCGACCACGGACCCATACCCGGGATAGATCGTCACCCTCCCCGAGACCGCCAATGTTGGCAATAACCTCCATAGCCAAATAACCGGAGGCGACGCCCTCGGGGTGACGTGCCAGTCCGGTCCACTGCAGATACTCCAAGACTGCACTGACCCTGTCATCGCCCATATGAAGGGGATATATGCCTATCTCAGGGACGTAGGCCCTGTTTCGACGAAGCTCGTCGAAATAAAAGTCCTGGGCAGCCCTCGTCCTAAACCGGAACCTGTCGTGCCGGTGAGGACGCACCTCGTCCGGGAGACCCCTGAGTCGCGGGCCCCGCTGCTCCTCGTCCTCCTCTGACTCGCTCTCGTCGAAATCAGGCATCGCCGGAGCGGAATGACTGGGGCCAGCCTCATCAGCAACTCGTCTCCTAGTCCTCGGAGGACACATGAGAGACGCCAAAACGACCCACAAAAAGAGCAACATCCTGCAAGTTACCAAATACCGATTATAAGGCTAAGTCCCACACAGAAGTCAAGCGAAAACACGAAAAGGTCATTAATATACACTTCCAACGCGAATATACCGTAAGAACAACAAACCCTACCGTTTGCTAAGACCAACCAGGAGGTAATCTAGACAAAGGATATGCTCAAACTAGTGCCCAAACCCTTTGTGGCATTTCATCGAACACGTTATATGCGCAATAAACCAAAACCTAAGTTACTAACAACACACGGAAATTGCCCACAGAATGAAACAATCATTCTAATAACAACACAGCATATCCTACAGCACCAAACAACAGGGGAACGAACTAATAACCACACCCCAATAACAAACAAACATCAAAAACTTCATAGCCTTTCTAAGGATTCGCATTCAACAAGAATTTGCCAAAAACATAAACACATTATAACATAAACATAGGCAAGGCAACAAGAGTAACAACAATTGCCACGTACACTTGCTAATTTGCACAAATCAAGCCTAAAAGTCACAAACCCCCAATTTTTGTACACAAACCCTAATTTCCTAAATCTCCTCACAAATCAAGTCATACAAAACATAAAAGTTGAAATTAGTAAGTGGGTTTAGTAGAATCGTACCTCGATGAGTGAAATTGAAGTCGAAATCAAGCAGACAGGAAGGTAACTCGCCGGATTTAGAGAGAATTGGGGGTGTGTTCTCGAATGGAAAATGGGGGAAGTGGCTCGCGCGGAGCGCGAGCCCTATTTTCTCGAACAGAGGGAGTCGCGCGCTCTCCGCGCGCTGGGGCTCATTACCGCGCGGCCACCGCGCGGGACCCGGAGGGAGTTTTATTTTTCCTGTTCTGCTCAATCTCTTTTGCTATACGCTCCTCACTGAACCCGGACATACATTGACAGTGAAATACGACGACATGGAGCATCACCTGACATTATTCCGGGCAAGGACAGCAGAATTGCCTCACGTCCTCCTTTCACAGGACTACAGGAAACCCTCGGGACGTAAATACATAGGGACCATAAGAAATTCCGTAGGGAATAGAAAACCGCTTATTAACTAACGTCCCCACCACAGTTTGCTCGTATCCATAACGAGCTCCACGACCCCCAACTGAAGAAGTATGTGCCCGACACGTCGCATGTACTCCAACCGGACGTAATCGAATTGGACGATGACTTGACCTATGAAGAAACCCCGGTGCAAATACTCGACTACAAGGAAAGGGTGACAAGGAATAAATCTGTAAAGATGGTCAAGGTCCTGTGGTCCAACCACGAGACAGAAACGGCAACTTGGGAATTAGAAGCCGACATGAGGCAACGTTACCCTATCCTCTTCCAAGATGACCTGACCACAGTTATGGGGACATAACTGTATTCTTAAGGGGGGGAGGATGTAACACCCGAGGAAAAACAAATTCAAATTGTTTTGAACTACGTCATGACTTGATCCCTTCACAGGGTACGTAGGCATCTTGGAACTAATTTCTATGTTCAGTCACGAAATAAATCACAAAATAAATCACGAAATAGATCACAAGGACGATAGGAGGAGTTGGAACCAATTTATACTAGGCTAATTAGGACACAGAAATGTTGCGAGCGATAAGCCGGACTCGTAACAAGTTTAAGGAAAAGATTCCGAACCGGAGACCACCCAAGGAATCGAGCTAACACGTAGAAAACCGATAGGGGAAAGCAAGGAAAGACCCGACGGAACACGCGGACCGCCGAACCGGCCGGTCCGGCCGGCCCGCGCTCTCCGCGCGCCGCCGCGCGGCCACCGCACGGACGGAGGAGTCGCGAATCCAGGGCAGACCACGCGTGCTCCGCGCGGACAAAGGCCTATGTGCGCGTCACCAGCGCGCCAGAGGTGCAGGAGGTGTAAACTTTCCTTCCATGGTGATTTTCTTGCCAAAAATCCGTCCCCTATCAAGGGGAAACGGATCAAGGCAATGGGGGAAGGTTATAGAGGCTGTGTGGCTGCCCCTCCCCCATAATTTCCAGCAAACAAACCCTAGCCACCTCCAATATTCCTCTCCAAGTCGAAACCTCTCCGAACTCACTTTCCGGCAAGTATTCCGGCGACGACAAGGCGAAAGGAACCAAGCCCTGCCCTCTAGACTCTTGGTAAGTTATTGTACAAAGTTTTAATTCATCCATATATCTCAGAAACTCATATTCTAACCCTTTTTCCTTACTACGACTTACCGTCGGAAAACGAACAAAAAGCGATCGGAGAAGTTGGCCATTCGTCGTGACCCTAGGACACCCGGAAACCCAATCCAGCAACCCTATCCTCATTCTAAGTAAGTTAAAACCTTACTCACAAATTTTCGTGGTTGTTTGTTGTTTAAATCTCGAGATATAGGCTTGTAACAAAAATCGGATTTCAAAAACCCTATTTTCGTCCAATTTCAAAGACTCGCCTAAAACTCGACCTTCGGGAATTCAGACCGAAAACGTTTCAACATAAAAGTTGTTCCTAACACCTTTATCTATCTTGTGTCCAAATTTCAACCGTTGACATTAAGTTTTGCTATCCCAAATCACGCCGTAAACTTTCTGTGTCGACCCGAACGTTTTAAAACTGTGACAGATTTCTATATTCAACTTGATGCGTGTTTTTCACCCCTTTTTCGAATGATTTAACTTTGCATTCCTAAACAAAAGTTGTAGATAATTGAGTCTAGATTATGCATGTAAAATTTCACGGATTTTGGTGTTCATTTGATATGTCAATCGGTTGAATTTTCAGAACTGTTTTAAACCCTATTCGGAACCCGCGAGTATGCAGTGAGTTGTGGTCGATTGTTTAGTACCAAGAATTCATTATTTCCAAATTCTTAAAACATGAAAGTTGTTCCTTAACGTGTTTTGTAGTTACTGTAAAAATTTCGCATCGATTGGTCTTGAAATGAATTTTTAATCGGCGTTGCACGAACCTGTGACGAAAACAGTTTTTAAGACAGAAATTATTCCTTGCAATGAACTCGAATTTCGACTCACTTCGGAACCTTATTTCCGAAAACTTAAAACATGAAAGTTGTTCGTGTGTGTGTTTTTGAATTACTGTAAAAATTTCAGAATTTTTGGTGAAAAGACGAATTTTTAATTAAGAAAGGCGTAAACTGCCTCGAATAGGATTTTTCGAACTTGAGAAAACTCGAACTATGAAAACGCGATATCGATCATTTGATAACTTTGAAATACGAACTTTCGAAAAACCCGTTCACTAGGCTGAGCCGATCGTCATGCTATCATTATCTTTGAGACTGCCTCGTTAGTGGTCTCCTTACTATCTGAGATTGCCTCGTTAGTGGTCTCGCGCGCTGTATTTTTGGATCGCCTCGTTAGTGGTCCTACTATCTTTCTGGATCGCCTCGTTAGTGGTCCTACTATCTTTTGAGACTGCCTCGTTAGTGGTCTCCCATTGTTTGGACTGCCTCGTTAGTGGTCCTATGTTGAGATTGCCTCGTTAGTGATCTCCCGGTATGGTGTCCTCTTCTTAATCTACGGGATGAATGTAAAAGACTTGTGTGAGTGTTTCTTTATGCTTAAATCGTATTTATCATGTCTTTAATTATGTATTTAAAATTCATGCCTCTTAAATTATGCTTAAATTACGCTTTTAAAATTTAGTCCTTTAATCATGTTTTCCGCTGTAAATAAACTATGTATTTTAACATTACGTGTGGTAAGCGAAATCTTTAGTTTAAACACATGTAACCCCTTTTATTTGTTAGTTAGGGATTAACTTACTCAGTATATTTTTATACTGACAACCGTTGTCATTTTTCTTTTACAGAGTATGTCGAGTGACGCATACGCATACACTTGGGGGGAATTGTTTATGAACATTTTCGCTTTCTGCATCGTATTACTGTTTACCGGGTCTGTTTAACCCGAGGTTTTGGCCGTGTTGGCCGTGATTACATTTCCGCTGCATTTACCTTTTTCATGCATGATAATTTTTTTTTTTACTACCGTACTTGATTAAAGTATTATTGGATTCCGGATTCATTGTTGAATGTTTTAAAACTTTGCATACCCATAAGCCTTGCACCTCCATAGCGAGCTCAGGAATCCGTGTCTTGCTAGGGTGATGCGGCGGTGACACCTCGGCCTGGGTTACCAAATCCGGGGTGTTACAAGTTGGTATCAGAGCCCGGAAAATTTTTAAAAGCTATTACTATTATTTTTAAACCATTATTTTTAAAACCCAAGTATTATTTTTAAATTATTTATTTTGACTACTAGTGTTGTTTTTAGCCGAAAGTTTATTTCTCTTTTTCATAAGCCCAAAATCTTGGCCAAAGAAAAATTAAATTTTGGCCCACTATAGAGGCCCAACCTTTAGCAATTTATTTTAAACATACGGATAAAGTAAATTTTAATAGGGAAGGGACTTGCACTTGCATGTTGCATATAAATTTAAATTCGTGCATATCTTAACCTTGCCTGAAAAATGTCTAACTCTAACCTCCCTTGTTGACATTAGATGGCCGAGCCCAACGCGAACATGGTCAATTTGATGGTGAAATTAATGAACGCATACCTTGAGGGCCAACAGCACATCAATTACTTCAAAATGCGGGTAGGACAGTTGGAGGGTAACGTGGCCCATCTGGGTCATCTTAGGGAGGCAGACCATCACCACATAACCCAGCTGCAGGAGCAAGTCGCGCAGCTTCAGGCCCAAGTGGCCCAGCTCCAGGACCAGAGTGATGGCTTGGAAGAGCAAGTGGAGAACCTGGGCTGGGACCTGACCAACCTAACCCAAGACGTTGGTGAGGCAATCCTCCAGAACCTGGGCCCTGGCCCCGACGTCGCTGTCCCCATTGACGTATCCAGCGATGAGGACGACCCCATCGAGGATGCCCCTACCTGCCCCCTCTAGATTAGGGATATAGTTATCGATGCATTGCTACTTGTACCTTCTTTGACTATTGTCAGCACTACTACGTTCATCCTACTGCGTATAACCCAAAAGGTTTCTTTTGGAGCAATAAAAGGAATTTCCAGCAGTTATTTCAATTATCCTCTATACTTATTCGCGTATCATATCCACATACCCGGGAGAAACTCAACCACGTAAATGCGCAATAATGAGTGGGCAGCCTCCACTCATGAAAATGCAGTGAAGAGGTAACGACGAAGCCGTAGTACCATAAATCATAACTAAAGCGGGACAGTTCAACCATACTTCTAAAACAACAGTAAACCACTAACACATGTCAAACACCTAACTAAGCAATAACATGACGAAAATATAAGACACGAATTCCAGACAACAGCAACGACCTCATAAGGAGGAAACGAAACAAAGTACGTCTAATGCAAAACCTAAACAAAAACATGAAACCAAAAGAAGACATCACTGATCGGGAGGCGGGAACTGCCGGCGTATGTAGTCGTCCATCTGCCGCACATAGGCGTACATGTCGGACATGATGGCCTGCTGCTGAGCCTGCCTCGTAGCAAATGAGTCCATACGGGTCTGATAGAAGTCCAACCTAGCGTCGAGGGCGTCATAACGAGCCTGCCCAGCTGCAAACCCGGCGTCCATACTGACCCGCATCTCCTGCATCATCTGCAGCATCTGAGTCATCTCCTGCCCCTGAGGTGCCACAACAGGGGGTGGAACTACTGGAGGAGGGGGTGGCTGCTCCGGTGGTACAACAAGGATCAGGCCGCCGTCACCAGGCTGCGGGCGAAGTACAGCACGGGGAGCCCCACGACGTAAGGCGCTACGCCGGTCAGCATAAGTCGGGATACGGTAGCAACTGCCCGGTGCTAGGTCGTACGGGTCTGTCTCCGGTGTAGTGCGAATCCCCTGCGCCGCGCACAACCCACAGATGAGGTGAACGTGGGTAATCACCCTACTCCCTCGTCCTCTCCGCATACCCCGCAAGTTGTCCTCGATGCAAGCTCCTACATTCACCCTACCGTCTCGCGTGATGAAGCAAATGGTCTCGTAGACGTGATCCAGGACAATGTGGCTCCGAGTGATCGGCCGGACGCGCCCAAACCACAGCTGAGTAAGCTCTCGCCAAGGGGAGTCCATCGTCGTCAAACGAAGCTCATGACTGTGCTCGAGCTGAGGAGGCACTATGGTGCATAAGGTGTTCCACGCAGGAGCAAGAACACGTCCCTCAGGCTGTGGCCGGAATACGCCATCGTCGGGCAAGCCAAAATAGACATTGATCGCCCGAGCACTGAAGTCGAGATAGCGACCACGGACCCATACCCGGGATAGATCGTCACCCTCCCCGAGACCGCCAATGTTGGCAATAACCTCCATAGCCAAATAACCGGAGGCGACGCCCTCGGGGTGACGTGCCAGTCCGGTCCACTGCAGATACTCCAAGACTGCACTGACCCTGTCATTGCCCATATGAAGGGGATATATGCCTCTCTCAGGGACGTAGGCTGACATGGATGTCATGACACATGGCATCATGATTCCATATTTCCCGGAAGGGCCGGTTTCAAAGGCACGAATAAAGAAGTTTATTAATTCTGTCTCTTTATTTTTATTTCAGGAAGCAGATAAACTGGAGCCGAAGAAGGAGCCCAAATTGAAGCTGCTGATGCAGGCGGACGAATACCGGAAGGGCCCGGGTCTCATTAATTTGGGACCCAGCCCGTCCAGCTAAATCCGGAAGAAAGGAGACCTCCAGATGCACAAACAGATCAAAACAGCATAAGGAGGTCAACGGAGGGCCCCACAGCTGCCGCCGCCGTTGCCGCCGTCATCATCGGAGGTTCGCCGGAGCTCCGGTGAAGTCGCCGGAAGTTGGCCGGAACTTCGCCGGAAAAGTCGCCGGCACCGGTCAACGACCGGTCAACGTCGGAACAGTGTCGCCGGACTCAGTGGGCCCCAGTCGGATGAAAGTTGGAGGATTTCTTCATCTGTCGCGGAACATGCTCCTTTGTCGCGGAGCTACCTTTGTCGCGGAGTTACCACTTTGTCGCGGAACCCCCTTCCGCGACAAAGCCCCCTTCCGCGACAAAGCTCCTTCCGCGACAAACCCCCTTCCGCGACAAGTCCCTTCCGCGACACAGTCCAGCATCGCGACCAGGTATGCCTAGCGCCACAAGGAGAAGGCTCGAGCCAGAAGCACCCCTGTCGCGGTGCCTTGCTTCGTGACACGACCCTCTTAGCGACAAAGCTTATCCAGTTTACTATTTCCTTGTATCCAGTTTGTTGAAAACATTGCTAGGGTTGTTTAATCTAGTTTTATGGGCTTCCTCTATATATATGAGGTCCCCAAGCATTTGTAACCACTTTGATATTTTGACAAACTCTTTTGCATTAATCAAAGTCACATTTCTCTTTGAGAGTACCCACGGTGCTCTCAACAATTTGTGTGTTTACCACTTGGTTCACCCACACCATTGGAGATTGGAATTTGCTTCAATGGCCACAATGGAAGATGCACTCATGAAGGTCATTTGTCTTGGGTAGATCCCTCTTCCCTTGATCTTACTTAGTCCCCTTCTTCCATAAATTCCCCTATCCTTTTATTTTTCTTTATTTTGTGTTCTTGTTCATCCGGTGACCAACTTAGCCAAACAATCGATCCATGGCATCAATTTATTTTTGGTATCAGAGCCATTGTTTGCTAGTTGGTAGGATTCACTTCACACACCACCACTCCCCATTTGGAACCACGTTCCATTTGGCAACCCAAAATCATCCATTTTCTAGGGGTTATAATGCCCAAATTTTTCCAAAACCCTCATATTCCACCAAAAACTCCTCCAAAAACCCTAAACAGAAGCATTCTGTCCACTTTTTCGAATTTCTGGTTTTGACTCCTTGGGATTTTGAGAAATCTGATCCAATATTCTTAATCCTCATCTCAAGAGCTTTCCATTGGCATAAGATTCATCCAAATCCGAGTTCGTATGCCAAAGTTATGTTCATTTGAAGATTCATGAGTGTTCTTCATGTTCTTCATCCAAAATCCAAAAATATCATATGTTTTGCTTTTTTGATCCTTTGATTTTGTGTTTGTATGCTTGTTTTCATGTGTTTGAACATCAATGTATGGATATTGCATTATTCCCAAAGCATTTTGAGCATTGAACACAAGTTTGGTTGAACAAGTGCCTAGTTTGCTCTCCATTTTCACAATCTGAACTTTTGGTGTTTGTTCCAAGTTGGGGTGAGCGACCTGCTATAATTCCAAGGGCTGTGTTTACATATTTTGGGTGTTAGGAATCGATTGGAAGTGGTTTCAAGGCGTTTGGAGCTCATTTGGTCGATCAAATCACAAAAACAAAAAAACTGCCACTGTGAGTCCGAATCTGTAGCAAACTTTGAATGTTCATAACTTCTTGAGTTCTTTGAGTTTCTTGATGAATCTTCAACCATCTTCAAGAAAATTGAGTCCTGAATCCATTGCAATTTGAATCAAGTGTTTTGGACAAGTATTGACAAAGTTATGACCACTTTTGTACCAATTGCCCAAAAGCTGGCGACACCAGACAATGAGGGCGCGTGAGGGCGCGTGAGAGCAGTAATAGTACCACGTTTGCATTATTTTGCCCCCTAACTCACCCTTAGTCGCTATCATATTGATCCCCTTTGTCCTTGGTACCGTTGGGAGGGATAAAAACCACCAAATTCACATAGTGCCAAATCTGCCAGCCTCCAAATCAATTGGGATTGAGTGTTTTGTTTGTTGGGAAATATTCCCAAGTCTTTTGAGTGCAAAAGTGAGCCACCAACTTATATTTGGGATATTGGGAAATATATTTTTAGTGATACAATAAAGTGGATATCTGACTGGCACAATTGTTCCTCTGAACAAAGTTCACGAACACTGAGTTGAAGTTCCGCCTATTATAAAGGCATTGGAATTCCTCTCATGAGTTGTGATACCTAGCCGAGAAGCCACTTGAGTATTACGACTTTTTTTTTTCCCGAGTGTTATTTTTCTGTGAGCCTACTCATATATTTGGGATCAATCAAGGACATAACCAATTTGGAAGGATTGTGAACGTTGATAGCAATAGCACTAATCATCGACTTGTGCTCAATTATCATTTGCATTGCATATCACATACATATCATAGCGTCCTTTGATTGAGTCGAGCACTTCATACTGCTTCGTGATTTGCGCGTCGCAATTATTTCTCTTCTTTGCATCTAATTGGGTCATTGAGCAGGTGAATTTCGACAGCGGTGTCTGGGCCGAGGGACTGAAATCGAGAGGAATATCTGCGAGTTCACTCTACAGATTTCTGTTTATTTTTCTAACATCTTATATCTATAAAATAATTTTATCTGTGGGATGGCAGGACGCACTGAACCAACGATGTCTGATCTGATGGAAATGATGCGATCTCTGCATGAGACCAGTGCCAAGAAGACCGACATCGACACGCTTACTCAGTCTTTAAATATTAATTCTTCTAATATTGAAACTGTCAATAAGCGTGTTGAAGAAGTCAATACTCGTGTTGATGAAATTTTTGATGATATTGCAGGTCGGGTACGATTCCAAAGTGAAGCAATTGAGAGGTTAGTCATGAACCGAGTCGAACGGAGATTGGAGGAAGCCTTCTTCCCTACTCCGTCACCACAGAACACGACACCTCAAAATGCTCCGTCTCAGAGTACCACACCCCAGAATAACCCATCCACAATACCGGCAGTAGCGTCTACGCTCCCGAGAACTCTACAAGAAGGAACTAGCGGAGTCTCCCGGGCCGATATGACAACTGCAGAGGAAGTCTTAGCCGAACGAGAACTGCAGTTTGGGGAATTTAACCGGAGTTTAGGTCCGCGATCCAGTGAACGACACCGTTTGCACCCACCATTGCAGGCCAATCCCACGGTTCGACCTGAAACTCCTGTAACCGATCATTTAGCTATGCCTCCACCACCACCTGTCGGAGCACCTGTGCCGCCAAATGCGCCACCAGCAAGACACCGTTTGAACTTCGATCCAGCTGCTGATTTTGAAGGAGAACCACGAATGGACGACAATCTGAAAAGCATTAAGTTCACCATACCTGCGTTCAAGGGGACGAGTGATCCTAATGAATTTCTCGATTGGAAACATTCGATGGAGATGATCTATAATTGCCATAACTACTCAGACTTCAAGAAGGTCCAGTTGGCCGTGACCGAATTCAAAGATTATGCACAGCTTTGGTGGAAGAAATACTGTTCTGATCTCCATACCGCGGGAAGAGCTCAAATAGCAGATTGGGAGCATTTATTGGATATCATGGAACATCGTTTTGTACCACATACCTATAAGCCAGATATGTACTTAAAATTAGTGGGTCTCCAACAAGGAAACAAAACTGTAGAAGAGTACTATCGTGAGATGGAAATGCTCATGATGAGGGCTCAAGTGAATGAGGAACCCCAAATCACTTTAGCCAGATTTGCCAAGTACCTGAGACCCGAAATCCATGAAGAAATGGAGATGAGGGGATACATCAACATCACCGATCTGGTTAGGAAAGCTGCTCGGTATGAGGCACAACTGAAGAGGAAATCCCATCGCACCACTCCTGCAGGGCACTACAATTACAACCCCAACAAACCTTGGTTGATCCGACCACCGCCCAATTATCGACAGCCCCAGCAGCAGCCGCAAGAGCAACAGGGTCGGGATCGACAGCGAGGAATTGATTTGGGACAAGCTTTCAAGGCCTACAATCAGGAAGAAAGAAACAAAGTTCCCGCTCCAGTTCAGGGAAGGGAGCAAAGGCCACCCGCCAGAGATGCACGAGACATTATTTGTTTCAAGTGCGGTAAGAAGGGTCATTATGCGACGACATGCAATAATCCGCCAAAGAGAGTGGCAGTACTCAATACTGGAGAGGATCAGAGACCAGTGGTTGAGATTGAACCGGGTGTATTCAGGATCTATGACTCCGAAGATGAGCATGAATTTGAAGATCCTGAACTACAAGAGTACCATCAAGAAGAACCGGTCAATCCTGAAGTCGCACCTGAGGATGAGGAAGACGTGAATCTTTTAGTTGCTATGAGAGCATTAAATGCCGACAGAGGAACTGAAACCGCAGACAACGAACAAAGGGAGAATCTCTTTCATTGTCGTTGTACTATTTTAGGCAATCATGCTACTTTAATTGTTGATAACGGCAGTTGCACTAATGTTGTCAGTTTGTACGCTGCTCGCAGGTTACAACTGCCCGTTGAAGAACATCCCAAGCCATATCTCCTCCATTGGATGAACAACAGTGGAAAGACCAAGGTCACCCAACAGGCGTGGGTTCCCATCACCAAAGGAACTTACTCTGAGAAGGTGTTATGCGACGTCATCCCGATGAACGCATGCCACGTCTTGTTAGGCCGGCCGTGGTTATTCGACAAGGATGCCACTTATAGGGGCAAATCCAATGTTTTGTACTTTAAGCATGGACAAAAGGACTATTTGTTTAAGCCTCTGCCTGTAAAACTTGTAAGATTAGATCAGGAGAAGCTTAGGGCGGACATGGCAAAAGCGGAAGAGCTTGCCAAAGCCCTTGCCAAAGGCAAGGCCAAGGTGGGCCAGACCTCCGCAGAGGCAAGTAATGAAAGTCAGTGTCTGATACTGACCAAAACAGAATTCAAGCAAGCAGCGCTAGAACCTGGCTTTGCAGGTCACTGTTTTCTTGCTTTAATTAAGCCCGATGAATCTGCTAGTAGGACTGTCAATATTGCACCTGAATTGTCTGAAAATTTTGCTAGGATGCTTGAACGCAACAAGGATGTATTTCCTGAAGAGGTGCCTGCCGGACTGCCACCACTTCGAGGCGTGGAGCACAGAATCGACTTCATGCCCGGAGCCTCTATTCCTAACCGACCCGCCTACCGGATGAATCCTGAGGAAACGAAGGAAATTCAACGACAGGTTCAAGGACTGCTTGAGAAGGGCTGGGTTCGGGAAAGTTTATCACCGTGTGCCGTTCCAGTGCTATTAGTGCCAAAGAAGAATGGAGAATGGCGGATGTGCGTTGATTGTAGGGCTGTCAATGCCATCACTGTCAAGTACCGTCATCCTATTCCACGGTTGGACGACATGCTCGACGAGCTTGGTGGTGCAAGCTTATTTTCCAAGATCGATCTTAAGAGTGGATACCATCAGATCCGGATGCAACCTGGAGACGAGTGGAAAACTGCCTTCAAGACAAAATTCGGCCTTTACGAGTGGCTCGTGATGCCATTCGGCCTCACTAACGCACCTTCCACGTTTATGCGTTTGATGAACGAAACATTACGACAATTCATTGGCAAATTTGTTGTAGTATATTTTGATGATATCCTTGTTTATAGTTGCACTGAAACTGATCACATTGCTCATGTTCAACAGGTTCTGAACAAATTGCGAGAAGTGCGACTGTATGCCAATTTCGAGAAATGCACCTTCTGTGTTCCAGAGGTGACGTTCCTTGGATTTGTGGTAGGCAAGGATGGGCTTAAGGTTGATGAATCAAAGATCAGGGCAATTTCCGAATGGAAGCCGCCGACCAATGTGCACGAAGTCAGAAGTTTTCTAGGTCTAAGCGGATTCTTTCGGAGATTCGTCCCCCAATTCAGTGTGATTGCCGCCCCAATCACTTCATTGCTTAGAAAGGAAAATCCGTTCAAGTGGGGGCCGGCACAACAGAAGGCCTTTGATGAACTTAAGGACAAGCTGACCCATGCACCTGTGCTAGGACTGCCGAACTTCGAGTTGCCATTCGAAGTACAAAGCGATGCATCAGGGACCGGAATGGGAGCCGTGTTACTTCAAGAAGGACGACCGATAGCATATTACAGCGAAAAGTTCAGTGGAGCTCAACTGAATTACTCCACTTATGACAAGGAATTGTATGCTATCGTGCAAGCCTTAAGGACATGGCAGCACTATCTCCGAGGTCGAGAGTTCATCATTCATACTGATCACGAGACACTCAAGCATATCAAGGTTCAAGGTCAACTGAGCAAGAGGCATGCCCGATGGAGCACCTTTATCGAGACCTTCCCGTACGTGATCAAGTATAAGAAAGGCAAGGAAAATGTGGTTGCAGATGCGCTGTCCCGAAGACTAGCGTTGGCATCATTTGCAACAATTAAGCTACTTGGATTTGAGCAAGTCAAGACTCAGTATGCCACTGATGAAGACTTCAAGGAAATTTTCAAGCTGACAGAACAGAAGGGGTACAAGGAGTACTGCCGCCTACATGGATTTCTCTATTACGGTAACAGGTTATGCATTCCAAGATGATCCATTAGGGAGTTGCTGATTCAGGAAGCTCACGGGGGAGACCTCATGGGACACTTTGGAAAGCATGCAACTATGGGTGTACTTTCAGAAAGATTCTACTGGCCAGGAATGCAGAAACAGGTTTCTGACTACATTGCCAAGTGTCTGGTCTGTCTGAAGGCCAAATCAACTATGAAGCCTCATGGTTTGTACCAAGCATTGCCTGTGCCCCAAGGACCCTGGCTGGACATCTCGATGGACTTTGTACTTGGACTTCCACGGACCGCCCGAGCTAAAGATTCGATTTTTGTGGTAGTGGATCGTTTTTCCAAGATGGCACATTTTATTCCATGTGCAAAGATCAATGATGCCCGCCATATAGCCAAGCTGTTCTTCAGAGAGGTGGTACGTCTTCATGGAGTACCTAAGACAATCGTATCTGATCGAGATACAAAGTTCATGAGTTATTTCTGGAAAGGATTTTGGAGAGAGATGGGCACACAGCTACTGTTCTCAACATCTTACCATCCTCAGACTGATGGTCAAACGGAGGCAATCAACAGAGTACTGGGTAATCTGCTCAGAATTATCACATCCTCCAATTCAAAAAGCTGGGACGAATGTCTGCCACACATAGAGTTTGCATATAACAGACACGTCCATAGTGCCACCCATGTATCTCCATTTGAAGTTGTGTATGGTTTTAACCCGCTAACCCCAGTCGATCTCCTGCCACTACCTTGTAATGAGCATCTTAACTTTAATGGCAGGGACAGGGCAACAGCGATCAAGAACCTACACAAGGACGTGCGCGAAAGTCTGGCGAAAGCTGCTGAGAGCTATGCCAAATATGCCAATCGAGGCCGGAAGAAGCTGATCCTCAAACCAGGAGACTGGGTTTGGATTCATCTCCGAAAGGAGAGGTTTCCGGCTCAACGACATGGAAAACTCGCTCCCCGCGGAGATGGACCATTCAAAGTGCTAGAAAAGATCAACGAAAATGCTTACAGGATTGAACTACCTTCTCATTACAATGTTCATCCTACATTCAATGTTGCAGATCTTTCACTCTACGAGCGGGATGAGGAGTTTGAAGTTGATCGGTTGATGGATCAACCTCCCCAAGGGGGTGGGGATGACATGGATGTCATGACACATGGCATCATGATTCCCTATTTCCCGGAAGGGCCGGTTTCAAAGGCACGAATAAAGAAGTTTATTAATTCTGTCTCTTTATTTTTATTTCAGGAAGCAGATAAACTGGAGCCGAAGAAGGAGCCCAAATTGAAGCTGCTGATGCAGGCGGACGAATACCGGAAGGGCCCGGGTCTCATTAATTTGGGACCCAGCCCGTCCAGCTAAATCCGGAAGAAAGGAGACCTCCAGATGCACAAACAGATCAAAACAGCATAAGGAGGTCAACGGAGGGCCCCACAGCCGCCGCCGCCGTTGCCGCCGTCATCATCGGAGGTTCGCCGGAGCTCCGGTGAAGTCGCCGGAAGTTGGCCGGAACTTCGCCGGAAAAGTCGCCGGCACCGGTCAACGACCGGTCAACGTCGGAACAGTGTCGCCGGACTCAGTGGGCCCCAGTCGGATGAAAGTTGGAGGATTTCTTCATCTGTCGCGGAACATGCTCCTTTGTCGCGGAGCTACCTTTGTCGCGGAGTTACCACTTTGTCGCGGAACCCCCTTCCGCGACAAAGCCCCCTTCCGCGACAAAGCTCCTTCCGCGACAAACCCCCTTCCGCGACAAGTCCCTTCCGCGACACAGTCCAGCATCGCGACCAGGTATGCCTAGCGCCACAAGGAGAAGGCTCGAGCCAGAAGCACCCCTGTCGCGGTGCCTTGCTTCGCGACACGACCCTCTTAGCGACAAAGCTTATCCAGTTTACTATTTCCTTGTATCCAGTTTGTTGAAAACATTGCTAGGGTTGTTTAATCTAGTTTTATGGGCTTCCTCTATATATATGAGGTCCCCAAGCATTTGTAACCACTTTGATATTTTGACAAACTCTTTTGCATTAATCAAAGTCACATTTCTCTTTGAGAGTACCCACGGTGCTCTCAACAATTTGTGTGTTTACCACTTGGTTCACCCACACCATTGGAGATTGGAATTTGCTTCAATGGCCACAATGGAAGATGCACTCATGAAGGTCATTTGTCTTGGGTAGATCCCTCTTCCCTTGATCTTACTTAGTCCCCTTCTTCCATAAATTCCCCTATCCTTTTATTTTTCTTTATTTTGTGTTCTTGTTCATCCGGTGACCAACTTAGCCAAACAATCGATCCATGGCATCAATTTATTTTTGGTATCAGAGCCATTGTTTGCTAGTTGGTAGGATTCACTTCACACACCACCACTCCCCATTTGGAACCACGTTCCATTTGGCAACCCAAAATCATCCATTTTCTAGGGGTTATAATGCCCAAATTTTTCCAAAACCCTCATATTCCACCAAAAACTCCTCCAAAAACCCTAAACAGAAGCATTCTGTCCACTTTTTCGAATTTCTGGTTTTGACTCCTTGGGATTTTGAGAAATCTGATCCAATATTCTTAATCCTCATCTCAAGAGCTTTCCATTGGCATAAGATTCATCCAAATCCGAGTTCGTATGCCAAAGTTATGTTCATTTGAAGATTCATGAGTGTTCTTCATGTTCTTCATCCAAAATCCAAAAATATCATATGTTTTGCTTTTTTGATCCTTTGATTTTGTGTTTGTATGCTTGTTTTCATGTGTTTGAACATCAATGTATGGATATTGCATTATTCCCAAAGCATTTTGAGCATTGAACACAAGTTTGGTTGAACAAGTGCCTAGTTTGCTCTCCATTTTCACAATCTGAACTTTTGGTGTTTGTTCCAAGTTGGGGTGAGCGACCTGCTATAATTCCAAGGGCTGTGTTTACATATTTTGGGTGTTAGGAATCGATTGGAAGTGGTTTCAAGGCGTTTGGAGCTCATTTGGTCGATCAAATCACAAAAACAAAAAAACTGCCACTGTGAGTCCGAATCTGTAGCAAACTTTGAATGTTCATAACTTCTTGAGTTCTTTGAGTTTCTTGATGAATCTTCAACCATCTTCAAGAAAATTGAGTCCTGAATCCATTGCAATTTGAATCAAGTGTTTTGGACAAGTATTGACAAAGTTATGACCACTTTTGTACCAATTGCCCAAAAGCTGGCGACACCAGACAATGAGGGCGCGTGAGGGCGCGTGAGAGCAGTAATAGTACCACGTTTGCATTATTTTGCCCCCTAACTCACCCTTAGTCGCTATCATATTGATCCCCTTTGTCCTTGGTACCGTTGGGAGGGATAAAAACCACCAAATTCACATAGTGCCAAATCTGCCAGCCTCCAAATCAATTGGGATTGAGTGTTTTGTTTGTTGGGAAATATTCCCAAGTCTTTTGAGTGCAAAAGTGAGCCACCAACTTATATTTGGGATATTGGGAAATATATTTTTAGTGATACAATAAAGTGGATATCTGACTGGCACAATTGTTCCTCTGAACAAAGTTCACGAACACTGAGTTGAAGTTCCGCCTATTATAAAGGCATTGGAATTCCTCTCATGAGTTGTGATACCTAGCCGAGAAGCCACTTGAGTATTACGACTTTTTTTTTTCCCGAGTGTTATTTTTCTGTGAGCCTACTCATATATTTGGGATCAATCAAGGACATAACCAATTTGGAAGGATTGTGAACGTTGATAGCAATAGCACTAATCATCGACTTGTGCTCAATTATCATTTGCATTGCATATCACATACATATCATAGCGTCCTTTGATTGAGTCGAGCACTTCATACTGCTTCGTGATTTGCGCGTCGCAATTATTTCTCTTCTTTGCATCTAATTGGGTCATTGAGCAGGTGAATTTCGACAGCGGTGTCTGGGCCGAGGGACTGAAATCGAGAGGAATATCTGCGAGTTCACTCTACAGATTTCTGTTTATTTTTCTAACATCTTATATCTATAAAATAATTTTATCTGTGGGATGGCAGGACGCACTGAACCAACGATGTCTGATCTGATGGAAATGATGCGATCTCTGCATGAGACCAGTGCCAAGAAGACCGACATCGACACGCTTACTCAGTCTTTAAATATTAATTCTTCTAATATTGAAACTGTCAATAAGCGTGTTGAAGAAGTCAATACTCGTGTTGATGAAATTTTTGATGATATTGCAGGTCGGGTACGATTCCAAAGTGAAGCAATTGAGAGGTTAGTCATGAACCGAGTCGAACGGAGATTGGAGGAAGCCTTCTTCCCTACTCCGTCACCACAGAACACGACACCTCAAAATGCTCCGTCTCAGAGTACCACACCCCAGAATAACCCATCCACAATACCGGCAGTAGCGTCTACGCTCCCGAGAACTCTACAAGAAGGAACTAGCGGAGTCTCCCGGGCCGATATGACAACTGCAGAGGAAGTCTTAGCCGAACGAGAACTGCAGTTTGGGGAATTTAACCGGAGTTTAGGTCCGCGATCCAGTGAACGACACCGTTTGCACCCACCATTGCAGGCCAATCCCACGGTTCGACCTGAAACTCCTGTAACCGATCATTTAGCTATGCCTCCACCACCACCTGTCGGAGCACCTGTGCCGCCAAATGCGCCACCAGCAAGACACCGTTTGAACTTCGATCCAGCTGCTGATTTTGAAGGAGAACCACGAATGGACGACAATCTGAAAAGCATTAAGTTCACCATACCTGCGTTCAAGGGGACGAGTGATCCTAATGAATTTCTCGATTGGAAACATTCGATGGAGATGATCTATAATTGCCATAACTACTCAGACTTCAATAAGGTCCAGTTGGCCGTGACCGAATTCAAAGATTATGCACAGCTTTGGTGGAAGAAATACTGTTCTGATCTCCATACCGCGGGAAGAGCTCAAATAGCAGATTGGGAGCATTTATTGGATATCATGGAACATCGTTTTGTACCACATACCTATAAGCCAGATATGTACTTAAAATTAGTGGGTCTCCAACAAGGAAACAAAACTGTAGAAGAGTACTATCGTGAGATGGAAATGCTCATGATGAGGGCTCAAGTGAATGAGGAACCCCAAATCACTTTAGCCAGATTTGCCAAGTACCTGAGACCCGAAATCCATGAAGAAATGGAGATGAGGGGATACATCAACATCACCGATCTGGTTAGGAAAGCTGCTCGGTATGAGGCACAACTGAAGAGGAAATCCCATCGCACCACTCCTGCAGGGCACTACAATTACAACCCCAACAAACCTTGGTTGATCCGACCACCGCCCAATTATCGACAGCCCCAGCAGCAGCCGCAAGAGCAACAGGGTCGGGATCGACAGCGAGGAATTGATTTGGGACAAGCTTTCAAGGCCTACAATCAGGAAGAAAGAAACAAAGTTCCCGCTCCAGTTCAGGGAAGGGAGCAAAGGCCACCCGCCAGAGATGCACGAGACATTATTTGTTTCAAGTGCGGTAAGAAGGGTCATTATGCGACGACATGCAATAATCCGCCAAAGAGAGTGGCAGTACTCAATACTGGAGAGGATCAGAGACCAGTGGTTGAGATTGAACCGGGTGTATTCAGGATCTATGACTCCGAAGATGAGCATGAATTTGAAGATCCTGAACTACAAGAGTACCATCAAGAAGAACCGGTCAATCCTGAAGTCGCACCTGAGGATGAGGAAGACGTGAATCTTTTAGTTGCTATGAGAGCATTAAATGCCGACAGAGGAACTGAAACCGCAGACAACGAACAAAGGGAGAATCTCTTTCATTGTCGTTGTACTATTTTAGGCAATCATGCTACTTTAATTGTTGATAACGGCAGTTGCACTAATGTTGTCAGTTTGTACGCTGCTCGCAGGTTACAACTGCCCGTTGAAGAACATCCCAAGCCATATCTCCTCCATTGGATGAACAACAGTGGAAAGACCAAGGTCACCCAACAGGCGTGGGTTCCCATCACCAAAGGAACTTACTCTGAGAAGGTGTTATGCGACGTCATCCCGATGAACGCATGCCACGTCTTGTTAGGCCGGCCGTGGTTATTCGACAAGGATGCCACTTATAGGGGCAAATCCAATGTTTTGTACTTTAAGCATGGACAAAAGGACTATTTGTTTAAGCCTCTGCCTGTAAAACTTGTAAGATTAGATCAGGAGAAGCTTAGGGCGGACATGGCAAAAGCGGAAGAGCTTGCCAAAGCCCTTGCCAAAGGCAAGGCCAAGGTGGGCCAGACCTCCGCAGAGGCAAGTAATGAAAGTCAGTGTCTGATACTGACCAAAACAGAATTCAAGCAAGCAGCGCTAGAACCTGGCTTTGCAGGTCACTGTTTTCTTGCTTTAATTAAGCCCGATGAATCTGCTAGTAGGACTGTCAATATTGCACCTGAATTGTCTGAAAATTTTGCTAGGATGCTTGAACGCAACAAGGATGTATTTCCTGAAGAGGTGCCTGCCGGACTGCCACCACTTCGAGGCGTGGAGCACAGAATCGACTTCATGCCCGGAGCCTCTATTCCTAACCGACCCGCCTACCGGATGAATCCTGAGGAAACGAAGGAAATTCAACGACAGGTTCAAGGACTGCTTGAGAAGGGCTGGGTTCGGGAAAGTTTATCACCGTGTGCCGTTCCAGTGCTATTAGTGCCAAAGAAGAATGGAGAATGGCGGATGTGCGTTGATTGTAGGGCTGTCAATGCCATCACTGTCAAGTACCGTCATCCTATTCCACGGTTGGACGACATGCTCGACGAGCTTGGTGGTGCAAGCTTATTTTCCAAGATCGATCTTAAGAGTGGATACCATCAGATCCGGATGCAACCTGGAGACGAGTGGAAAACTGCCTTCAAGACAAAATTCGGCCTTTACGAGTGGCTCGTGATGCCATTCGGCCTCACTAACGCACCTTCCACGTTTATGCGTTTGATGAACGAAACATTACGACAATTCATTGGCAAATTTGTTGTAGTATATTTTGATGATATCCTTGTTTATAGTTGCACTGAAACTGATCACATTGCTCATGTTCAACAGGTTCTGAACAAATTGCGAGAAGTGCGACTGTATGCCAATTTCGAGAAATGCACCTTCTGTGTTCCAGAGGTGACGTTCCTTGGATTTGTGGTAGGCAAGGATGGGCTTAAGGTTGATGAATCAAAGATCAGGGCAATTTCCGAATGGAAGCCGCCGACCAATGTGCACGAAGTCAGAAGTTTTCTAGGTCTAAGCGGATTCTTTCGGAGATTCGTCCCCCAATTCAGTGTGATTGCCGCCCCAATCACTTCATTGCTTAGAAAGGAAAATCCGTTCAAGTGGGGGCCGGCACAACAGAAGGCCTTTGATGAACTTAAGGACAAGCTGACCCATGCACCTGTGCTAGGACTGCCGAACTTCGAGTTGCCATTCGAAGTACAAAGCGATGCATCAGGGACCGGAATGGGAGCCGTGTTACTTCAAGAAGGACGACCGATAGCATATTACAGCGAAAAGTTCAGTGGAGCTCAACTGAATTACTCCACTTATGACAAGGAATTGTATGCTATCGTGCAAGCCTTAAGGACATGGCAGCACTATCTCCGAGGTCGAGAGTTCATCATTCATACTGATCACGAGACACTCAAGCATATCAAGGTTCAAGGTCAACTGAGCAAGAGGCATGCCCGATGGAGCACCTTTATCGAGACCTTCCCGTACGTGATCAAGTATAAGAAAGGCAAGGAAAATGTGGTTGCAGATGCGCTGTCCCGAAGACTAGCGTTGGCATCATTTGCAACAATTAAGCTACTTGGATTTGAGCAAGTCAAGACTCAGTATGCCACTGATGAAGACTTCAAGGAAATTTTCAAGCTGACAGAACAGAAGGGGTACAAGGAGTACTGCCGCCTACATGGATTTCTCTATTACGGTAACAGGTTATGCATTCCAAGATGATCCATTAGGGAGTTGCTGATTCAGGAAGCTCACGGGGGAGACCTCATGGGACACTTTGGAAAGCATGCAACTATGGGTGTACTTTCAGAAAGATTCTACTGGCCAGGAATGCAGAAACAGGTTTCTGACTACATTGCCAAGTGTCTGGTCTGTCTGAAGGCCAAATCAACTATGAAGCCTCATGGTTTGTACCAAGCATTGCCTGTGCCCCAAGGACCCTGGCTGGACATCTCGATGGACTTTGTACTTGGACTTCCACGGACCGCCCGAGCTAAAGATTCGATTTTTGTGGTAGTGGATCGTTTTTCCAAGATGGCACATTTTATTCCATGTGCAAAGATCAATGATGCCCGCCATATAGCCAAGCTGTTCTTCAGAGAGGTGGTACGTCTTCATGGAGTACCTAAGACAATCGTATCTGATCGAGATACAAAGTTCATGAGTTATTTCTGGAAAGGATTTTGGAGAGAGATGGGCACACAGCTACTGTTCTCAACATCTTACCATCCTCAGACTGATGGTCAAACGGAGGCAATCAACAGAGTACTGGGTAATCTGCTCAGAATTATCACATCCTCCAATTCAAAAAGCTGGGACGAATGTCTGCCACACATAGAGTTTGCATATAACAGACACGTCCATAGTGCCACCCATGTATCTCCATTTGAAGTTGTGTATGGTTTTAACCCGCTAACCCCAGTCGATCTCCTGCCACTACCTTGTAATGAGCATCTTAACTTTAATGGCAGGGACAGGGCAACAGCGATCAAGAACCTACACAAGGACGTGCGCGAAAGTCTGGCGAAAGCTGCTGAGAGCTATGCCAAATATGCCAATCGAGGCCGGAAGAAGCTGATCCTCAAACCAGGAGACTGGGTTTGGATTCATCTCCGAAAGGAGAGGTTTCCGGCTCAACGACATGGAAAACTCGCTCCCCGCGGAGATGGACCATTCAAAGTGCTAGAAAAGATCAACGAAAATGCTTACAGGATTGAACTACCTTCTCATTACAATGTTCATCCTACATTCAATGTTGCAGATCTTTCACTCTACGAGCGGGATGAGGAGTTTGAAGTTGATCGGTTGATGGATCAACCTCCCCAAGGGGGTGGGGATGACATGGATGTCATGACACATGGCATCATGATTCCCTATTTCCCGGAAGGGCCGGTTTCAAAGGCACGAATAAAGAAGTTTATTAATTCTGTCTCTTTATTTTTATTTCAGGAAGCAGATAAACTGGAGCCGAAGAAGGAGCCCAAATTGAAGCTGCTGATGCAGGCGGACGAATACCGGAAGGGCCCGGGTCTCATTAATTTGGGACCCAGCCCGTCCAGCTAAATCCGGAAGAAAGGAGACCTCCAGATGCACAAACAGATCAAAACAGCATAAGGAGGTCAACGGAGGGCCCCACAGCCGCCGCCGCCGTTGCCGCCGTCATCATCGGAGGTTCGCCGGAGCTCCGGTGAAGTCGCCGGAAGTTGGCCGGAACTTCGCCGGAAAAGTCGCCGGCACCGGTCAACGACCGGTCAACGTCGGAACAGTGTCGCCGGACTCAGTGGGCCCCAGTCGGATGAAAGTTGGAGGATTTCTTCATCTGTCGCGGAACATGCTCCTTTGTCGCGGAGCTACCTTTGTCGCGGAGTTACCACTTTGTCGCGGAACCCCCTTCCGCGACAAAGCCCCCTTCCGCGACAAAGCTCCTTCCGCGACAAACCCCCTTCCGCGACAAGTCCCTTCCGCGACACAGTCCAGCATCGCGACCAGGTATGCCTAGCGCCACAAGGAGAAGGCTCGAGCCAGAAGCACCCCTGTCGCGGTGCCTTGCTTCGCGACACGACCCTCTTAGCGACAAAGCTTATCCAGTTTACTATTTCCTTGTATCCAGTTTGTTGAAAACATTGCTAGGGTTGTTTAATCTAGTTTTATGGGCTTCCTCTATATATATGAGGTCCCCAAGCATTTGTAACCACTTTGATATTTTGACAAACTCTTTTGCATTAATCAAAGTCACATTTCTCTTTGAGAGTACCCACGGTGCTCTCAACAATTTGTGTGTTTACCACTTGGTTCACCCACACCATTGGAGATTGGAATTTGCTTCAATGGCCACAATGGAAGATGCACTCATGAAGGTCATTTGTCTTGGGTAGATCCCTCTTCCCTTGATCTTACTTAGTCCCCTTCTTCCATAAATTCCCCTATCCTTTTATTTTTCTTTATTTTGTGTTCTTGTTCATCCGGTGACCAACTTAGCCAAACAATCGATCCATGGCATAGGCCCTGTTTCGACGAAGCTCGTCGAAATAAAAGTCCTGGGCAGCCCTCGTCCTAAACCGGAACCTGTCGTGCCGGTGAGGACGCACCTCGTCCGGGAGACCCCTGAGTCGCGGGCCCCGCTGCTCCTCGTCCTCCTCTGACTCGCTCTCGTCGAAATCAGGCATCGCCGGAGCGGCATGACTGGGGCCAGCCTCATCAGCAACTCGTCTCCTAGTCCTCGGAGGACACATGAGAGACGCCAAAACGACCCACAAAAAGAGCAACATCCTGCAAGTTACCAAATACCGATTATAAGGCTAAGTCCCACACAGAAGTCAAGCGAAAACACGAAAAGGGCATTAATATACACTTCCAACGCGAATATACCGTAAGAACAACAAACCCTACCGTTTGCTAAGACCAACCAGGAGGTAATCTAGACAAAGGATATGCTCAAACTAGTGCACAAACCCTTTGTGGCATTTCGTCGAACACGTTATATGCGCAATAAACCAAAACCTAAGTTACTAACAACACACGGAAATTGCCCACAGAATGAAACAATCATTCTAATAACAACACAACATATCCTACAGCACCAAACAACAGGGGAACGAACTAATAACCACACCCCAATAACAACCAAACATCAAAAACTTCATAGCCTTTCTAAGGATTCGCATTCAACAAGAATTTGCCAAAAACATAAACACATTATAACATAAACATAGGCAAGGCAACAAGAGTAACAACAATTGCCACGTACACTTGCTAATTTGCACAAATCAAGCCTAAAAGTCACAAACCCCCAATTTTTGTACACAAACCCTAATTTCCTAAATGTCCTCACAAATCAAGTCATACAAAACATAAAAGTTGAAATTAGTAAGTGGGTTTAGTAGAATCGTACCTCGATGAGTGAAATTGAAGTCGAAATCAAGCAGACAGGAAGGTAACTCGCCGGATTTAGAGAGAATTGGGGGTGTGTTCTCAAATGGAAAATGGGGGAAGTGGCTCGCGCGGAGCGCGAGCCCTATTTTCTCGAACAGAGGGAGTCGCGCGCTCTCCGCGCGCTGGGGCTCATTACCGCGCGGCCACCGCGCGGGACCCGGAGGGAGTTTTATTTTTCCTGTTCTGCTCAATCTCTTTTGCTATACGCTCCTCACTGAACCAGGGCATACATTGACAGTGAAATACGACGACATGGAGTATCACCTGACATTATTCCGGGGAAGGACAGCAGAATTGCCTCACGTCCTCCTTTCGCAGGACTACAGGAAACCCTCGGGACGTAAATACATAGGGACCATAAGAAATTCCGTAGGGAATAGAAAACCGCTTATTAACTAACGTCCCCACCACAGTTTGCTCGTATCCATAACGAGCTCCACGACCCCCAACTGAAGAAGTATGTGCCCGACACGTCGCATATACTCCAACCGGACGTAATCGAATTGGACGATGACTTGACCTATGAAGAAACCCCGGTGCAAATACTCAACTACAAGGAAAGGGTGACAAGGAATAAATCTGTAAAGATGGTCAAGGTCCTGTGGTCCAACCACTAGACAGAAACGGCAACCTGGGAATTAGAAGCCGACATGAGGCAACGTTACCCTATCCTCTTCCAAGATGACCCGACCACAGTTATGGGGACATAACTGTATTCTTAAGGGGGGGAGGATGTAACACCCGAGGAAAAACAAATTCAAATTGTTTTGAACTACGTCATGACTTGATCCCTTCACAGGGTACGTAGGCAGCTTGGAACTAATTTCTAAGTTCAGTCACGAAATAAATCACAAAATAAATCACGAAATAGATCAGAAGGACGATAGGAGGAGTTGGAACCAATTTAGACTAGGCTAATTAGGACACAGAAATGTTGCGAGCGATAAGCCGGACTCGTAACAAGTTTAAGGAAAAGATTCCGAACCGGAGACGACCCAAGGAATCGAGCTAACACGTAGAAAACCGATAGGGGAAAGCAAGGAAAGACCCGACGGAACACGCGGACCGCCGAACCGGCCGGTCCGGCCGGCCCGCGCTCTCCGCGCGCCGCCGCGCGGGCACCGCGCGGACGGACGAGTCGCGACTCCAGGGCAGACCACGCGTGCTCCGCGCGGACAAAGGCCTATGAGCGCGTCACCAGCGCGCCAGAGGTGCAGGAGGTGTAAACTTTCCTTACATGGTGATTTTCTTGCCAAAAATCCGTCCCCTATCAAGGGGAAACGGATCAAGGCAATGGGGGAAGGTTATAGAGGCTGTGTGGCCGCCCCTCCCCCATAATTTCCAGCAAACAAACCCTAGCCACCTCCAATATTCCTCTCCAAGTCGAAATCTCTCCGAACTCACTTTCCGGCAAGTATTCCGGCGACGGCAAGGCGAAAGGAACCAAGCCCTGCCCTCTAGACTCTTGGTAAGTTATTGTACAAAGTTTTAATTCATCCATATATCTCAGAAACTCATATTCTAACCCTTTTTCCTTACTACGACTTCCCGTCGGAAAACGAACAAAAAGCGATCGGAGAAGTTGGCCGTTCGTCGTGACCCTAGGACACCCGGAAACCCAATCCAGCGACCCTATCCTCATTCTAAGTAAGTTAAAACCTTACTCACAAATTTTCGTGGTTTTTTGTTGTTTAAATCTCGAGATATAGGCTTGTAACAAAAATCGGTTTTCAAAAACCCTATTTTCGTCCAATTTCAAAGACTCGCCTAAAACTCGACCTTCGGGAATTCAAACCGAAAACTTATCAACATAAAAGTTGTTCCTAACACCTTTATCTATCTTGTGTCCAAATTTCAGCCGTTGACATTAAGTTTTGCTATCCCAAACCACGCCGTAAACATTCTGTGTCGACCAGAACGTTTTAAAACTGTGACAGATTTCTATATTCAACTTGATGCGTGTTTTTCACCCCTTTTTCGAATGATTTAACTTTGCATTCCTAAACAAAAGTTGTAGATAATTGAGTCTAGATTATGCATGTAAAATTTCATGGATTTTGGTGTTCATTTGATATGTTAATCGGTCGAATTTTCATAACTGTTTTAAACCCTATTCGGAACCCGCGAGTATGCAGTGAGTTGTGGTCGATTTTTGAGTACCAAGAATTCATTATTTCCAAATAAAGTTGTTCCTTAACGTGTTTTGTAGTTACTGTAAAAATTTCGCATCGATTGGTCTTGAAATGAATTTTTAATCGGCGTTGCACGAACCTGTGACGAAAACAGTTTTTAAGACAGAAATTATTCCTTGCAATGAACTCGAATTTCGACTCACTTCGGAACCTTATTTCCAAAAACTTAAAACATGAAAGTTATTCGTGTGTGTGTTTTTGAATTACTGTAAAAATTTCAGAATTTTTGGTGAAAAGACGAATTTTTAATTAAGAAAGGCGTAAACTGCCTCGAATAGGATTTTTCGAACTTGAGAAAACTCGAACTATGAAAACGCGATATCGATCATTTGATAACTTTGAAATACGAACTTTCAAAAAATCTCGTTCACTAGGCTGAGCCGATCGTCATGCTATCATTATCTTTGAGACTGCCTCGTTAGTGGTCTCCTTACTATCTGAGATTGCCTCGTTAGTGATCTCGCGCGCTGTATTTTTGGATCGCCTCGTTAGTGGTCCTACTATCTTTTTGGATCGCCTCGTTAGTGGTCCTACTATCTTTTGGACTGCCTCGTTAGTGGTCTCCCATTGTTTGGACTGCCTCGTTAGTGGTCCTATGTTGAGATTGCCTCGTTAGTGATCTCCCGGTATGGTGTCCTCTTCTTAGTCTACGGGATGAATGTAAAAGACTTGTGTGACTGTTCCTTTATGCTTAAATCGTATTTATCATGTCTTTAATTATGTATTTAAAATTCATGCCTCTTAAATTATGCTTAAATTACGCTTTTCAAATTTAGTCCTTTAATCATGTTTTCCGCTGCAAATAAACTATGTATTTTAACATTACGTGTGGTAAGCGAAATCTTTAGTTTAAACACATGTAACCCCTTTTATTTGTTAGTTAGGGATTAACTTACTCAGTATATTTTTATACTGACAACCGTTGTCATTTTTCTTTTACAGAGTATGTCGAGTGACGCATACGCATACACTTGGGGGGAATTGTTTATGAACATTTTCGCTTTCTGCATCGTATTACTGTTTACCGGGTCTGTTTAACCCGAGGTTTTGGCCGTGTTGGCCGTGATTACATTTCCACTGCATTTACCTTTTCCATGCATGATAATTTTTGTTTTACTACCGTACTTGATTAAAGTATTATTGGATTCCGGATTCATTGTTGAATGTTTTAAAACTTTGCATACCCATAAGCCTTGCACCTCCATAGCGAGCTCAGGAATCCGTGTCTTGCTAGGGTGATGCGGCGGTGACACCTCGGCCTGGGTTACCAAATCCGGGGTGTTACACTATCTTTAAGGAAGAACATAAGCAACAGGTCGAGTACTTAAGCTTCTCTGTCTGAATTCTTATTGAGTACTTAAGGATTCAGAAGCCATCTGTATCTGAATTCTTATTGAGAAATCAGTATCTGACTTTTCTTTGGACTTTTTAAGGTTTTTTTATAAGATTCTTTTGTGAATTTATTATGTTTTTGTGGTAATACCCTACTGCTATATACTATGGAGGAAATGAGTATGGATGTTCTTTGATCCCAGGTTGGTTCTTAATTTTATTTTATGAAAGCTGATTAAAAACACAACTTTCCGTTTTGATAAAGAATTGCATAAATAATTGCAATTATTTCACAGATAATTGCATTTCTTAGTTTTGATTGTTAGTTGTTAGCCATTTTGATTGATTATAACATTCAAGCAACATGTGAACTTCTGCTTCAAATTAATTGCTCATTGTTCCAGGCAAGTAGGTATAATTTCTTATTTCACCGTTGCTAATTTTTCCAGGCACAACTTTCTGAGTTCACCATTTCTGACAAGCAGGTTTAATTTCTCCCATCATTTATTTCTTGGCAGATTCGTCTTCTTTTGTTTATTACCCATGTTAATATCTGCTGCACCGCCAGTGGGGTGTCTTTATAGGAGTTCTCATCTTACTCTGACCTCATTGGGTTGTAAACAAAGTAAAAATCTGCTTTTGATTATCATGGCATGTTGGTATTTGTGAATGGGTCTTATTAGAATACTTGTCAGCTGTTTGTTTTTTTTCCTTCAAAAAGAGAAAAGCCCATGCCACATAAACTCCCATTTTCTGCAATTAAACAAGATTATTTGTAAAGTGGCTTGCACAGGGAATGCTTGGTGAATGCATTCTGACACCAAACATCCGACATACTCCATTTAATTCTGAAGAGGTAAGTTTTTGGGTCCAATCTATGATCGTCATATGCTTTTATGCCAAGCATAAAATTTATTTATTCTTTTCTCTTGAACTGTCCAAATGAATGGCTGCTTCAGTTCGTAGCTGGCTTAGAGGTAACAAAAATAATTAAATAGGATGATGGCATATGCAACATCATTTTTAGTTATTTGAAAGCTAAACCAATACACATTATTGTGTTTTCTCAATTAAATCAAAACCTTAAAAAAAGCTACATATAATGACTTATGCAATATGCTCATGCAGCCAATTCTACTCTTACATGTTCATCTTGGATCAGTGGAAATGGTTTGTATTCTGTTTTCGTTGTATTATTATTTCATTGGTTGGTTGGTTGCTTCTTATTCTGTTTAAGAACTCTTTCATACAGAATATGGAATTTCCATATATGAAACACATTTTCTTTTGGTGCCACTTTGGCATTGGTAATTTAGGTGTCAACTCTTTCATACAGGATAATGGGGAAAATAGTTTGCATTTGAAGCTATGCTGAACAAACTCTCTTACTTTCTGCAGATTTATGTTGTATCCATTACAATACGTATTGTGGTAAGCTATTGTTCATCTCCTTCTTTCTTGCGATAGTTTCTTAGCAGAATTGTTTAAAGTTGCATTGTGGTTATGATTTCTTTTAACAGCTGGGATTCTTGTTGTTGCCTGCATGTTGGGAATTTATCTTTTAAGTGCCACATTTTGCATAGTCTATTAACATGGCCTCATTCTTCGAGCCATATAGGTGTCTATTACGGAAATCCTGAAGTCAGGAGTGGTGAATTGAGATATGTCCTATTGGGAAGATAAAATCTGTGAGCCTAAAACCACCTCAATTGAGCTATATATAACTTTGTTCGCGTTGGTTATGGTGAGTCACTTAATCTTAATATGCTCAATGGGTCATCTTTTTATATGTTGTTGCAGGTTAAAGGAGATGAAAATGTTGGGCTCAAAGTTCGTGTAAGAGTTCAAAAGAGTAAGGCAAGTGAACTGACACAACTAAAACTTTAAGCATTTTGATATTTCTGTGCTAATACCTGGTGCCAGTAAGGATGCAATCGATCTTATCATTGTAAGTGGGGCTGGAATCTTATTTTTACTTCAAATATTTAATGTTTAATGGATAACTCACTTACCTCTGTCTTTTTGTGCTTAATTCAGTCCGTTTGTTCGTGGAATCCACAGAAGAGGCCAACAGCCTTGGAGGCCCTACAGCATCCTTTCTTTCAAGTACCTGACGCTAGATATTATTTATGTTGTAATGATCATTAAATCAGACCCCATTGATGGTGATGTAATCTGGAAGTTTTTACAATGTTTGCAGAGCTGTTAGTATGTTCCACCATCTCTAAATAAGGGTGATATATTTTGTAACACTCCCTACAATGGTGTTGTGGTGACTGATGCCAATATGATGCCCACAGTGTCTTTGGTTAGCAAACCAGATGGTTGTTTGGAAAAGGGTAATCCAAGTACTTCTGGAGAAAAGAGCACCACTGAAGAAAATGCTTCAGCTACAGAGAAAGGTAATGTTTTGCTGTCCTTAATTTACTTATTGTTTAGTCTGGACCCACTTTGAGATTTTACTAATTCGGGCATTGTTCTCACTGCCAGGATTGGAGTCTATCAAAACTGATTTTGGATTACAGACCTCACCAAAGCAAGAATCACAGGTACAAGGGGAATGCATTGTAATAGTTGGATCAGGAAGTTTTCTTTTACCATTGGTCTTCTCTTCCATATGTTTGTTCTACTTTTGACTTCTTAAATTGTTTGGAACTTTGGATAATTATGTTGGCAAAGTTTTAAACATAATGACATGGAAATGCTGCTGGGTAATTTGCATTATGTCTTCATTCCTTTTATTCTTCCTTGTAATACTTCTAATTTCCACAGCAAAACGTTAATATAAAATCAATTGTCTCTTTGGTCAATTTGGTGCCTGCAGGGGTTGGATCTCAGAAGTGTCACAAAGAAACTGAAACTCCCTTTAATATTGAAGAAGAAGAAGAAGAAGAAGAAGAAGAAGAAGAAGAGGCCGAACTACCTCCTAATCAAAATCTTGAGGATGAGAAGATTGAGGAACTCGCCAGTATTGTTATCAATCAAGGGACTAATGTGCAAGTGTTCCAAGCTTTAGGGATATGTGCATGGCAGCCGAAGAAACTGATGCTAATGCTGATCATGGGGAGGAGAGTGCCCTGGGCTCATCAGACACTGACGACGATGGAAACCTTGGTGAGAACAAAAAGGCTGAGAGTCAAAGACAAGCACATTTTTGTCAGATATCCATGATCATGAAGGAGCAATGCTGCATTCTGATCGTATAATACAGTCAGCCACGCCTCTTACACTCAACTTCTCAATGCCATTACCTAGCAATGAGACAGGTTCTTGGATATTGTATGGAAATGATTCATTCTATTTTCTTTTCAGGCTTCACCACATTTACAAAGAATCAAACAGAACTGCAAAATTGACCAAGCATTATGTTGTGACCTCTATTCATTTATCATGGTGGGTTTTAAATTGCTATTTTGTTTGTTATATACTTCATATGCCCCATTATTCTTATCTTTCTGTGTTTGGGTTGTTTAATCTTTACCACATTTATATTTAGTAAAAATAAAAAATAAAAATCGAAATTTAATCTTGAGGTTAGTTACACCGTCCTGGTAAATTAGTTTATAGTGGCCACAGTAACCGACACCAAAGCTGTTAGTAGCGATTTTTCCGAACGTTTTTTCATATTTTTTTGACAGAGCTTTCTTCACCCTGATATTCAATTAAGATTCAAATTTATGCCCTTAAACTTCGAGCTTGTTTAGCCATAACCTCAATAAATCAGACTACTTCCATTAATTAGCTTAAGCATCAGGACACATGAGAATTCTAGAAAACATTTGTCAGGAATCGTGGGGAAACTAATTTCCTTTTTCAGTGATATATTTTATAGTTCTAATATTATATTTGGAAAATTGATTTGCATAACTTTCATATGTTTATTGAACAGATTCTCAACCACACATCCTGAGGACTTCTCAGTACTAGATTCCATTTGGAAACCTATTTACTTGATGATTATCTTGTTCCTTGTGTGAGTACTCTTCACTCTTATTCATTCTTCTTCATTCTTTGAACTTCTCATTTCATTAATAGTCAACAGAGCTTCTGATTGTGTATCATCAATCCTGTGTTTCTGCTTTGTTTTGAAGAAAAGCCCAATTATTTGATACTATTTTGGACAAATGATTCTGGTTCCATTATGACGTTTGTATAGCTATAAACAATGGATTGTTCATTCATTTTAATCTCTATTCACGGCATTTAATTTATTGTTTAGTACATCTGAAAATCTTTGATTTTGATTATTCTGAAGTAAATCATTAACTGTTTGTGGTCTTAGTGGTATCATTTGAGTTTGGAATCTTCATTATTTTCATTATTTGAAGTTTGAACTGCTATATGTATTGTATATGGGTTCACCACAGTCTAATTTCACCAAGAAATAAAGCATGATGAAATTAAACACGATTTGTTAATTTAGGACTATCTGTTATCTACCAATTCTGCTTATTCATTAACAATTCACTTGTTTTATTTTCCCTGTTTCGGCGGTTAGTTCTATTGGTGAATACTTCTTATGTTGGTGGCATTTTTTTATGGTTTAGTTGTTAGAGCTTATCAACTTTCTTTGTTGGACCTTATCGACTTTCTTTCTCGGACCTTGCAGCCTTTGCAAGGTTCGTTGCAATAACCGGTAGTTAGGAAAGATTTTATCTACTCAATTTACAGCATCTGTTTGGCCATGTTTTTTGAGTCTTGCTCCAGCATTTCTACTGTATCCTTGCTTTTTCGTGTATTGATTTGATGTGTGTTTAAATGTTGTCTCCTTATAATGTTTTTCTTCTTCAGTTTGGCCTTCCAACTACAAGTTGTCTGTCTTCCCAACTACAAGGTGCACGGTCCTCTTTCAGTTATATCCATCAGTTTCAGACTTTTATTCAAGGTATATGATTGATATTTCATTCATGAGATGTAAACCGTAAAGGATCAACTAGAGTTAGATAATAAAAATGGAGTACTAATAGGTATGTTGCTGTGGACGATTAGACCTGGGTCTTAAATCCATGAGAAAAGCCTTGGTTGAATAAAAAAATATATTATCCCCTTATATACTCCATTTATCCCATCATTAATAAGCATACCAATCAAGTAAATATTACTATGTAGTTTTCTTCTCTTCTATAAACATCCTGGACTTCTGGTACTTTATCTAATCAATAGAGAGGTGCCATTATATAATGAGAATTGATGGTGTAAGCAGTGATAGTGGGGTTTCTAATAGATCTGAATTTAATGACATCCTATGGTTCTTTCCTGGTACACTTTTATGTCATGTAAGGTACATCAATTCTAAAAAGTATTGAGAAACTCGAGCTTAACTAATCAATTTCTCGATTTTCATACCAATCCTTTTGGTCTGGCAGGCTAGACCTACATTAATCCATATTCTTGAACTCCAAATACAAAGCGGAAGCAAGCTGTTGAAGATATCAATAGGTTTTGTGCCTTTGTGCCACTCTAATATTGTTGAATGCATGTGTTTCGTACATCATATCATTTGTGGCAGGTGCATAGATTGGTTACTAATGAAATATGATTTTGAAATTTGAAGTTTATTTATTGAGCTAATTTCAGAATTTCTCCTCAACTTTTGGTGTGAACCATGATACAGGACAAGTAATAATGAACTCAAAAGCTGATGTTCGAATTATTTCCATGTACTCTTGGAGCTTGCAGCCTTGGCAAGTTTCGTTACAATCGGTGGTAGTTACGAAAAATTATCTACTCAATTTACAGCAGTTGTTTTGCCAGGTCGTTTGGGTCTTGCTCCAGTATTTCTACTGTATTCTTGCTTTTTCGACTATTGACTTGATGTGTGTTAAATGTTGTCTGTGCTTTTGTTTGGCCTTCCAACTACAAGGTATCTGTCTTCCCAAGTTCAAAGTGTGTGGTCCTCTTTCAGTTAGATTCATTAGATTCCAACTTTTATTCAAGGTGTCTGTGTTGCTTTTTCGTCTATTGATTAATAATGAACTCACTTGTTTTGAAATGATTCAATAAAACAGACTAAATACTGTGAGTTTGACTTCACATGATTAAACCAGTACACTTGAGTTTATCTTTGGCTTTATTTTTTTTATTTTTTTTGAAATTCGTACACCATATCATTTGTGGCAGGTGCATAGATTGTGCCACCTGGGAAAAGTGTTGCTATTGTTGGAACCAGTGGAAGTGGTAAATAAATTTCTCTCTCTCTCAAATGTAATGACATCCTCTCAGTTTGGCAGTGCTATTCTTATTCGGATATAGCCACCATTGTTTTACAAATGTTTTTAGTTCTGTATCTTCTAAGTGATTATCCATTAAGGTCACCTTTTATTTTATTTTATTTTATTTTTCTGTTGTGAACTTGTGATTAAGTCCTCCTTGTTGCTACGAGTGATTGATCTGTTTAAACAATCAAGGAAGGTGGAAACTTTTGTCCTGATACTTATTCCAGTGATTATCGAGAGTAATAATACTTAATGTGGTTTTTTAATTTGTTTTCGGCACTTATCCCATTATCATTGACTTAATATTCTTGTATCTTTCATTCCTCTATTCCAAATTTTGTCTTCCAATGAATTTAAGATGCAAACAAGATTAATGAGACTTAGACCCTCTCTTTCTTCATGGCTTTACAGTATGTTGTCATGCTGTCTAATATTGATTAAATGTCATCTTCACTTTATCCTGGACAGATTACAATAGATGATCAAGATATTCGGCAAGTAACCCTTGAGAGCCTTAGAAAATCCATTGGAGTCGTTCCTCAAGATACTGTAAGTTTACATTATTGCTTTTGGGTTTTGAACCACTTGATATCTCACATTTCTCTGATAAAGAGTACTTTCATATTGCTGGCAGGTGCTGTTCAATGACACTATATACCATAATATGCATTATGGTTGCCTTTCAGCCACAGAAGAGGAATGGCCATGCTAAAGCATAAACATGTAAACCAGCAGAAGTACTGCACGGAATGCTGATACAAATGTTCGTCATTGACTTCCACTTTAGCGTGTAAAGTGATACAAATGTCCGGTAGCTGCCTATGCATCTTTGTGTTCTCTTTCGAATCTCCTCGAGAACATCTTTGATTGTATTCAGATTCACTTCCAACTCCAGGTACTTTGTCAAAAACGTTCTGTTATAGTGGAATTGTCGTGTTGATCATCACAGGGGCACAGTTGTATTGAGTTATCAACGGCAAAACTTACTTCAATTTTATATTCTGCTTGCAGGAACTTTCCCCAGGGAACTATTAGTGATATGATCAGAGATGCTGCTCAAGGAGTCTCATATGTGTGCAATAACATTGCTGAATATGGAGGGGATCCTAACAGGTGATTTTATTATTAATCTTCTAAATTTTTTTTTGGCTGATTTATCTTATCATAATGCGTGCATAATTCTGAGTATTAGTGATATATCTTATGGGTTCCTTAGAATATATCTTATGGGACAGTCGGCTGGTGCTCACATCGCTGCTTGTGCTCTACTGGAGCAGGCAATCAAAGAGGCTAAGTTCTTTATTTTGAAAACAATTATTTGGGTATGTAGGAGTGAATGTACTAGCCATATTCTTTTTTTTTTTTTTTGCCTTAAAGTATAAATGGATCAAAACATAAGACCACTTATGAACTAAGTTTCATTATACTATTCTATAAATAAATTTATTCACAAATAGTTAGTCTTGATGGAAGTTTCAAGTTTTGAGGCATACTGTAACAGTAAGATCATTTGATGGAGTAACGTTGATCGTATCTCCATGGCATGGGTGCGAAGATTCCTTTGCCGAGTCCATGGCATCATTGTGAGAAGGTGTCGAATAGTTGGCTTGTATTATGACCGTACACAACAAAAATAATATGGAGTTAACTAACTTGACCTATTTGTTTGTCCGCCCAACCCCGTGCACCTACTCTATCAAAATCTATCGTTTATCTTTAACTCACTTTTATTCCATTACAACCGCCCATGGTATGTTAGATAAACAACTGATTTGATTGCAGTAACTGTTTTGATCTCTTAAATTAATTATTTATCAATAACTCACTTTTATACATTTACACTTGTTTCTTCTTTGGCCATGGGCAGTTGTTTACATCAAATCTGTTGTGCGTAGAACAGCTCCTTTTGCTAGTATATATATATATATATATATATATATATATATATACTAGGATTTGTGCCGGCGCGCTACGCTGCGCCGGTGGTGGAAAAAATTATTATTGAATTGTATCTTAGTTTGATAAGTAATATGTAGTGACAATTTATGTATAAAATGGCTGAACCAATATGTAGGAATTTGATCTTGATATTCGAAAGTTGAATTTTGAGGGGCAGGGAAGCTTGATTTGCTTGGACCTGTGTCTCTAATAAATGGCAGAGATTCCCCTATAAACTTGAACCTGAGAAGAAGAATAAATCAACACGAAAAAATTAACACGCCGAGGCCCGAAAAAGCTGATTGACCACAAAACAGGTACATTTTAAGCAAAATCCCGACAAACCTTCATGGGCGTCATTGTCCTCATCAGGAAGACAACAAATCTGCCCACATTAAAAACACACAGATTATCAACATCAAAGCCTCCATAAACAACGTTCCAACATGCAAAGTAGGTCAGTGTATCAAATAAAAGTAATGCACTGAATAGACTCCAAATTGCAGAAATTTGAAACTCACCTATGCTGATCTAAAAACTCTTTAAAATACATTATAAATGAAGTAAATCAAGGCAATGTAAGTTTACTGAAAAAAAAAAAAAAAAAACTATGCTTGCAAGCTCTTAATTAATCAAAAGAAAAGCAAGCAAATCCATGAATAGTCAATGAAGAAGTAAAGTCGCACAAAGCAAGCAAAAATAAATGTTAGTGAAACATTAAAATGGAAAATTTAAGTACAAGAAATATCATGTCCTATCAGAATCAATAAATAAGGTTAATCTTGGCTGTACTTTAGATTCAAAGGAGGCACCATTGAAGTCTGAGGACATTGAGAGATTCATTATAGCCATAACAGAAATAAACAAAAACTCAGAAACAAAGTATGGCAAAACTTAGCAGAAAACTGGAAATGACAGAAATAGAAGGAGATTTTTTTGGAACACCTGAAACCCCAATGAATTGGAAAATGGGGAAAAGTACCTCCGACCCAACAGGAAGAAGTGAGGCGACAAGAAAAGCACATAGGAGTAAAAGATTCTTCAGGTATGAGCTTGTTGAATATTGTTCGTACGTAATCATAGGCACTTGAACAAAATGCATAAATCATTTCAACCTCAGGTAAATCGATAAACAGCCAAAATCTCAGATCTTCACACATAACAAACATTAACAAAATAAAACAAACAACCCAAATAATCGATGAAATTCTTTTAAAAATCCCAAACAAAAATTAAGATGATCTAAATATCCAATAGCAGGATAAATAAATAGCAGTAACATAAAATGAAATAAAATAAACATATAGAACAAAATTACTTGCGCAATGAAATAAAATAAACGTATAGAACAAAATTACTTGAGAAATGATTGAAAAGCAATAGCCCCGAAAGGTGAATCAAACAAAGGAAAAGAACTGGCATCCCCCCTTTTCCGTACACTGCACAGTAATAATGAAAACCGTAACCTTCTCATAATTGTCAATCATAGGTCTCCTATCCAATTCAGGAAGTAACATAATCAACAAAACCTAGACCTCAATCCAATTGAAATTTCAATTCCAAATTCTCATTCCAGACTCCCATTTCAAAGGCATCTAATTAATTTGAAATCTATAACATGGCACAAATGAAAAACCAACGAACCAACAACAAGAAAAGACTACTTCCACTGAAGTTACAATCATTGTCTGGGTAAACAATCCACGGTTTCCCGCATTGAATTTCAAGTGAACAATTAATTAATCCTCCAAGACGACAAAAAATGGGAATAGGCTCAATTTGTCTTCCGTGCAATTGAAAAGTCCTAAAACAAGTGATACTCAACATCCAAAGCCCTCGTCAACCACCACTGCTCCAATCTGAGTTATAAGCTAAGATTGTGCATTCTATATCTCAGAAAAATTCATAGAAAACATGAAAATAAATTCGTTCAAACAGAGGGAGGATATCGGAAGAATATCAAATTCAATACACCCAGAAGACAGAATAGTAATATAACTGTAAAGCGAACTTACCTAATTTCTGGGACGGCGCGAATTTGCTGGAGCCTTGCTGGGAAGAAGTATCGGAGGCGATAGGACTACAATCAAAAGCACCAACACCCAAATGTTTGAGGGTGCACACAATGGCAGTGAAAATCGAGAAAAGGGCCAATTGCCTCAACCTTAATACCGAATCCTCATAAAAAGCAAATTGACAGCAATTGAATGTGCAAAATAACCGAGATAATGAAAAAAAGGAAGAGGATGCAAAGGACCTTGGTGGAGCAGTTGATGGCGGCGGATGAGATTCGGCGACTGCGATGGTGGATTGGCGGAGGTTGGGAGGGCGATGGTGTGGACTGTGGAGGGAGAATACGAATACGGAATGGCACAGGAGCAATACAGGCAACTAAAGATGGAATGGCGATGAAGAGGCGGACTGGCGGAGATTGGAGCAGTGAGAACGGCGGCAGCAAGGTGTTGCTCGCGAACGGAAGAGTGCACCCACAGCACCATAGAGGCGGGACGGCCCGAAACAGAAAGGATTGAGCATTGGATGGGGGGAAATATGAGCTGGGTCAACAAATCACAACGCGACACACGTACAGCGAAAAGGGTATTTTAGACATTCTGCGTGCAGAAGTTACAGTGTTGTTCGTGTATATATATATAAGAGATATCTTAGTTTGATAAGTAATATGTAGTGACAATTTATGTATAAAATGGCTGAACCAATATGTAGGAATCTGATCTTGATTTTCGAAAGTTGAATTTTGAGGGGCAGGGAAGCTTGATTTGCTTGGACCTGTGTCTCTAATAAATGGCAGAGATTCCCCTATAAACTTGAACCTGAGAAGAAGAATAAATCAACACGAAAAAATTAACACGCCGAGGCCCGAAAAAGCTGATTGACCACAAAACAGGTACATTTTAAGCAAAATCCCGACAAACCTTCATGGGCGTCATTGTCCTCATCAGGAAGACAACAAATCTGCCCACATTAAAAACACACAGATTATCAACATCAAAGCCTCCATAAACAACGTTCCAACATGCAAAGTAGGTCAGTGTATCAAATAAAAGTAATGCACTGAATAGACTCCAAATTGCAGAAATTTGAAACTCACCTATGCTGATCTAAAAACTCTTTAAAATACATTATAAATGAAGTAAATCAAGGCAATGTAAGTTTACTGGAAAAAAAAAACTATGCTTGCAAGCTCTTAATTAATCAAAAGAAAAGCAAGCAAATCCATGAATAGTCAATGAAGAAGTAAAGTCGCACAAAGCAAGCAAAAATAAATGTTAGTGAAACATTAAAATGGAAAATTTAAGTACAAGAAATATCATGTCCTATCAGAATCAATAAATAAGGTTAATCTTGGCTGTACTTTAGATTCAAAGGAGGCACCATTGAAGTCTGAGGACATTGAGAGATTCATTATAGCCATAACAGAAATAAACAAAAACTCAGAAACAAAGTATGGCAAAACTTAGCAGAAAACTGGAAATGACAGAAATAGAAGGAGATTTTTTTGGAACACCCGAAACCCCAATGAATTGGAAAATGGGGAAAAGTACCTCCGACCCAACAGGAAGAAGTGAGGCGACAAGAAAAGCACATAGGAGTAAAAGATTCTTCAGGTATGAGCTTGTTGAATATTGTTCGTACGTAATCCTAGGCACTTGAACAAAATGCATAAATCATTTCAACCTCAGGTAAATCGATAAACAGCCAAAATCTCAGATCTTCACACATAACAAACATTAACAAAATAAAACAAACAACCCAAATAATCGATGAAATTCTTTTAAAAATCCCAAACAAAAATTAAGATGATCTAAATATCCAATAGCAGGATAAATAAATAGCAGTAACATAAAATGAAATAAAATAAACATATAGAACAAAATTACTTGCGCAATGAAATAAAATAAACGTATAGAACAAAATTACTTGAGAAATGATTGAAAAGCAATAGCCCCGAAAGGTGAATCAAACAAAGGAAAAGAACTGGCATCCCTCCTTTTCCGTACACTGCACAGTAATAATGAAAACCGTAACCTTCTCATAATTGTCAATCATAGGTCTCCTATCCAATTCAGGAAGTAACATAATCAACAAAACCTAGACCTCAATCCAATTGAAATTTCAATTCCAAATTCTCATTCCAGACTCCCATTTCAAAGGCATCTAATTAATTTGAAATCTATAACATGGCACAAATGAAAAACCAACGAACCAACAACAAGAAAAGACTACTTCCACTGAAGTACAATCATTGTCTGGGTAAACAATCCATGGTTTCCCGCATTGAATTTCAAGTGAACAATTAATTAATCCTCCAAGACGACAAAAAATGGGAATAGGCTCAATTTGTCTTCCGTGCAATTGAAAAGTCCTAAAACAAGTGATACTCAACATCCAAAGCCCTCGTCAACCACCACTGCTCCAATCTGAGTTATAAGCTAAGATTGTGCATTCTATATCTCAGAAAAATTCATAGAAAACATGAAAATAAATTCGTTCAAACAGAGGGAGGATATCGGAAGAATATCAAATTCAATACACCCAGAAGACAGAATAGTAATATAACTGTAAAGCGAACTTACCTAATTTCTGGGACGGCGCGAATTTGCTGGAGCCTTGCTGGGAAGAAGTATCGGAGGCGATCGGACTACAATCAAAAGCACCAACACCCAAATGTTTGAGGGTGCACACAATGGCAGTGAAAATCGAGAAAAGGGCCAATTGCCTCAACCCTAATACCGAATCCTCATAAAAAGCAAATTGACAGCAATTGAATGTGCAAAATAACCGAGATAATGAAAAAAAGGAAGAGGATGCAAAGGACCTTGGTGGAGCAGTTGATGGCGGCGGATGAGATTCGGCGACTGCGATGGTGGATTGGCGGAGGTTGGGAGGGCGATGGTGTGGACTGTGGAGGGAGAATACGAATACGGAATGGCACAGGAGCAATACAGGCAACTAAAGATGGAATGGCGATGAAGAGGCGGACTGGCGGAGATTGGAGCAGTGAGAACGGCGGTAGCAAGGTGTTGCTCGCGAACGGGAGAGTGCACCCACAGCACCATAGAGGCGGGACGGCCCGAAACAGAAAGGATTGAGCATTGGATGGGGGGAAATATGAGCTGGGTCAACAAATCACAACGCGACACACGTACAGCGAAAAGGGTATTTTAGACATTCTGCGTGCAGAAGTTACTGTGTTGTTCGTGTATATATATATAAGAGATATCTTAGTTTGATAAGTAATATGTAGTGACAATTTATGTATAAAATGGCTGAACCAATATGTAGGAATCTGATCTTGATTTTCGAAAGTTGAATTTTGAGGGGCAGGGAAGCTTGATTTGCTTGGACCCGTGTCTCTAATAAATGGCAGAGATTCCCCTATAAACTTGAACCTGAGAAGAAGAATAAATCAACACGAAAAAATTAACACGCCGAGGCCCGAAAAAGCTGATTGACCACAAAACAGGTACATTTTAAGCAAAATCCCGACAAACCTTCATGGGCGTCATTGTCCTCATCAGGAAGACAACAAATCTGCCCACATTAAAAACACACAGATTATCAACATCAAAGCCTCCATAAACAACGTTCCAACATGCAAAGTAGGTCAGTGTATCAAATAAAAGTAATGCACTGAATAGACTCCAAATTGCAGAAATTTGAAACTCACCTATGCTGATCTAAAAACTCTTTAAAATACATTATAAATGAAGTAAATCAAGGCAATGTAAGTTTACTGGAAAAAAAAAAAACTATGCTTGCAAGCTCTTAATTAATCAAAAGAAAAGCAAGCAAATCCATGAATAGTCAATGAAGAAGTAAAGTCGCACAAAGCAAGCAAAAATAAATGTTAGTGAAACATTAAAATGGAAAATTTAAGTACAAGAAATATCATGTCCTATCAGAATCAATAAATAAGATTAATCTTGGCTGTACTTTAGATTCAAAGGAGGCACCATTGAAGTCTGAGGACATTGAGAGATTCATTATAGCCATAACAGAAATAAACAAAAACTCAGAAACAAAGTATGGCAAAACTTAGCAGAAAACTGGAAATGACAGAAATAGAAGGAGATTTTTTTGGAACACCCGAAACCCCAATGAATTGGAAAATGGGGAAAAGTACCTCCGACCCAACAGGAAGAAGTGAGGCGACAAGAAAAGCACATAGGAGTAAAAGATTCTTCAGGTATGAGCTTGTTGAATATTGTTCGTACGTAATCATAGGCACTTGAACAAAATGCATAAATCATTTCAACCTCAGGTAAATCGATAAACAGCCAAAATCTCAGATCTTCACACATAACAAACATTAACAAAATAAAACAAACAACCCAAATAATCGATGAAATTCTTTTCAAAATCCCAAACAAAAATTAAGATGATCTAAATATCCAATAGCAGGATAAATAAATAGCAGTAACATAAAATGAAATAAAATAAACATATAGAACAAAATTACTTGCGCAATGAAATAAAATAAACGTATAGAACAAAATTACTTGAGAAATGATTGAAAAGCAATAGCCCCGAAAGGTGAATCAAACAAAGGAAAAGAACTGGCATCCCCCCTTTTCCGTACACTGCACAGTAATAATGAAAACCGTAACCTTCTCATAATTGTCAATCATAGGTCTCCTATCCAATTCAGGAAGTAACATAATCAACAAAACCTAGACCTCAATCCAATTGAAATTTCAATTCCAAATTCTCATTCCAGACTCCCATTTCAAAGGCATCTAATTAATTTGAAATCTATAACATGGCACAAATGAAAAACCAACGAACCAACAACAAGAAAAGACTACTTCCACTGAAGTACAATCATTGTCTGGGTAAACAATCCACGGTTTCCCGCATTGAATTTCAAGTGAACAATTAATTAATCCTCCAAGACGACAAAAAATGGGAATAGGCTCAATTTGTCTTCCGTGCAATTGAAAAGTCCTAAAACAAGTGATACTCAACATCCAAAGCCCTCGTCAACCACCACTGCTCCAATCTGAGTTATAAGCTAAGATTGTGCATTCTATATCTCAGAAAAATTCATAGAAAACATGAAAATAAATTCGTTCAAACAGAGGGAGGATATCGGAAGAATATCAAATTCAATACACCCAGAAGACAGAATAGTAATATAACTGTAAAGCGAACTTACCTAATTTCTGGGATGGCGCGAATTATCTGGAGCCTTGCTGGGAAGAAGTATCGGAGGCGATCGGACTACAATCAAAAGCACCAACACCCAAATGTTTGAGGGTGCACACAATGGCAGTGAAAATCGAGAAAAGGGCCAATTGCCTCAACCCTAATACTGAATCCTCATAAAAAGCAAATTGACAGCAATTGAATGTGCAAAATAACCGAGATAATGAAAAAAAGGAAGAGGATGCAAAGGACCTTGGTGGAGCAGTTGATGGCGGCGGATGAGATTCGGCGACTGCGATGGTGGATTGGCGGAGGTTGGGAGGGCGATGGTGTGGACTGTGGATGGAGAATACGAATACGGAATGGCACAGGAGCAATACAGGCAACTAAAGATGGAATGGCGATGAAGAGGCGGACTGGCGGAGATTGGAGCAGTGAGAACGGCGGCAGCAAGGTGTTGCTCGCGAACGGGAGAGTGCACCCACAGCACCATAGAGGCGGGACGGCCCGAAACAGAAAGGATTGAGCATTGGATGGGGGGAAATATGAGCTGGGTCAACAAATCACAACGCGACACACGTACAGCGAAAAGGGTATTTTAGACATTCTGCGTGCAGAAGTTACTGTGCTGTTCGTGTATATATATATAAGAGATATACTAGAACTCTCTTTTGGGCGCGTAGCGTGCGCCCGGCGAAGAAAAAACATCATAGAAAACTATAATAAGATATTCAAAACTGAAATAAAAGCAAAATGAAGATATATTCAAGAATCTCTGCCAATTACAGAATGAGATCTGTAACTGGAGAAATATAAACTATCATACCATGAGCTCTACCCTTACTTCTCACTAAGATCATAAAAAGTGTTTCTCTTGATGGCGCTTCCATTCCATCAGCTCTTGAGCACCTAACATTGATCAACAATTCAAGATTCAAACTGAATATATAGAGACCCAACATTGATCAAAAATTTCAAGATTCAAAATGAATAAATAGAGTCATGCAATCCCTTCATAATCAATCACTAAAATTTCGTGAGAAGGGATATGCTGAAATTTTTGCATATTCAAATCAATGAATGATCTTTTTTAGGATATGAGGCAGTATACCTAATATCCTATTCGATTCCATGATATCCTGTATGGTGCGAATTAAATTAAAGTAAAAAGAAACCAAAAGAAAAGGTTTGACAAGTATTACCACTCAAAAGAATTGTTGCAGCACAAGTTGATTCAAAATTCTAGTAGGCTTAAGAAGTTTCAGCACTCTGCCAAATTATTCTCTGCCAGTGGAAATTAAAGTTTTCAGGCCAATGCTTAGGTGCATATTATTATGGATACATCCTAAGCAAGAAAATGAGAGAGTAAGAATCTTGAAACAATTTTCAAAAGATTAAGTTGTACAACAACAATTAATTTAAGAATAAAAAGTAACACTATAAGTAAAATGAGAGACCACAACCATAGAGACCTTGAAACTTTTAACACATTTCGTCAACACGAGTTTTTCTAAAATATCCCAAGTTAAATTTATTAAATGAAAAGAGTTATGATTCGTGGGAAAGGGGTTTAAGGATATATTCCACTTTTTATTTCTCATGTGGGAAACTTTGATTTCAAACGGCGCTGTGGAACTCCCCGGCATGAAACTTTTGACAAATTTCATAGTGCTGCCGGGATAGATAGTTCAATCTTGGCCTTCAGTCTGTCACACTGAAGGTCCCCGACAAATGCGCCATGAAACTTTTCACCATTTCATGTCATGAAGTTCCTTGCCATGAAACTTTTGACAAGTTCCCACTATATGAGTATTTTCTGAAAAATCATAATCCTGGTTTTCAATTTTATTTAATGAAACCAATTTATGAAGATGGAGTTGGGATTGGGGATATATTTATAGGTTGTCACGTTTTTATTACTCGTGTTAAGAAACTGTGCCCCCGAAAGCGCACGGTGTCAAAAATTGCAGTAATTTATAGTAAGACCGGATCGTTCACCGGAGGATGTGCGATAGAAGCAGGGCCCACGTCGTTTACTAAGATTTTCCACTCGGTTACTCGATTCAAGTTTTGCAATGGTTTCTAACAACTACTTGACAATAATTTAAACTAGACTATGAAAGCAATTAAAGATTATTCTACAGAGCATGGTAAAATTAGTCTAAAAAGCGATTAAATTCCTATTCTAAGAAAGCGATAAGAATTATGCTAGGAAAGCGAATAAAATTACTCTATGAAAGCGGATTTAAAATGTGACAGAAGGGACAGGGAGAATATAATAAAGATTGGATAAGATTCAGATGAATCACAAGTAAATTTCCATTTTAATACACAGATCTTCGCTTGGGACAATCCTTTCAGTTAGCTAACTCTCATGCTTCCTATACCATGTTCCCTTTAACAGACAGGTACTTACAGCAAGGATTTACATGCCTTAAGACCTCAACCTCTAAGATACCACAAATTAATAACTGCCCCTGCCGAGGTATGTTATTCCTCCATTGTGGATAAGCAACACCTAACATATCATTAGTTGATATGCCAAGTACTCCTATCCTCTCCCTTGTCACACCCAAAGTCCAAATCTAACCCCGAACTAATCCATAACTCTTAAACCTTACAACCGGAGGCCAACCTCTAATTCTTCCGAGTGACCTCTATGAAAGCATTTTAAAGAAAGCGGTAAAGAAAGCAGTAAAGAAAGCATTTAAAACCTATCACTCGGAAGTCTTAAAAGATCATCACATTCCGTTAGTATAAAAGAGCCCCTGGTCTTGGTGACCAGATGCAGATTTAGAACTTCCCAAATATCAGTAAGCCACAGGGCTTATAACATCCGGTTAGTTACGAGATACAAACATGATTGGAACAGACCTATGAAGATCTATTCCGAATGTACACACTCGAGACTCAATTTTAGGCTTTGGCGGGAGAAGATAATAGTTGAAAGAATACTCAACCCTACCTTAGAGACTAACCAAGGCCAACATGTTGTTCCTCCAATATTATTTATCACATCTTATCCGCATCCAAGTGGGTATTGATTCGATGAAACACTTAATACAAGATTTCCAACACACAGTAATTTTGAGAAACAAATAGATGTTTGAAAATCATTCCCTAAACAGGTACTAAACTCTCAATTAAAACACAGATCCTTTCAGTCTAGGAGAGACCTAATCGCTGACTCTGCTTCTAAGTTCTCAAAATCAACCCCCAGTAGAAGATGAATTAGTCATAACTGTGAAATTATCCCTTACTTAGATCCGGATTTTATAAAGGAATTTTTGTGGAAATTTATTATGCAGCATCTGATTTAAATCAAGACTTCTATGTCCAAGGAGAAGGATCTCCAAAATATTATAGACCACAATATCTACATAATAATATCATGCATACATGTATATGAGAAGCAAAATAAATTACCTCAAAATATATGGTGGGATTAGACAGAATTTGATACACAAAGATGGATTAGCCTGAGATAAGAAGAAATTGGCTAAAGAGAATGCCAGAAATAACTGGGGTTATCCGGACTGCAAACATCTGCTATCCGGTTCCCAAGTATTCCAGATGGAATGATTTTTAGACAGTGGAATGCCTTAAGTGACAGTTGCCGCCGTCACCTTAGACTTTACTATCTGTGAATTTGGATGAAAACCCACATGTTCTATTACTGTAGTAATTAATAGATGACACTGGCATATATCATCTATAATTAATACAACTCTAGATTCAGGTTTGAAATTAAGGTAAAGAGAAGAAAACTGTATCTAATTAGTAGTTGGCTGAGTGACTAATCGTTATCACCATGAAGAGACCTTTTCGCCGTAGCTTCCACCAACCACTAATCAGACCATGCAAAATAACGAGTAATAATTAATACACAGAAGACGAGCTAATCGTTATCCCGGTGAAGGGACCTTTTCGCCAACATTGATCTGTGATATTTCTTATTACCCATTCATACACACAATGAAAGGGAAAAATAAACAAGATTAAGAAAATGTTTTTGGTATCGTGTGAGTGTTAATCACACAATAAATAGACACTGATGGGTTGAGATGTGTAATAGATAAAATTGGGTGTGATGGGCCTAAGCCCAATACACCCATGCAACTTACACAACTCTTGTAATAAAATATTTTTGGAGTTTTAAAATAGAAGGAAGAAAGCAATTCGGTCTATTGGGCAAAATGCGAGAGACCGAATTGAGGATGCATGAGGTATGAAGTAATACCGTACCCAATTAATCCTTGTAAAGGCATGAAGCATCCTCTAATTCGAATTGTCAGTGCAATTCGGTCTGAACCGAATTGGACAATTCGAATTGATGAAGTCATCACTTTACTCAAATTTGGTTAAGGCATTTACCCCAAAAAGAGGGTAATTCGAATTGCCAACTGAATTCGGTCTAGACCGAATTGGACAATTCGAATTGGTAAGACAAAGAAAATAGACTAAGGCGTGAAGGGATGGAATGCATACAATGTGGTTTCCAAAGCCAATTCGGTCTATGTGTGCAATTCGATCTGGACCGAATTGCACAGACCGAATTGCAAGGAAACCACATGAAAACACTTTTTTGCTATGCAATTCGGTCTATACCGAATTGCCTAGATCGAATTGTATATGAATTTTTAGATAAGGCATTCAACAAATATTTTTGCCATGCAGTTCCATTCTCATGGGCAATTCAGTTTAGACCGAATTGCCTCAAATCGAATTGCATGTCTTTTCTCTCATAAAAGATATTTTGAACTCATAAGTGCAGGTTTGGTTTACATTGTGTGGTTCATGATGGATAAGATTTACCTCACAGCCACACTAATGAGTGTTTTTAAGGAAAATAGACCTAGTTTACGTGGCTAGCAGGTATTGGCATGAAACAAACCTTAATTCTACAAACAAGCACTCAAAGATCAAAGACTTAAACATCTACTAAATAATAAGAACACATGCATAAAAATAAGAACACCTACATTATCTAAGGCAACAATAAACTAACATAAAGAGGATAAAACAGCAATCTAATAAACATAGAAATAAGTTCTAACAAGCCTAAAATCATCTAAAATCTAAGAACACTCATTTGAATCACTAAGGTGTAAGATCAAGCCAAAAAAACCCACTAAACATGCATTTATTGAGAATGTAGGTCAACTAGGACATAATAAATATAACCTAGTTGAAATAAGCAAACATTCTAACATTTATTGCTAAGGAAAGCATTAAATAAGTGCCAAACACTTGAAATAAATACTCATCTCTGGATTCTTTCTTGTATTGACACTCGAAAGCAATAAATAACCTTAAAACCATCATTAGCTTGAAGGCAGGGTTCATTATAACTACAAAGCATTTAAAGTCTATGGAAATGGCTACACTAAGGGTGGTAACAAGCTTCTATGGAAAATAAACTAAACTCAAAGCAATAAAACTACGTTACAAGCTTGAAAGTAAACTAACTAAACTACACTACCTACCTAACCCTTAAGGGATGAAGAACCTTCTGCTCCTTCTTTTTGTCTCCCAGTAAAATGTCCAAGTGTGTAAGAATATTTCTTGTGTTGAGGAAGTTCAGCTTTTATACTTCTTCTCGAAACCCTAGGCCCATCAGGGCCCATCCACAGTGCCATGCATTTCTCACGTGCTTAAAGCTACAATTTTGAATGTGATTCGGTCTCCTCAAGCAGTTCGGTTTAGACCGAATTGGGGAAATGAGGTCTTTCTTCTTGATCTTGAGCATGGAACGTAGTGATTCGGTCTATGAGTAGACCGAATTGGCCTTGTCGAATTGAAGATGGCTCCTGCTTGGCTTCCTTGCTTTGAGACAATTCGGTCTATGCAATCAATTCGGCCTAGACCGAATTGCATAGATTGAACTCCTCCTTTTCTGTTCTGCTCAAAGTCTTCTTCTTTCCTTATTGCAATTCGGTCTAGGGGTCAATTCGGTTTAGACCGAATTGCCACAGACCGAATTGGTTGCTCTTCTCTTCTTCAACACTTCTCTTTTTCTTCTTCTCTTCAGCAATTCGGTCTAATAAGCAATTTGGTTTAGGCCGAATTGCGTATAGACCGAATTGGTCTTCAACACTTAACCAAAATTTCAATTTGTGGGATTTTCATTCTTTTCCCATCTTTTTGATTTTTGTGGGCTATCTTATTCTTTTGCCCATCTTTTCATTCCTCTTTCTTTTCTTTTTCCTTTTTTCATGTTGTTGGATTTTTCTAACACAAATACAATTAAAATTGCATATTTTTGTGTCTTTCATTACCAGCTCATTATTTTTACAAACTTGCATCAATATGTCGAATTCAACTGCTTTCTCATTAAAATAAGATGGGAATACGATCAAAATGTCCGTCTCAGACACGGAAATGGATTGGAAATAATGGATAATTTTGGCCATTATCAACATCCTCACATTTAATACTGATCGTCCCCGAGCAGTCAGAGTCAGTGCTCCTAAGAGCATGGACTCTGCATATTCAATCCATTTGCGTGGCTTCAAAAATTTCATTCTTGTTATATTGGGATAAGACAATCAAAATTACAAGTATTAAACTCTCTTGATTGCAGTGTTTAATGAAATGATACTTCTCACTTGGATAGGTATACAAATCAATCATTATTGTTAATTCTTCTTGAATATATGTATAGAAAATTTCATTGGTTTAATTCTTGAATTCAAGCATGACATGAACGTTAATCAATCAAAGTAGAGCCTCACATATGGTAGAATCGGAAATTTCACTCACTCTCAAAGTTGGCTTTTAAACAATACGCTCATAATCAAATTCAAGTAAATTCTCCCATAAGCTTGCAATTAGACAAACTCGCCACCTACTCTTTCCTCAAATCGAGATCCCGAGGTCTTATTTAAGGTTATAACGGGGCATACGGTTGTAACATTGGTATGGAAGGGAATTATTAGGCTAAAAAGTTACATGAATCCATTCCATCATAACTTGGCATGTTTTTACTTAAAATTTATGATCATCAATATTTCTTTCTTTCTTTTGTTTTTCCTTTCTATTGCATGACATTAGACTTTGTCTAATTTGCTTTGTCAATTGCAATTTATTTCTGTTGAATGAATCTCAACACATTTTCTTTCTTTTTTTTTTTTTGATCGGTTTATGAATACCGATTGATATTTTTGATGATCATAAACTAAAATGCCTTGATGGAATTGGTTCGTGCACACTTGGGTTTGATTTTCTTGGTCTTTTTATAAGGTTGGGAATAATATAGTGGTTTCAAAGAAAAATTAGGCTTAAAGGCTCAACTTGGTTAATCCTAAAGGGAAAATATTTTTGGGTTTGGAATTCAAAAGAAGGCCAAAATTTTGGGTTTTCTAAGTGCCTCGATCATGTACTCGATTTCGAGAATATGACATGGTCTTGAATCGATCCCAATTGCGAGTTCTAGTGTCCTTTAATCGAATTGATTTTCACACAACAAAGAAATAATGAGTAAAGATGACTCGGCTCAGATCTCACACGGACGGTTTGGTCATGTCATACCTTTTTTTCTTAAATTTAGCCTTTGAAAAATTCTTGCAAATTATTCAATCAAATTCTCAACATGAAAATTTTGTTTTTCTTCCAAGTGATCATATCATTGGATTTTTATAGCTCAAAACCTCAAGAATTTATGTTATGCATATTTTTAATTGTTTTATCCCAATTTAATAGTTTGAAAATTTCATCCTTAGCCTAAATTCAACATGTGAATTCAGGTGACAGATTTATGCTTGTTTTATGCCGGTTATTTAATTGAAAGCAGTAAAAAGACACTGTGAACATGCAAGCATGTCACAGCTTGTTTTTGGCGTGACAGTCACTTATTCATCTTGGACTGTCACACATCTTTTTCAAAAATATTTTGAGAATTCAAAACGAAATTCTCTTTGTGGAAAGCAGTAGGTACATCAGTTACAATAGATTTCCACAGTATGAATGAAAGTGTACTGAGTAGATGGAAAATCTAATGCATGATGTTTACATTGAAGCTCGCATGAATGTGATCGCATTGGCTCAATCTTTCTCCTCTGAATGGTGCTTGGCGGGTGCGGTATCGTCTCTTGGAGGTGAGGGTAACTTCCTGAGTAGGGTCTCCATCAGGTTGGTTTGCTTGGTGAACATCATTTCGAACATTTTTCTTGTCTTTTCTTCGCTCTCAACCCTTTCCTGATGTTGCCTTTTCTCTCGTTCAGCCGCTTCCTTTTTGAACTCCTCTTATCTCTCAAGCATTCTCATCCTAAACTCTTCCTCTCTTTGCATTTGCTTCTCTTGAGTCGAAACAATGACGTCGGCCAAGGATTTGACACTCTGCATCATTGATTCTCTCATTCTGCTTACTGTTTCTAGAGTTTGAGAATCGGCTGGATACTGAGATACAGTCGGGCTTCTGCGAGAAGGTCGGACTGGATGTCTTCGTGATAGGCTTGGAGTGGAAACATCAGTCCCAGGATGACTCTGAGTGGGGGCATCACCTTGAGGGTGTTCCTCTGCAACAGGTTCAATTGAGGGGACTCCAGCTTCTTTTGTTGAAGGCACCGCTTCAGTACGGGCCTCTTTCTTTCGTGGCTTGCGCTTAGCTGGTTGTCCAGAAGTGTATCTGGATTGGGCCTCTGATTCATCTGGCATAGCGTATACAACCGGATCAGTTACCCGCGTTTTTGGAACTGGAATTGGGCGACTCATATCAATGGTGTCGCTCCCTGAGAAAACAGATAGATCTACTCCTTGGGCTTCGCAGATTCTTCTGATGAGGTTTGGATAGCAGAGAGCAGCTGCCCTGCCGGAGGTCCTTGAAGTCATGACATGGAAGATATGCTCCCCTACATTGATCTTCAGTCCATGCCATAGCTTAGCAAAACCCTTCAGCATTCGACCAGATGTCTCATGTGCGTGAAGGTTAGGCCTGATCTTTGACATGTAGAAGTCATATGAGGGTTGGAACTCCAGCTTCAGGTGCTTGGCTTTGAAAGAGAATTCGCCAGTATAGCTCTCGGCAGTGAGAGATCTTGTGATGTTGTCATAATATGACCTCTCAACTACCTTGCATGCTCCCTTCTCAAAGTGCTCAGCTGTCGGGAATTCTGATACCCAGTTGGGTGTATTGAGGAATCTGTTCAGGTACTCTCCAGATATATCTACATCAATTCCGCGTACCCAACTCCTCTTTTGGGCGACGTTGATATTGCAGTAGAACTCTCGAACAAGCTCTGCTATCCCTGGTTCAGCATGGTGCGTAAGGAATTCAGTCCATCCATGGTTTTGTTGCAGGAAGACCAGCATAGGATGATTCACCATCTCTGAACTGAATCCTTTATCAGGTACGAATAGCTCTCCTAGCGTCATATAACGCCCTGCATTTTGCTCGTTCCCGTTGAACCTCCTCATTATATCTGCATCATCCTTAATGGGGAACCTTTTGCATTTCTTTGTGGATACCCCCAGGCGCCCCTTTGAGGTAGAGGTACCCAGCGGATCGGACTGACCCCGTTGATTCTTGGGTGTCTTGAGGGTATGCCTGCTCCCAATCCGAATCCGATTTCTCCTCCATCTGCTCCTGCTGTTCATGATGTTCACCCTCTACTTGATGTTCAGTTTCAGCCTGCGTATCTGTCTGCGGCTGTCCTTCAGGCTGTTGCTCGTGTTCCGCTTGTTCGCCTCCTTGAGATATTCCCTGTTCATACGAATTACAAGGAAATTCATGAAGCACAGCTTTAAGAAAATCATCAGAAAGGACGGGACCAACAACATGTTGACATTCTTTTTGAGGTACCTCCTCATCCCTCCCTGTGTTTAATTTCCCTAGTTGTTCTACCATGTTATCTCCTTGATCTCCAGTAATATCAATATCCCCTTGGAGGATTTGTTGATACGTCTTGTTCTTGAACAGGTCATCAATGGTCTCTAGTTCTGCATGAGAGCTGCCACCGCTGCCCTCGTTTGCCACTGATCCTCCTTAGTTTGCCTCGACTTGCGGATCTGCTTCAGCATGCGAGTCTTCCAATTCTGTCATATTCTCGTCAGGTGCAGTGGGTTGAGATTGGGCAGCAGCTACAGCCATTGCATTTGCAGCAACTTGGTCTAAACTTACTAAAAGTTCCGCAGTCTTTTCCTTCAACTGTTCAAAACGCTCATTGCCCTCCTGCACCATTTCCTCTATCTCTTCTGTGGGTTTGAGTCCTTCACCGATCTCATCCACTCTCTTTCCACTCCCACTCCTCCTAGTGGCTATCTCCTTCTGCTGCTTCTTTCGATCTTTAGCCCATTCAGCCGGCTCTTCTTTTACTTTAACAGGCACGATGTTGGTTCCGCTGATTATCTGACAATCATCGTCCCCAACATCGGCCTCTGTTGTGATCTCTTTCGTCTGCTTCTTCTCTAGCTCGGCTTGAATTTTCTCAGCAACCTTTCTATTCTCCTCCTCTTCCCGGGCTTTTCTAATGTTCTCTTCCATTTCAGCCTTCTTAGCCTCTTCCTCAGCTTTCCTGGCCATCTCTTCCTTCCACAGTCTGTCTTGCTCGGCCCTCTCTGCTTCTCGTTGTTGCCTCCACTCTTCTTTTTCTTTGGCTATTTCAGCATCGGCCTTCTCCTTCTCCCGCCTTTCTCTTTCGAGTTTTCGGGCCTCATACTCAGCGATTCTTTTCTTTTCGGCCCTATCTATGTCAGCTTCCTCCTGGACTTTCCTTGCCACTTCAGCATCAGCCTGTTCTTGGGCTAGACGCTGCTGCTCTTTTTTGGATAGATCAACGGCATGCTCCTTGCCTCTGTTCTTTGGTTTAGAAGGCTTGCCATCGAACTTGGGCACTGGTGGAAGAGTCCTTGGCTGACTGGGAGGTTCTTGAATTTTGACTTGAGGTTCAGCAGGTCTTCCAGCCTTTTCTTTCTCAGCCAGTTTTATCGGTTTCCTCTTTTTCTTTGGTGGCTCTGGCGCAGATTCGGTTTGGAGGGGCTCCGATTCGGTTGACTGGTGGGGTTCGGGCGTCGGGTCCACATAATCATCGATCATCTTGTCATCAGCTTCGGTCCACAGCCCCAACTCTGGCCCCTTGGTTTTCAGATACTTCTCTATAAAACTGGGCTCAGTCATCACTGTAAGCTGGGCAGTCCATTTAGCTTTGAAGTATCTACCCAAGACTCCTTGAAACCCTGTGTTATAACGCAGTCGCACTCTGTTTTCTTGGCAGTATCTCAGGGCTTCCCTGTCCATCTCTCGTAATAGTTCGAAGAATCTAGTCTTCATGTCTGCATAGAGAGTGTCCATGATATCTGCCTCTTTCTCATTTAGCCCTGACAAGTCCCGGACTGGTGGGATGTTCAAGTACTCCAGGCATTTGGTCTGGCTCATCAGTGGTATCTGCTTCTTCTTTCTGCCCATCCTGTCCCAATTTCTGGTTTTGTACATCCCGTGCACTCAGCTTTCATTAGCGCAAAGCTACGCATTCCAACCATTGTGGTTTCTTTGGGCTCAACCACCGGGAATCTTGTTGGTAGAAACCTTGGAATGATTTCCTCATTTCCCGGGGGTATCACCATCCCTCGATTTAGCACAGGTTGTCTGATGTCCTTTTCCCAGCTCCCCCATGCCTTCATGTATTCCCCCCACAGCTTCCGTATTGCTTTTGTCTTTTCTATTATCGAGTCCAGCATCGGAGTGTGGTGGGCTGCTCCATAATTCAGCACAGGTTGAAGGGACTCCCAAAAGTTGTATGCCATCTCAATGTGGCGTGCCTTGGCGTGCTTTGTGAGCCACAGTTGCTCTTCCGGTCCGCAAATGGTCCCATTGTCAAATAGTTCTTTCTTGTACGTGAATGGGAAAGCGTCTGGCATGTAGACCATTCCAGACACCGCCACTTTGTGTACCGGAGGAGTTTGTCTGTCAAAATGACTCCTGGTTTCTCTTGTGATAGCTGGCTGAATGGGGATTGGCTCGAAGGCTGCTATTTTCTTGTCCCCGAGGTGCTACTCAAGCATTCAGTTCCACCTGGCCTTTTGCTGAATCATCCTCCAAACCATTCTCTCGTAATGAACTCTCGGATCGTCGAACCTTAAGTCATATCTTGCCTGGTCGAATTCGTTATTCCAGAAGTTCCACATGTGCTGGCAGAGGTCTCTTTCAAGGCTTGTAGCCTTAAGGTTTCTCTCATCTTCTGGAATATCTCTCCACCAGTGATCTTTTATTTCAAATCTCCATTCGATCTGGTGGTCCATGTTCAGATTAAATTCGTCCCTGATGGCCCTTCTATTTGCCTCGATCTCCCTTTTCAGCCTTTCGATTTCCAAAAAGGCGAGGTCTGGAGTGGTCGTTGGAAGACCCATTATGGAGGTTATCACGTATTTGTCCCTGAGAAGAGGAATTTGAAACTATTTTTAACAATTTTTTTTTTTTGATGGCATCTTCAAGTTGGAAAATCAACATCCTCACATTTTCAGCTAAGCTCTAAATGTGAGTTAATTGGTTTTTACTTGAACTTATTGGATAAAAAGACATGGAGTTGTAAACAAGTCTGATACCAGTAGTCTCACACCTTCAGCTAGTTCTAAACATAGGTCGCTGAATGAGAGAGTTGGAACTATTTTTAGCAAATTTTTGATAATATATTCAAGTTGGAAAATCAACATCCTCACATTTTGAGCTAAGTTCTAAATGTGAGTTAATTGGTTTTTACTTGAACTTATTGGATAAAAAGACATGGAGTTGGATTTTTAAATCCAACTCTTATTGCAGCTAACAAGTAAGGGAAATAAGAGAAGTAAGGGTCTTGGACCCTTACCAATTTTTCTTAGACTAAAAATAGTCTAAAGGTTTTTTTTTTTGAATGGTCAAAAGACCAAAAAGTAGAATTTCATAGGCTATTAAGCCTACGAAAGAGATTTTGGATTTTTATCACTTAAAAAGTGATTTAAATCATGTGAAATAGGCAGCGAGATGATTAATGATGAGGAACACTTGCACATGACAAATTGTGCAATCACTAGCATGTAGTAATGGATCATGGAGACTAAAAATAAAATAAACATGCACAAACACAAAAGGTCATTTTTGGATTTTTATGAGAAGTGGACTTGTTTGTTTAATAAAATTGGGGGTGTGAGTGGTCCCCATTTGGATTTTGTTTTGGAAAATGGGTATTAAAGAATGAAACAAAATGTTCCATTTGAATATTCCCCATTTGGCCCAAAATAATGAGCATAAGTCAAACACTTAAAAGAAAAGAACATTCTACTACTTTTTGTTTTTAGACATAAATGCCATGCCAAAAGTGTTGGAAAAATTTTGGCATGGTTTCGTCTAAAATACCATGTTTCCCGTATGTGCAAACATCAACTTTCGAGTTGAGTTTGCAAATTGTGGTTAACAGGTACCCGACAAAAGCATTTATTGACAAAATACACAATACACAGTACATGCATAAATGAAAACACTCACAGACAATCCATTTATACCATGATCATGCAAGATTTAGCCAATAAATCATGCTTCAAAAACGTAACTTCGGCAACATCATCAACATGCATATCCAACAACATTATCAAATATCCAGTAAAATAACACAGTGATTGCAAGGGAAAAACAAACCACTGTGTTTTCCATTTTCACAGATTTCACAAAACAGACACAGACAGGACAACATATACACAGACAATCAAATAGCAACATAATAAACAAAGATAAGATTTTTATGAGTTTTGAACCCATATTTTAAAAAATAGACGCATCCCTACACCACAGAAAACTCGAACCCACAACAATGGCAGTTTGAACAAAAAGCCCTAAAACCCTAGGTTCGCACTACCCTGTTCTATCCTATTTCCGACCACACCCAAACCATTCCGGCCACTTCCCGATCATTCCTAACACGAAAACAAGCACCATTCCCCTCCCCATTACCGATTTCGCAAAAACAAGGAAAAACCAAAACTGAAATCGCGAAAATGGGAATGCGAAATCAAAAACAGAACACTTACCCGACACTCCCAGCAGGATTAGACGAAGAAGACGCCATTTTCAAACACTTTAGTCGGAGTAAAACGAGGTAAAGCACTGGCTCGAGCCCTGGTTTCGCGAGGAAGACGAAGTTCGCGAGAGGGGATTCGGGGAAATATCGAAGTGTGGAGGGTGAAAGTGAGGGAAAAAGAGGGGGGAAAAGGAATATAAAGGGGTAGGAGAGTGGGCTAATTCGGTCTATTGGAGACCGAACCATCAATTCGGTCTAGACCGAATTGGTGTGGTCTCCAAGTGTCTGTGAGAGATTCGGTCTCTTAGGCCAATTCGGTCTAGCATAGAGACCGAATTGGAAGGGGAAGCAAACACATACTTGCTGCAATGTGGTCTTTTGAAGTCAATTCGGTCTAGACCGAATTGGTCTAGAGACCGAATTACAGCAAGAAGACAGAATCTAGTTACTTAGGAAAAATGAAGGGGGATGCTTTTGTGAGGCAATTCGGTCTAATTCGGTCTAGACCGAATTGCCTTATAGATCGAATTGCTCACTTGCATAAATAAAACTGAATCACAAATGCCTTTTGTAGATCAATTCGATCTATTCAAAATCAATTCGGTCTAGGCCGAATTGCTACTTGGCCAAATTTACACAAGGATGGAGTATGTGTCTTGGGGAAGCCAATTCGGTCTCTTGGGCCAATTCGGTGTAGACCGAATTAGCTTGCGGATCGAATTGGTTAAAATTTCCAAGGCACACCTCCAATGCGATCTGTTTCAAACAATTCGATTTAGACCGAATTCATTTGAGATACAAAATAGATCGCATTCAACACTTAGAAAAATATTGAAATTTTTTAAATTTCAAATTTTCTGAAATTATGGATTTTCTTAAAAATAAGCATACCGAAAACACACATTTAAACAGAAATATTACTCTATTATAAATTGCTTGCATAAATTAAGTTGGATTAACACCCTTATTTTATGGATTTATTCCGGATTTTAAATTTCTCTAAATTCCGAAATTACTTTCCATTAAATGTAGTATTAATCCAACCGGGAACCTGGCTTTCGAAGCTTTATCTTTCCTTTTGTTGGTTCCATGAATTCCTGCAAGGTAAACATAAGAAAAATATTAAATTTTCTCCAAATATCAACATCCTCACATTTAGAGTCTTAGTACTCTAAATGTTTAGTTGATTTTTGGATACTTATCGTTCGAGACGAATAAATACGTAATAATTAATTATATAGATATATAAATTTATTGAGCATAGGCCGGCTCTGATGTCATTTGAACTTCTTTTTCGGGGTCGAGCTGCCCTAGATACTCCTTCAGTCTATGTCCATTCACCACCAGCTCTCCTTTGTCAGTTCGAATCCTGACAGCTCCACTTTCAAACACGTGCACCACTTCGTATGGCCCTTCCCATCTGGATTTAAGCTTTCCGGGGAACAGCTTTAACCTAGAATTGAATAACAAGACATTTTGGCCAACATAGAAGCTTTCATAAGCTTGCGCACGTATTTCCTCAATTTCATTGAGGTCCAACTTGCGCTTACTCTGAGCAACTCGTGGGTCAAAATTAAGCGTTTTACGGCCCAGTAAGCCTTGTGCTCTAGTTCTACAGGCAAATGACAGGCTTTTCCAAAGACAAGCCTGTATGGGGACATCCCAATGGGAGTCTTAAATGCAGTGCGGTATGCCCATAGAGCATCATTGAGTCTACGTGACCAGTCCTTGCGGGTTATCCCCATAGTGGCTTCGAGTATGTGTTTGATTTCGCGGTTAGATACCTCGACTTGGCCACTGGTTTGGGGATGATAGGCGTGCCGATCTTGTGGAGAATCCCACTTCTGCTCATGAGATTTGCAAAAGCTTTGTTGACAAAGTGGGTTCCTCCATCAGATATGATTACCCTAGGTACACCAAATCAATTGAAAATGTTATTTTTCAAAAATTTGATGACTTGGTGACCATCGTTGGTTGGCAGCGCAACCGCCTCGACCCACTTGGACACGTAATTGACAGCTACCAAGATGTAGTGATTCCCATCAGATGTCGGGAATGGTCCCATGAAGTCAATACCCCATACATCGAAAATCTCAAGGATGAGAATTCCTTTTTGAGGCATTTCATCCCTCTTGGAGATATTTCCTAATCTTTGGCATCTGTCGCAAGCCTTAACAAACGCCTTGCAATCCTCGTAAATGGTAGGCCAATAGAAACCACACTCGAGCACCTTGTGAGCTGTTCGAGTGGAGCCATGGTGACCTCCATATTCCGATTCATGACATTTTTTAGCGATTTGATAAACCCCGTGCTCAGTTACACAACGTCTAATAATCGAATCTGCACAATGCTTAAAGAGATAAGGATCTTCCCAGAAGTAGTTAACTACCTCTCGGTTGAACCTTGCTTTTTGCTTCTTGCTCTGGAATGGTGGAGTTATTCCACATGCTAAAAAGTTAGCCATGTCGGAAAACCATGGACAAGCTTGATCATGAAGATGCAAGGCAAACAGTTGCTCATCCGGAAAATTTTCATTGACGGCTATCTCATTTTTATCATTTTCTATTCGAGACAAATGGTCAGCAGCACCATTGTCTCTGCCTTTCCTATCTTTTATTATGATGTCAAATTCTTGCAACAAAAGTACCCACCTGATTAATCGAGGTTTGGCGTCTTGTTTTCTGAACAAGTATCTCAGTGCAGAGTGATCGGTGTACACTATGGTTTTCGTACCAATGAGGTATTGTCTGAATTTATCAAACGCGAAAACCACAACATACATCTCTTTCTCCGTGGTGGTGTAATTGACTTGGGCTTCAGTCAGGGCATGGTTGGCGTAATGAATCACGCAGTGCCTTCCTTCTTTATGTTGCCCAAGAACTGCACCCACGGCGAGATCACTTGCATCGCACATGACCTCGAAAGGCATTGACCAATCGGGTGGTTGCACTATTGGAGCAGAAATCAACATCTTCTTGAGCGTGTCAAAGGCTTGAACACACGCTTCACTTATTACAAAAGAATTTTCTTTACAAAGCAGATTAGTGAGCGGCTTGGCAATTTTAGAAAAATCATTAATGAATCTCCGGTAAAAACCGGCATGCCCTAAGAAACTCCTAACTGCTTTTATTGAGTTTGGTAATGGAAGGTTGGATATGATGAGACTTTGGCTCTATCGACTTCGATGCCTGCGCGCGAGATGCGGTGACCCAACACTATTCCTTCGGTGACCATGAAATGGCATTTCTCCCAGTTTAAAACTAGGTTAGTGTCCTCGCATCTTTTTAAAATTTTTGCAAGATTTGTCAAACATTCATCAAAAGTATCTCCATACACAGAGAAATCATCCATGAAAACTTCAATGCATTTTTCGATGAATTCTGAGAAAATAGACATCATGCATCGCTGAAAAGTGGCAGGCGCATTGCAGAGTCCAAAAGGCATGCGCCTGTACGCAAAAGTTCCATATGGGCACGTGAAAGTGGTTTTATCATGATCTTCACTAGCTATTACAATCTGATTGTAACCAGAATACCCATCCAAAAAGCAGTAGTACTCCCTCCCGGCCAACCTCTCCAGCATCTGATCAATGAATGGCAAGGGAAAATGATCATTCCGCGTAGCGGTGTTAAGTTTCCGGTAGTCGATGCAGACTCTCCAACCTGTTACTGGACGTGTCGCCACTTCTTCTCCTTGCTCATTAGTCGTTATGCACATCCCCCCACGCTTAGGTACTACCTGCACTGGGCTAACCCGTTTGCTGTCAGATATAGGATAGATGATACCAGCATCTAAGAGCTTGATAACTTCTTTCCTTATCACTTCTTGCATATGGGGGTTCAGACGCCTTTGTGGTTGCCTAAAGGGCTTGTATTCCTCTTCCATTAAAATTCTGTGCATGCAAACAGAGGGGCTTATTCCTTTTATATCAGAAATGGTCCATCCAATTGCATGTACATATTTCTTTAGAATGTCTACCAGAGCTCATTCTTGTTCTTGTGTCAGCTTGGCTGACACAATTACCGGTAATCTTTTATGTTCAGCGAGAAAGACGTACTTAAGATGATCCGGAAGTATTTTAAGTTCAAGCTCTGGCGGACATTCAACGGAAGGCAGTAGTTTGCGAGAAATGGTTGGGGGTGAAGGATCAGATTTACCTTCAGGACCCTGTGTCAGTACAGGGTCCACTTCCTCTTCCGTGGTGTTCTCTTCCTCCTCCGGAGTGAATTCAACACCGTCAAACTCTTCAAGATCCCCAGTGATAGGGTCTTCGAAGTGAACAGCGTTGCAGCTTCTTTGTTGCTCAACACCTCCAGGCGTCAGTACCTGTTTTGAAACTTTGTCCGTCATCACAGTCATAGAGTCTATGCTCTCGTCCTCACACCTACTTTCTATTACATCAAACATGGAACAAGATCCCTCATTCGGGAATTTCTACAGCTCCTCCATGTCAAAAGAGATTTCTCGATTGTCCACCCTCAATGTGACTCTTCCGGATATGGCATCAATCAGTGCACCGCCAGTGGCAAAAAACGGGCGTCCCAGGATAAGTGGCATTTCAGAATCCTCTTCAATGTCAAGGATGATGAAGTCAACCGGGAAAAGAACTTGGCCGGTTTTGACCACCACATCCTTGAGGATTCCTACGGGCTTAGTGATTGATCTGTCTGCCAGCTGCAGTTTCATCTTGACCGGTTCAATCTCTCCGAGCCTTAGGCGAATTGCCATGGCTAGAGGCATCACATTGATGCTGGATCCTAGATCACATATCCCCATGCTCACTTTGGCCTTTCCAATCTGTACTGGTAGCGTGCAACACCCAGGGTCCTCTTTCTTTTCGAGTAGCTTCCTTTGAACTATGGTACTGCATGTGCTATTGAGAATGATCAGCTCCTCCTGCTCTATCTGCCTTTTCCCTGAAATCAATTCTTTCAAGAACTTAGCATAGGTGGGCATTTCTGAAATCATTTCCACGAGAGGAATGGTTATCTTTACAGACTTTAACCGTTCTAGAAATTTCTTGAATTTAAGGTCATGTTCCTTATTTTTAAGACGTGCAGGGTACGGCACCCTTGGCATGTACTTATTATTATCTATTTTTAGTGGTAAAGAGAAGGAAGTTGTACCTTCACCCATACCCTCTTCAGCTTCATTTGCAGCTTCAGCCCGCGGGTTAGCTGTATCTGATTTATCCTTTACCAGCTCAACACTTTCATCTCCTTCAACCTTTTCCTTTTCCTTTTCCTTTTCCACCTCCAATGAAACCTTTACTTTTATAGCTTTCTTCTTTGCAGATCCAACATTTCCCTTCAGAGTCTTGCCTCCCCGCAATGTGATTGCCTTGCATTGCGGGTTAGCTTCAGTGCTGCTCGGCAGTGTTCCTTTTCCTCTGTTCTGCAATTCCTTAGCCAATTGGGTGACCTGCGTCTCCACTTTTTGATTGATGACTGCAATTGCTGGTTCATCTCCCTTTGATTGGAAATGAACTCAGTCATCAAATTTTCCAGGCGAGATGGTGGCTTTTGGTTGTATTGCTGATTCTGATCAGGTTGGGCTTGGAAGTTTTGGAAATTCTGGCCTTAGTTTTGGTTGGGTCTCTGTTGGATATGGGGTTGAAAATTCTGGTTCTGATTCTGGAAGTTCTGAACTCTCTGCTGAACGAATCCTTGGTTCTGAGGTCTGAAGTTCTGCTGAAGGTTCTGGTTTGCGAACTGGTTAGGCTGGTTTGGCTGTGTCAACAAATGCGCATTGAGTGCATTGTTGTTGGAATAGGAGAGGTTGGGGTGGCGGTTTTGGTAGTTCCCTGCGTAATTGCAGCTTTCGGTAGCTAGTTGTTGGCATGTGTCAGTTGGATGTGGTCCCTGACATAGCCCACAAATTGCTCCCGATTGCTGTGCTTGCACTTGGCTAGATGAGGCTCCTGCCTGAGAAGTACCTGCTCCCTTTCCTTTCTCCTGTCCTAGCAGTATCGCAGCTACCTGTTCCTGCAATTTTTCGAAATCCGTTTTTCCTTCACTCACAGCGAAAACTTTTCTAGGAGGGTCCGCCTTCTTGTCACCGCTGTTCAACACAGATCTGTTGACAGACATTGTCTCAATCTTTTCCCAGGCTTGATCCATAGGCAAATGGAGTAGATGTCTTCCGCCTGCAGCGTCCAACATCATTCTCCATGGATGAGTAAGTCCTCCATAGAATTTCCTCAGTTGCTCCCACGGTTGGTATCCGTGTTGGGGGCATCGCCTCAAGAGGCTGGCGAACCTTTCCTTTGCGTCATACAATGACTCGTCCGGCTTCATCTTGAACTCTCCAATTTTCTCTTGTCCCTCGTCTATCTTAGATTAAGGAAAATACTTTCACAGAAAACTCCTCACCAAATCTGCCCAAGTACTCCTCTGATTTATGGGCAATGATTTATACCAATCCCTGGCACCACTAAACAAAGAAAAGGGAAACAACATTAGTCTTATAGCATCAGTTGATACTCCCTAATTTTTTATTGTGTCGCAGAGCTCCAGGAAGGTTTGGAGATGATCATGGGGATCCTCATGATTTGCACCGCAAAATTGGTTGTTTTGCACCAAGTTGATGAGTGCCGGTTTGAGCTCAAAATTGCGTGCAGGGAATTGTGCCCTCCCAGGCCTATCCAGATAGGGCTCCACTATGGGTTGCATAAAATCGGCTGCTGCTTGCTGCAGTTGATTTCCTTGCTCTGCTTGGTTTTGATACTGCTGGTGGTAGTTGGGATTCTGTTGGAAAATATTATCGGGATCATGAGGGTTGTTTTGGAATTGGTCCTGATTGAAGGCTTGATTTTGGTACTGCTGGTTTGGTATATTTTGGTTTTGTTGGTTATATTGGTTAGGGGGTGGTGGTTGTTGGTGGAATTGCTGATACTGTTGCTGATTTGGATTAGGTAGATTTTCCTCCTCGTTGGCACGATTCGGGTGCTCTACCATACCCCCATCAGCTCCATTACCAGGATTATTGGGTGGTTGGTCTATTGGTAAGATCGGGGGAATGTCCTGGTTCTCTGTCATATCAGATATTTCACTGCTTGTGGTTTCGGGTGAGGTACGACTCTGGGCTTCTTGCTCTTTCCTTCGTCTGGCTTGCGCCCTCAGTTGGCGAGCGGTCCTTCCTATTTCTAGATCGAACGGTAGCTCAGGCAATGTGGCCTTTCTCCTTTGCATAAGCAGTTTGTATAAAGATTTGACAGCACCTGCACAACCCCCAGGTTAGTAATGATTCAGGAATATATACAAAAACTATCTATGAGTAAATCAGGAGCGTAGTTCTCTTAATAAACGGCGCTGCATCCTCCCCGGCAACGGCGCCATGAAACTTTTAACACATTTCATTGTGCTGCCGGGGGGGTGAAGAACCTCTAAATACAATTTCCAATTTCATGGCGCTCCCCGGCAACGGCGCCATGAAACTTTTAACATATTTCGTCAACACGGGTTTTTCTAAAATATCCCAAGTTAAATTTATTAAATGAAAAGAGTTATGATTCGTGGGAAAGGGGTTTAAGGATATATTCCACTTTTTATTTCTCATGTGGGAAACTTTGATTTCAAACGGCGCTGTGGAACTCCCCGGCATGAAACTTTTGACAAATTTCATAGTGCTGTAGGGATAGACCGTTCAATCTTGGCCTTCAGTCTGTCACACTGAAGGTCCCCGGCAAATGCGCCATGAAACTTTTCACCATTTCATGTCATGAAGTTCCTTGCCATGAAACTTTTGACAAGTTCCCACTATATGAGTATTTTCTGAAAAATCATAATCCTAGTTTTCAATTTTATTTAATTAAACCAATTTATGAAGATGGAGTTGGGATTAGGGATATATTTATAGGTTGTCATGTTTTTATTACTCGTGTTAAGAAACTGTGCCCCCGAAAGCGCACGGTGTCAAAAATTGCAGTAATTTATAGTAAGACCGGATCGTTCACTGGAGGATGTGCGATAGAAGCAGGGCCCACGTCGTTTACTAAGATTTTCCACTCGGTTACTCGATTCAAGTTTTGCAATGGTTTCTAACAACTACTTGACAATACTTTAAACTAAACTATGAAAGCAATTAAAGATTATTCTACAGAGCATGGTAAAATTAGTCTAAAAAGCGATTAAATTCCTATTCTAAGAAAGCGATGAGAATTATGCTAGGAAAGCGAATAAAATTACTCTATGAAAGCGGATTTAAAATGTGACAGAAGGGACAGGGAGAAAATAATAAAGATTGGACAAGATTCAGATGAAACACAAGTAAATTTCCATTTTAATACACAGATCTTCGCTTGGGACAATCCTTTCAGTTAGCTAACTCTCATGCTTCCTATACCATGTTCCCTTTAACAGACAGGTACTTACAACAAGGATTTACATGCCTTAAGACCTCAACCTCTAAGATACCACAAATTAATAACTGCCCCTGCCGAGGTATGTTATTCCTCCATGGTGGATAAGCAACACCTAACATATCATTAGTTGATATGCCAAGTACTCCTATCCTCTCCCTTAGCTTGTCACACCCAAAGTCCAAATCTAACCCCGAACTAATCCATAACTCTTAAACCTTACAACCGGCGGCCAACCTCTAATTCTTCCGAGTGACCTCTATGAAAGCATTTTAAAGAAAGCGGTAAAGAAAGCAGTAAAGAAAGCATTTAAAACCTATCACTCGGAAGTCTTAAAAGATCATCACATTCCGTTAGTATAAAAGAGCCCCTGGTCTTGGTGACCAGATGCAGATTTAGAACTTCCCAAATATCAGTAAGCCACAGGGCTTATAACATCCGGTTAGTTACGAGATACAAACATGATTGGAACAGACCTATGAAAATCTATTCCGAATGTACTCACTCGAGACTCAATTTTAGGCTTTGGCGGGAGAAGATAGTAGCTGACAGAATACTCAACCCTACCTTAGAGATTAACCAAGGCCTACATGTTGTTCCTCCAATATTATTTATCACATCTTATCCGCATCCAAGTGGGTACTGATTCGATGAAACACTTAATACAAGATTTCCAACACACAGTAATTTTGAGAAACAAATAGATGTTTGAAAATCATTCCCTAAACAGGTACTAAACTCTCAATTAAAACACAGATCCTTTCAGTCTAGGAGAGACCTAATCGCTGACTCTGCTTCTAAGTTCTCAAAATCAACCCCCAGTAGAAGATGAATTAGTCATAACTGTGAAATTATCCCTTACTTAGATCCGGATTTTATAAAGGAATTTTTGTGGACATTTATTATGCAGCATCTGATTTAAATCAAGACTTCTATGTCCAATGAGAAGGATCTCCAAATATTATAGGCCACAATATCTACATAATAATATCATGCATACATGTATATGAGAAGCAAAATATATTACCCCAAAATATATGGTGGGATTAGACAGGATTTGATACACAAAGATGGATTAGCCTGAGATAAGAAGAAATTGGCTAAAGAGAATGCCAGAAATAACTGGGGTTATCCGGACTGCAAACATCTGCTATCCGGTTCCCAAGTATTCCAGATGGAATGATTTTTAGACAGTGGAATGCCTTAAGTGACAGTTGCCGCCGTCACCTTAGACTTTACTATCTGTGAATTTGGATGAAAACCCACATGTTCTATTACTGTAGTAATTAATAGATGACATTGGCATATATCATCTATAATTAATACAACTCTAGATTCAGGTTTGAAATTAAGGTAAAGAGAAGAAAACTGTATCTAATTAGGAGTTGGCTGAGTGACTAATCGTTATCTCCATGAAGAGATCTTTTCGCCGTAGCTTCCACCAACCACTAATCAGACCATGCAAAATAACGAGTAATAATTAATACACAGAAGACGAGCTAATCGTTATCCCGGTGAAGGGACCTTTTCGCCAACATTGATCTGTGATATTTCTTATTACCCATTCATACACACAATGAAAGGGAAAAATAAACAAGATTAAGAAAATGTTTTTGGTATCGTGTGAGTGTTAATCACACAATAAATAGACACTGATGGGTTGAGATGTGTAATAGATAAAATTGGGTGTGATGGGCCTAAGCCCAATACACCCATGCAACTTACACAACTCTTGTAATAAAATATTTTTGGAGTTTTAAAATAGAAGGAAGAAAGCAATTCGGTCTATTGGGCAAAATGCGAGAGACCGAATTGAGGATGCATGAGGTATGAAGTAATACCGTACCCAATTAATCCTTGTAAAGGCATGAAGCATCCTCTAATTCGAATTGTCAGTGCAATTCGGTCTGAACCGAATTGGACAATTCGAATTGATGAAGTCATCACTTTACTCAAATTTGGTTAAGGCATTTACCCCAAAAAGAGGGTAATTCGAATTGCCAACTGAATTCGGTCTAGACCGAATTGGACAATTCGAATTGGTAAGACAAAGAAAATAGACTAAGGCATGAAGGGATGGAATGCATACAATGTGGTTTCCAAAGCCAATTCGGTCAATGTGTGCAATTCGGTCTAGACCGAATTGCCTAGATCGAATTGTATATGAATTTTTAGATAAGGCATTCAACAAATATTTTTGCCATGCAGTTCCATTCTCATGGGCAATTCGGTTTAGACCGAATTGCCTCAAATCGAATTGCATGTCTTTTCTCTCATAAAAGATATTTTGAATTCATAAGTGCAGGTTCGGTTTACATTGTGTGGTTCATGATGGATAAGATTTACCAAATCCTTCATTTCACATCAATGTTACCTCACAGCCACACTAATGAGTGTTTTTAAGGAAAATAGACCTAGGTTATGTGGCTAGCAGGTATTGGCATGAAACAAACCTTAATTCTACAAACAAGCACTCAAAGATCAAAGACTTAAACATCTACTAAATAATAAGAACACATGCATAAAAATAAGAACACCTACATTATCTAAGGCAACAATAAACTAACATAAAGACGATAAAACAGCAATCTAATAAACATAGAAATAAGTTCTAACAAGCCTAAAATCATCTAAAACCTAAGAACACTCATTTGTATCACTAAGGTGTAAGATCAAGCCAAAAACCTACTAATCATGCATTTATTGAGAATGTAAGTCAACTAGGACATAATAAATGTAACCTAGTTAAAACAAGCAAACATTCTAACATTTATTGCTAAGGAAAGCATTAAATAAGTGCCAAACACTTGAAATAAATACCCATCTCTGGATTCTTTCTTGTATTGACACTCGAAAGCAATAAATAACCCTAAAACCATCATTAGCTTGAAGGCAGGGTTCATTATAACTACAAAGCATTTAAAGTTTATGGAAATGACTACACTAAGGGTGGTAATAAGCTTCTATGGAAAATAAACTAAACTCAAAGCAATAAAACTACATTACAAGCTTGAAAATAAACTAACTAAACTACACTACCTACCTAACCCTTAAGGGGTGAAGAACCTTCTGCTCCTTCTTTTTGTCTCCCAGTAAAATGTCCAAGTGTGTAAGAATATTTCTTGTGTTGAGGAAGGTCAGCTTTTATACTTCTTCTCGAAACCCTAGGCCCATCAGGGCCCATCCACAGTGCCATGCATTTCTCACGTGCTTAATGTTGCGATTTTGAATGTGATTCGGTCTGCTCAAGCAGTTCGGTTTAGACCGAATTGGGGAAATGAGGTCTTTCTTCTTGATCTTGAGCATGAAACATAGTGATTCGGTCTATGAGTAGACCGAATTGGCCTTGTCGAATTGAAGATGGCTCCTGCTTGGCTTCCTTGCTTTGAGACAATTCGGTCTATGCAATCAATTCGGCCTAGACCGAATTGCATAGATCGAACTCCTCCTTTTCTGTTCTGCTCAAAGTCTTCTTCTTTCCTTATTGCAATTCGGTCTAGGGGTCAATTCGGTTTAGACCGAATTGCCACAGACCGAATTGGTTGCTCTTCTCTTCTTCAACACTTCTCTTTTTCTTCTTCTCTTCAGCAATTCGGTCTAATAAGCAATTTGGTTTAGGCCGAATTGCGTATAGACCGAATTGGTCTTCAACACAACCAAAATTTCAATTTGTGGGATTTTCATTCTTTTTCCCATCTTTTTGATTTTTGTGGGCTATCTTATTCGTTTGCCCATCTTTTCATTCCTTTTTCTTTTCTTTTTCCTTTTTTTATGTTTTTGGATTTTTCTAACACAAATACAATTAAAATTGCATATTTTTGTGTCTTTCATTACCAGCTCATTATTTTTACAAACTTGCATCAATCTGTCGAATTCAACTGCTTTCTCATTAAAATAAGATGGGAATACGATCAAAATGTCCGTCTCAGACACGGAAATTGATTGGAAATAATGGATAATTTTGGCCATTATCAGACCTGCATGTCAATCTTGACAAGGTAGTGAAGGATTAGTCTTAATAAAATATTGATAAGATTGTGAGCAATTCATGTTCGCTCTCTGGTGTCCATATCAAACAATGAGCAAGACAAATCTCATTGGTCAAGAACTTATTATAGAACATTCTAAGAAACAGATAAAATTTTTCACCTGCAAGATTCAAGGTTGCATTTCATAGTTAAAGAACTTATTACATGCATCTTGTAACACCCTATCGCCTTAATCCAATCTTTTGTTGAGGGTCTTAACTCAACTTCTTCCCCCAGACCTGTATTCACGTACCGAAGAAAGCCAATCATGATGTGAGGTACCAATGGGAAACTCCCTCTCGTTTGTTTTTTTTATCAAGTATTACCTGTTTGGTAGGAAAAAACATAAGGAAAATAGAAGAAATGGTGTAACTTGATTGGGTATCAATATATTTTTAAATATAATTGAAATTTTTTTCATGTATAGACAAGAAACAGAAAATGATTCAAAAAATTTTAAGATAGGGCGTAAGTTGATAAAGATTTTTTTATAGAAAAGAAATACATAAAATGAAAACATCAATTGAAGAAACTCAGGAATCTCCGAATATGTGCATACAACATTGAAATTACCAGCCATTCCAAATGCAATTCACATAAGGTAATATATTTGAAATTTCACAACTTTGTAAAATAGAAAATTCAAATGTAAAATTGCTTCACGTACTACTAAAGATAATTGTAGAAGGAAAAGTGAGAAGGTTAAAACTTACAAGAATAAATACCAGCCAAGGAGCCACAGAGATTATCAGGCACATACAACGATGCATATCATCAGGACCCAACAAAAAACAGCAGATGGACGAGCATAATATTAAAAATTAAAAAACAGCAGTTGAGCGAGTATAGAATCTGACCTAGAGTGGAGACAGCCTCAAGCCAGCTGCAACAGCATTGTGAAATTCTGGGCAGGACTTAGGCTCTTGAATATTTCTAATATTTGGATCTGAATTAACCTGCACCATAGATCATAATCTAGCACATCTATCAACCCAATAAAATAGAGGAAGTAATCAAACACATTGAGCTCGGACACAGCAACACCCAACAAACAGGTAGAACCTTAGTAATTAGCATTTTATCAAAACTTCATGGGCAAAGGAGGGGCAGCAAGCATTGTGTAGAAATAAAAGTCTAAAATTGGGAAACAAGTGGGAAAATAAAACACACCAGATAAAAGCCATAAACAAATATAAACAGAACAACAGAGATTCATCTAAAGATGTTATGAAGCTGAAGATTGCAGATGTAGAAGCAAAACGGTGAGGGTCTCTGTAGTAGAACACAGGTCTATCATTCTCTTACTAACTACCCTAAAACCCAAACCAAACCCCGACAACGCAGTTATGCAACCGTTCGCAGAACATGAGGAACTCAAACAAATAATCATCCATAAATTATGGGAAGAAGAAGGCAACAGTATATGGATCAAGATAAATTTCGTTTCTAGAACTTCCTCGAAAGGTCAATATATGGATCAAGATATTACGAATTTCGATTACAAGGTCTGAAATGATGAGATTCAAAATGAGAGAAGTAAAATCAAACCGAAAGTCGGCATTTTTTGACAGTTGGTGTTTTCTTTGTAACTAGTACCACCCCCGCCCAATGGGCGGGAGTTTGGTAGATATGGCCGTATAGGAAAAAAATTAGACCCGAAGAGGGTGGACGGAAACAAAAATAGGCAAGGAACACCAACAATAGAAGTCATATAGCTATAATCAAACATGGCAGACTAAAACAAAGACACCACAAACATCGGAAAAAATAAAGAACCTGGGGACTGAAATAGAACATGGAAGCCTTAACACCGGTTGATATTGGAATGAGAGTAATGCCCACAAAATTGTAGAATCATCCAAACACATATATGTGCCCCTGTGTATATATTCAAAAATCCTTAAGTATATATGTGCCATGTGTTTACAAAAGAAACTATGCAATCATTATGGAATAAAGGCCAAAATGGTCCTTTATCTTTGCTAAAAAAGTAAAATAGTCCTTTATGTTTTAAAATACCAAAATAGTCCTCTACATATGCATGAAATAGCCAAAATAATCCTTTTATATTATTAAATTGGGCTAGTGGACATCCACACTTTTATATTTAACCCCAAACTTTCAAAAACTTTCATGAAGGCCTTAGGAAGTTTGACTTTGTACAAAAGGTCCTCTTCCAAAACTTAAATAATTTTATTATCCATATGACTTCGGATCCGCATGAAAATTGGTATCTTCAGTTGGTTATGCGGAAGAATCAGGATCCAATGTGACCCACAATGGACCGCCTGATGTCCCAATGAGAGAAAGTACAGACTTCTACATGAACAGGTATCCTGAGGTGCATCTCAATGCAAGACGAAACCCAGGACGGAACCCAAGTAGAGCACCAGAATCCACACCGTGGGCCAAGACGATGTTACAACCATTAAATCCATATGGCATAACACTGAACCTCGACGTTATCGACTTCCGAAACATCGAAGACCTGATCGACGAATGGGTAGCTTCAATGAAGATTGCAGCAACCACCCTGGAACTTGATAAAGAAAACTTTGTCAGATTAATAGAGCTAAGTCTCGAAGGATCGGCAAAGCTGGGCTGGAAAAACTCCACGGCTGCTTTAAAAGAGCAAATACTCGAAAGAGAATCCAAAAGCACAATCTGCGAAAGATTTGGCCTCTTATTCAAAACCCATTTTGTAGGAGATGGTTATTTTGAAGAACAGAGAACCGAAAAAATCAAGGTCTATACCCAAGCACTATTGGGTATGGAGTTAAAAAGTATTTGCGCAGTAGACGAATACATCTACTGGTTTCGTAAATACTATTTTCGGAGTGAGATGACAGCTGAAGTAGGATGTCCTATGTTCTTTGCAAAGATCTGCAGCCCATGGAGAAAGATGTTGATCCAATCGTACACAGTACCCCCTGGTACAGTGGACTCAATAGCCCGGAGGATGTCCTTCTTAAAGGATAAGCTCAGAGAATGGTGTCAACAGGCAGCAGCCCAAAAGAACATTAAGAGACTAAGAGGTAAAATAAAAAGAACTCCTCTTTGTTGTGAAAAAAACGATTTTCCAACAATTATAGGAGAATCAGAAGAAAAGAGGAGAAAGAAGAAGAGTCGAGGCTCATACAGTAGGCGCTTCAGAAGACCTCCATTCCGAAGAAGAAGAGCATGGTGGTCCAAGGGCAAGGCCAGATCATACAAAACTGGACAAAGAACGGGAACAACGAAGAGTTCATCCCAAGGTTCAACTAGCTTAGCAGCAAGGAGCACGGGGAGAACGACGTCCAAGAGAACATTTAGACGAGCCCATACCCGAGCCAACGAAAGTTTAAAGGACTGCAACTGTTGGAAGTGTGGAGCCAAAGGTCATATCTCACCCGATTGCCCTCAGAATCGTGAGATACGAAGGTACGAAGCCACGGAGGATATCGTGGAAGCGGTCTACCATGGAAAGCTGGTACAAGTTTATCAGTTTGAAGACATCCCCTCGGATGAAAGCATCTACGAGGAAGAATTAAGAAGTGACTCAGACTCATATTCAGATGGATCTTCAACCGAGTCTGACTGAAGAGGACAGGATTCAGACCACTGAAAACCTGTCTGGATTCTTTTCAAGGATGAAAATCTCGAATCGAACCATGGAAAGAATAATGCGACAAGATTCCAACCTCAGCCCATATGACGGATTCAGAATTGGCGGGATTGGACGAGTTCTTAACCAGATGGGACTCAACCAGAGAAGACATAACATCATCTACAAGGTAAGTGCAGGTGAGTTTGCCATTCATATGGAACTTACTAGTAATGTTATGGATATGCAATTAATTCCTAAAGAAGAAATTCTTGAGGAATTAAGCAGAATGAATGAAGAAATCGCCATTACTATGAAATGGATCCACATAGGAGCCATTGATGTAGTAATTAAGGCAACCTTCAATGAAGGCATTGATTCTGAAATACATCTATCAGTCACTGATAGAAGAATCAATAACCTTAGAGATGGTCTTCTTGGAACTATGGTAGGAAATTTATATGCTGGGAAGTTAATGTTTGACATACATCCCAGAATTTCCTATAACTTAGCTGGCCAATATTTTAGTAGAGTTCTAACCCTTCATCAGGATTTTAAAAGAAAAGATCTGATGAAAGAAGAGAACAGGCCATATTCTATAACTTATAGAATCTCTTATGCACTTTCCAATAGTCATCATTCTGACTTATTTCTCAGGAAAGAATATATAGAAATTCCTAGAATTTTCAAGGAATTTGCTAAAGTCACGACTCCAAATCCTACCCAGATTCCAAGGTTAGGAGGAGTAGACATACAGATAAGAGATCATCCAATTCTAGACAGATCAACGAGTGCTAGAATGTCTTTTTCGGAAGACAGAATTATGGCATATAAAGGGAAGGAGTTCATCAAAGAGCTAACTCCTCAATCCATTGGGGTAGATAATATAAAGATTAAATGCCCTGAAGGATGGAAAGAAATACGAGTAATATTTGACATCACTGAAAAATTAACTGTTTTCCATGTGACGACTTATACTACTTGCAGCAGCCATCAATTGGAACATATGAAGGAACAATTGAAATTGCAGGACACGAGATCAGAGTCTTAGGCACCGCCGGAAAAGACAACGGGGTTATGATTTTGGGATTAAGTTTTCTCGAAAATCATAAACCATGGGTAAGAAAGGATAATGGTATAGAATTTAATCTGAAGGGTCACACCATCAGAATTAAATGACAAGTCCATTTTCCATTTATATCTCTGTAGGAATAATATATGAACAATATAAGTTAGAATATTTTGCAGCTTATATTGATTCAGGATCGGGTATTTGCACGGTAAAACCAGGAGTTTTCCCTAGCGAAGCTATGGAGTCATTACCCATTATTGCAGGAAGAGATTTTTCCCAAAAAATCTTAGTACTAAATGAGGGTATTAGACAGGTCAATATCATGATTGGAGGAGCATTTGATACACCTTGGTATAAGGTAAAAACGCCTCCTATTTACTTTCATGATACAGGAGCGGATATTTTGTTAGGAAATAATTTCATACAATCCTTTACAAAATATGTTCAAGATAACAAAAGAAATTTGTTAATATTTACCACAAGTTGTGGAAATGAGATACAAGTGTTGCGCAGAGAAAAGGCATTCAACAGGTTAATGCCCATATTATTTCGCAGCAAACGTGGTGATAATGATGCCAAACTAACCCATCCAAAAATGCAGGATAAGAGAAAGTTTGGTAAGGCTTTGTTGTCTTTTTGACAGCAAGGATTCGATGAAGCTTCTATTGAGGAAATTATAAACCTCAAAGAAGCAATGCAGGAAATGAAGTCATTAAATATAACTTCACTAGACATTGATGGGGAAACTAAATTGTCCCTCGAAAATGTAAAAAGACTTATCCAGAGAAACTTTAACGAGGATCCTCTCGCATGGTGGGATAAAAACAAGATCGAAGCTACTCTACAGGTAAAAGAACAATATAAATATGAGTATGTTCGATACAAACCCATCTTAATGAATATGCAGGATAAGAAAGATAAGCAGCAAATTATCAAGGAGCATATCGATCTTAAACTCATCGAGCCTGGAGTCTCAGCCTATAGTAGCCCTGGATTCTTGGTAAGAAATCATGGTGAAATAAAAAGAGGTAAACCCAGGTTGGTAATAAACTATCAAGGTATTAATAAAATAATACAGTTTGATGGTTATTACATTCCCAGTAGGGAACACTTAATTGATTGCATCAAAGGTGCTAAAGTGTTTTCTAAATTTGATTGCAAATCTGGTTTCTATCAAATTAAGATGGAGAATGAATCGAAGAAATTCACAGCATTCTCCACCCTACAAGGGCAATATATTTGGAATGTTATGCCAATGGGAATTTCTAATGCCCCTCAGATATTCCAAAAAGATGGATAATCTATTTAAGGATTATCTAGAGTTCATGTTCGTCTACATAGATGACATTCTGATTGCATCTCAAAATATTAAAGAACATATTAAACACCTTGAAATATTTTCAGATGCATGTCATGGGGAAGGTCTTGTTCTCTCTGAGAAAAAGGCTACCATCGCTGCTAACAAAATTGAATTCTTAGGAGTTCAAATTGATGAAGCAGAGATAGAGTTACAGGAACACATTGTGGAAAAAATCCGCAATTTTCCTGACATATTAAAAGACAAGAAACAACTTCAGAGTTTCTTGGGAGTTGTAAATTTTGCAGGTATGTTTATAAAAGACCTTGCAAAATATAGAAAGGATTTTAGACCACTCCTGAAAGAGACTGAAAGCTCTAGGTGGAAATGGGAAGAAATCCATACCAAGAGAATTCGTGAACTAAAGCAAGTCTGCAATAGCTTGCCAAAACTCGCGATACCTCAAGATGAGGATGAGCTGGTAGTCTACACAGACGCCAATGATTTTCGATGGCGGGAGTGCTCATGAGAAAAACAACTACGGGTCAAGAACCTTGTAGATACACAGGAGGGTTGTTCACTGAACAACAAGCCAAACTTTGGCACATTAATGAAAAAGAATTCTTTGCAGTATGTAAAACATTTAAAAAAATGGCCCTTATTCTTACTTGCAAAGAAATTTGTATTAAAAGTTGATAATACTAATGTTAGAGCTTTTCTAAAAAATAAACTTGAATCAAAAATAGAAAAAGCTCGTATTATCAGATGGCAAGCTGAATGCCAATATTATACTTATGATATTGATGTTATAAAATCTCATGAAAATGTTCTTGCGGATTTCTTGACGAGAGATGGAAGCATTTGAAGCTGATTTCATCATTACGAGATTCAGGCACCTCAGAGAAAACCTAGAGGAGCTATCAAAGCATTTTGGACAGCTCGAGATCAATGCACGAGCAGCTGACCAAATACAACAGAGCGATGTGGACATGGTCCGCAACAATATACGAACATCCCATATAGCAATGACAGCGCTATGGGAAACAGTATTAGATCCAATCAGGAAAGCGTCAGCCTCCCTGGTAAACAAAGAGAAATGTGCCCAAAAAACTAAGGTGATCACATATGAAGAAGCAGGTTCAAGCATTGCTTTAAAGGAACCATTGTCGGATACCGACAAAAATGTTGAGCAAGACGAAAGTCACATTTCCGAAAGTTCAAGTCAACCTACTGCCTCTGGGGTAAAAGAGGAAGAAATTAACCTTAGGCCAATGACAGGCACTTCTAAGGTTAATTCAGAAGAGAAGGTCCTATCTACTGCCTGTCTGGACTACCAAGGAAAATGGAACAACTGGTTTCCAAAAGGGGAATTAACCCCAGCAATACAGTAATCGAGACATCCGGGAGATACAACAGGGTATGGATGCTCGAAGGATCGAAACCAGAAGAGGTTCGAAAGTGGTATGACTTTGGAGCATTAGCATCTGTTCATACTACATCACCAGGATTTCCGGAAATCGAAAAACTTCCGGGATGGATAAGTAGCACGGTGCACGAATCATGGCATAACAACCCGCACCTGCAAAGAGGAGATATTCTGGAGCTTAAGTTCATTTCAGCGGCACCAGAAATAGTCGGGAAAGGTTCTTATCCGGTCTTTCAATTTATTAAATTACAGAGACCTGATATGATTGCCTTCAACAGAGTGAAGTCTATGGATGAGAAGGCACCATTGGTATCTTCAATCAGCGAAGATGAAATCTCCACCCGACGAGCATGGGGATTCTGGGTCTGTCTCACCGAAATGGAAAAGGTTAAATATCCATTTAAAATTTTCTCAAACAATTTAAATGGATCGTTCCTGGTTAATTCCTTAACAGGAAAAAGCACAGAGTTTGCGGAAACCTCCTTTGAAAAGAAGAGGTTACTCATTTGGGAAAACAAGTTGCCAGCAACCGAGTCTACCAGAAAGAAGGCATGCAACATGATGCATGTTGGCCAATGGGATAACCACATATGCCCATATTGTGCAGAATAGGAGAAACCTCTATTCGGTACAAAGATCCGGGTAACCCAGAAAAAATCCGGACCCGAACAGGACAAAGGGAAGAAACGTCCAAAAAACTTTCACAAGCCAAAGTAAGATTAGCTGGATGTAAAAGAAAGAGAGGTGTCGGCAACACTCATAATTAAAAGCCGACAAAGAAGGGCAGAGTAGCTGGCAGAAAGTGGCCGACAAGAGAAGGTGGAGAGTTGACAAAGCCACCTAACGCAATAATTCCAAAAGGACAATAATGTAGCCGGTGGAAATTAAGGCCAAGTGACGAACGCAGTGACGTCACAAGGATTTAGAGGAAGATTGGAATCCGGGATTGAAGTCCGCGGGCGCCTATAAATAAAGGAGTTTGAAGCAGATGGAAGGCATCGAAAAATCCTCCCAACTCTTCAAAACATTTGTAATATTTCCTTTCTGCAAATTTTCCTTTCTGTGTCTGTAATAGTATGGGGAGCATCCCCAAGAGTCTTGCTTCTTCCATGAGGAGCTAAGTGTTTGTCTTCTCCATTAGGAGAAATTATGTTTAAATAATATTTTTAATATTTCTTCAGTAAAATCCAGGCTTCATATATCTATAATCTTCCAAAATTAGAATTAAACTCTTTTGCCCCAAACCTCGCTACGTCCTAAGGTAGGAAACGAAATAGGACTGTGCTGACTGTTGCTGAAGGAGCCCAGAGCTGGTGAACCATTGGCTGCGGTCGTGTGGTTGGAAGGAGTCCGTTAAATCCCAGAGTTCGGAAGACCCGGCAACAAGACGGTCAAACCTGAGGTATGAGGTTTTTGTTTAATTTTTCTTACGGAAGCATGTTGGGCATTTGTTTGATGTATGGATTAATAAAAATCACTATTTAAAGTTTTGGGGCTAAAATGAAAAAGTTTGAAATGTTGGTGGTCAATTTAATATAAAAGAGAGTCAAGTGGAGATTATTTTATACAAAAAGGACTAAATTGGACATTAAGGTAAAAGGTAGAGGACTAATTGGGTATAAAAATAGATAAATGACTGATTTGGCCAAAAAGGAAAGAAAAAGGACTAATTGGGCATTTATTTCCAATCATTATATTCAATGTATCATCTCTCCAATATCAAGTCCTAAACATCTTGAAGCCATCTTTAAATTAATGTATAAGTTGGTAAACTTCCAGTAGTAAAGAGATTGTGAAGAAATACATTTATTGACTATTTTATGGGGCAAATAAGTATTTATTGGACCAAAAGAACACCTAACTAAAGGGTAAAAATGTGTTGAAGCCACTGCAAAATTATCCTACTATATATATAAGAAAGCTAAATGCCTACCCAACCAATGACTATTAGTATTTGGAATTGCTCTTGCCAGATCGAGACATGCCTTGGCCATGATATGTGGAGTGGACTAATTATAATTTGTAGGACAAACTGAGCATAAGTTGATAAAGATACATTAACATTAATAAAGATGACACTTGTTTATTGATTACACTTATAAAGTCTCGTTGTTACAGATAAATTGAATTAAAAAATTGGCATGTACCTTCTTATGAACTCTTGATGAGTCATGGAGGCCGGCACCCAAACTTTGAAATTCTGACAATTTTTAGAACCTTCAACATTGAAGCCGCTTCAAGGCAAATCTTTTTCTGACACCCCTGCTTTGTATTTGATCTTCTACAACAATTGAAATGTGGATTAGTGCTTTCAAGATGCTGCATTCATTTAATAGCTACCCCTGCAATCAAAGTACAAAGTTCTTATATAACAATATTCAATATAGATTGCATTTTCTGTAATAACAATGTCTACGAAATGGGTACAAAAATATATCATTGTCACCTTGAATTCAGGGGCAACACTTTGCATTCCGAACTATGTTGATGTATTTTCTGGATTGTGGGACTGTTCAACCACTTAAGCAAATTGTTGAGGTAGTTGGTCAATGCACAACTAAGATACATCACCATAAGCAGATGAATGCTCCTTCAAAGAAGTAACCTATAGACTCATACATAGAAATTGTAAAATTAGTACAAACCTGGTCTTTTTATATCTAGAAAATGCAAGAAAGCTTAAATTACTCGAAGTGTTGTTACAAATTAAGAATAACCGAAGAATCCCTAACTATTTTTCTTAATGCCAGCAAAAAATTTGATTAAGCATGTAAAAATCTTATTTTTCACAACAGTATAAATCTAAGCATTCAATTTTGTAAAACCTTCAAATTGAAAAAATTCAGGGAGTACCTTCAATGTGACTCTGGCACATCAAATTTCATCAGCATAATAATCCATCAAATTCACCAGGTTGGAATGATGTAGAAGGCTAAGCATTCATACCTTCAACAGAAATTCCCTATTCACTTGGAAGCCTATTCCCCTATTAAAATAAATATGACGACAGCCGCATCACTTGGGTTTTCAACCATAGCTACGAAAAAGCATTCATCATTTAGGTGTGCCTTGGACATGGCGGGCTACTAAAAATGAGGCGAACACAAACCAAATCGTAGAGACCTAAAAGGGTTGGTGGTAAAAGGATAAGTGCTTTATAAATAAGTAGAGCATCACCTTGCACAAAACAATACTTTATAAAAGAACATACATGAATCGATGCCCTATAAAAGACCCGAGTTCATTAGAAATAATAGGCTTTCAATCAAAGAAATAAATAAGTTTCATCACAATAATCAAATCCATTCACACATCATTAATAAATAAGTCAGTTTTCACCTTCTTCCTTGGCCTCACAAGGCTCAAAATCTGCATCAATAACATCAGCTGCCCTTTCAACCATTTCTTCTAATCAAACAAATGATTTCAGCTGCCTTAAAGAAATCCAACAAAACGAAAATAATAGTGGCATATCTAATGGCAATTAGAGAAGGAAGCAAGTTAAAGTTATAAACAAGCAATTCATCTTGATTCCCTCTCCCATAAAAATCCGAGAATAAAATTTTAGGAATGGTGTGAAAATGTTAATCCAACCAAAATTTATCCAACTTATGTTTGAAGCCAGCTAAAGTTCAATAATCATTCCCTATATAGTAATAGAGAAGCTCGCTTGTTTGAAAAGCTCAATTAATTCAACTGGCAAGATAACTTGGTCAAACTGTCACAGCGACAAACTTGGGTGCACATGATCATTCTAAATGCATTTTCCAATGTTAGATTACCATATCTTTTAAACAATATGCTTTCTTAGAAGTCTACGATAAAAATACTGAGAAGTAGGTTGCAGGATAGACTTGTTTAACTCCACAACTATCACAATGCTTACCTGCTTAAGAATCTCATCAATCTTTTGATTTGGAAACTGCTAGTCTTCTTTCACCCTGTTCATGGAAAATCGAAGCCCCATCATTTTCAATAGGGAATGGGGGAGATGAATAGGCAGCACAAATCGACGCACAGTATAGGAGACATGGGAGACGGAGGGAGGATGACGTACGGCAGAAAGGCGTTAAAATTTGAAGATGCGGACGAAGCTTTGAAAGAGGGGGAGAAATTTTTTTGAATTCGAAATTTACCTCTCATATCCGTGTTTCATTTTCCAAGTTTGTTTCTGCCTTCCACTTTCCCATCGCTCTCTTTCAATTCAACACCACAATTTACTATGGCGCTTCTTCCTTTTTCTCGTGCCCTCCTTTTCATTTGTATTCAAATGGGTACCCTTCCATCCATCCTGTGAAATTAACAATCAATCTACCACCAAAATATGTAGTGAAATACCAATTGCAGAAACCGGAAAGAACTTACATTTGGTGGGTGGAGTCGCTTTATCGAGATGTTCCCAAATCTACTCTCCATATATTTCTATCTCCCTCTCCTGAACAATCAATCGTCGTTCCATGGAGAAATTGGAAAATTTGAATTTAGGGTAATAGTTGAATTTGGGTAGAGAATTTTCATGTTTTGGATAAGTTAGGAAGAGAAGTTATCTGAATCATGAATCTGAATCCTTCATTCCCATTTCCCAACCCCATTCCAATCCCAAGACAATTTGAAATTTGAAATTTTTTTTTGGATTTGTGTGAATGAAGTTTCCTTCTCCTTAATGTTTCAGCTGGAATCTGATAGTCCTTTTTCTGTGTAGTTGACACTGTTCATAGGAGGGTTTATAAGAATCACTATTCATAAGGATTTTCTTTGTTGTTGTTACTGTTCCTTAATCGATTAGTTATTATATACTACCTCCGTTTCCATGAAAGTGAAACGTTTGGTTTTTTGACACTGTTCATTATTAAATTTTGATTCACATTTATATGATAGTTATTGAAGAAAAAATATAGTCAAGTCAGATCTTATTTGAATCGTCTCCTCTTATAGTTTTAGAATATCAAATTTTTATAATTTTTACTTGTACACAACGTAAGTTATTCATTGTTAAAAATATGCATTGGATTGCGTGCACAGAGGAAATGTTACAGATTCATGAAAACATAGGAAGTATTATAAAGATTAGTCGTTTAGTTACCTATTGGTAAGAAACTGAAATTTTGGGCAATCTTTATAAGACACGAAGAGCCATATCTTTCTAACGGACCAGTAGAACAAACATAACAAATGAACACGGAATGGAGGCCACACATCATAGAATTGCAATTCTGGCCACTGGAAAGTGCAAATGCTGGAGCCCAAACCCGAGGTATTTACCCCGAAAACAGAGCAGCAAAATGAGCAATCAAAATCAAGGCATTACCAATTTTGAGCAGTGGAAATGGCGAGAGAACCGGTGTTGCAGCTGAGAGTCGGCGCAAAAAGACAGAGCCAGGATCGTGTACGGGAATTAGGGGAATGCTGGAATTTGAAGAAAAGATCGGGCGCGAATTAGAGTTAGGAATTGTGTTTAAAATATAGAGATAAGGAAAGTTCATTACATTAAACAATCAAAGGCCGGAACCTTACCGAGCTTCGCACGTGACGGTGATGGCTCACAAAGGGGCGGCGGCGGCAGGCGGAACAGCCAGGAAATGGCCGGATGCACGAACTGGACCCAGAGGTGTGGGGGCCGGCTGAAGGAGAAGAACAACAACAAAAACCAGCGAATGTCGATTTTCGATTTAGGGTTGAGAAATGCAAGAAATCAATTAAGAAAACAATAATTTTTTGAAAAATCTATATAGGAACTAACCAAATAAACATTTGTGAGCGGCAACAACAGGGCTCCCAATGTGCTTTCATAACTTTAGGACGACAATTGAACTTGCACAGGCACCAATGGAGAAAAAGTCGATGATGGCATTCAAAATTGACTCCCTTTTTTCAAGAACACACATAAAATTCTGCATCAATTAGCTATGATTGCACATGTTATAAATCCAAACCTTCAGTAAACCAAAAATGATACACAAGCTGTTTAAACGCACAAAATATATCAAAAAGAATCAAGGATACACGATCAAAGAAGATGGACGGAGACGAACAAAACTGTAAAAAAGTCCTCACCCCGCTTGAGATTTCTTGTTTGCTTCCGTGGAGGAACGGTGCAGTAAGTGTTGGAAATAAATGGCTCCTTGTGAATGGGAGTGTATCCCAGGTTGGAAAGTTTCCCTCTCTTTATATAGGAATACAATTTATAGAGGTTTGAAGAAATAAATAATATTATACTCCATGGGCTACGTGCGCGCAGGGGGGTGCAAATTCGAGCCCAAAAGGCTTGGCTCGTATGCAAGCGCGACCTGCGGACCGAAAAAGCCTTGGGCATCGCGGGCCTGATCAACCCGATTTTTGCTTCTTTGAGCTTTAATTATTTTTATTTATTTCTTCAAATTTGAACGGAAGCATTCAAACAGAAAGCTGCAACCTTTTGCAGAGAGTTTCGAATTCAAACAGAAAGGTGCGAATTCAAATGAAGAGCAGCAAATTCAAACGGATGGATGCGTATTCAAACAAATGGCTGCGTATTCAAACGAATGGATGCGTCGTTTCATTGAAACAACATAACTCTCGGCCTTCTATAAATAACCTACTGCCATGCTTCATTCATTCCATCCGAAAATCTAACATTCAAAGCATTTATAAAATAGTTCTAGTTCGCCGACGAGAATCTGTTGTATCCTGGGAAACAGTTGCACCGATACGCGGGCAATATTGTTTTAAGGAAATCGTTGAGATTGAAAGTGTAGGGACAATGCCATGGACCTTGCACTTTGATGGATCATCTACTAGCTCTAGAGCTGGAGCAGGAGTTAGTATTGATGGCCCGGGAGGCCAAAAAATCAAGTTGTATCTAGAGTTGGGGCCCGTGACCAATAACTCTGCTGAGTATGAAGCGTTGATCTTGGGGCTTGAAACTTTGGTCATGAGAGGGGCCGCAAGCGGTAATAATAAGAGGAGACTCTCAATTGGTGATTAACCAAGTGTTGGGAGGGTATGGATGTAAAAACCCAACCTTGATGGGATATCAGAATAGAGTACACGATTTACTGGCCAAGATAGCTGATGTGGTGTTTGAGCAAGTTCCGCGAGACCAAAATGAAGAAGCCAATCGACTGGCACAATTGGCCTCAGGTCATCGATCCAAAGAAAACACCAACAAAATTATGATGACTGATCTACCTGATGAGGGAGTGGCTGATCAACTCACCACAGAGGTAATCGACCAAACAGATGAACATCCTGTGGAAGAAGTGCCGGGGGGGGGGGGGAGAACCATTCCCTCTCCCGAGTTGGAGGACATGCAACCATCTCCGAGTGATTGGAGAACGGAGATCATGCAGTACTTCCTTAACCTAACCGCGCAAGAGGATAAAAATATCAAGGCTAAAGCCCTGAGGTTCAACTTGGTTGGAAATGAGTTGTACTAAAGAACAGTCGACGACGTTCTTTTGCTATGCTTAGGACCTGAAGATGCCAAGAAAGTCATGGCTGAGGTTCATGAAGGAATTTGGGGGGCACATAGGGCCGACTTGAACATGCGATGGACTATACATCGATACGGCTACTATTGGCCTAACATATTTGAAGACTGTATAAAGTATGCTCAAGGATGTGAAGCCTGCCAAAGGCATGCCAACTTAAGACATATCCCAGTGTCTTATCTAAATTACATGATCAAGCCATGGCCTTTTAAATCATAGGGCATCGATGTGATAGGGATGATACACCCACCATCAAGCAAGGGCCATAAGTTCGTCATAGTGGCTGCCGACTACTTCACAAAATGGGTGGAAGCGATACCTCTAAAGTCAGTGGCCCAAAAAGACGTGATTGATTTCATTGATTCCCATAAAATCCATCGTTATGGGATCCCACGTTCAATCACTACGGATAGGGGAACGGTGTTAGTTGGGGATATGTTCACTAATTACTTAACATCGTTTAAGATCAAACTAAATCACTCATCCCCTTACTATCCTCAAGCCAATGGCCAAGCTGAAGCGGCCAATAAAATATTGATTAATATCATCAAGAAGATGATTGTTGACAAGCCAAGACAGTGGCATGAAAATCTATCAACTGCTCTATGGGCGTGCAGAAACTCGAAAAGTACTTCCACAGGGTTTACACCTTATCGGCTAACATTTGGCCAGGATGCGTACTACCCATGGAAATCACAGTACCTAGCACCCGAACAAAAGGGAGCGAGGGGATCAGACAGGATACCCATGAGACCATGCTCATGAGAGAGCTAGAGCAAGTTGATACTGATCGACTACAAGCAATCGATCACATGGAAAGAGAAGCCCAAAGGAGGGCTCGATATTATAATAAGTGGGTTAAAACAAACCCATTTCAAGTTGGTGATTTGGTTTGGAAAACAATATTGCCACTACAAAAGCAAAACAATGAGTTTGGGAAATGGTCCCCCAATTGGGAAGGACCTTTTATTATTCAGATATTGGTAATGGAGCCTACAAACTCATGGATAACAACGGAAAGGAAAAACATGGAAGCATAAATGCAAAATATTTTAAAAGGTATTTCCCATCATGTTGGGAAAGCCATGCAGAAAAATGAACAAATCAGATATTCTAAGGGGCCAACCTATGGCCTGGCTTAGGAATGGGATTCTCGTCCAGAAGGTCATCGAATTGGGGCAACATATCCTCCCAACTGGTTTGAAACTCCTTCTCTTCGGTCTGCAGACGCCAGCATAGGCGGGTCATTACATCAACTTCATGTTCAGTAGTATCTTGGAGTTGAACGAATGGCGCGACATTGGTTTCAAGATCATTACGCCATTCCAGAAAATTAATGAGATCATAAAGGGATGATCTGAGCGCTGCAAGCTTCTGTAGCGCCTCCCTGCACCGGGCTAGGTCATCCACTGTACGGACATAGTTTGTGCGTAGCCGGTACGCAAGGTCAATGCCACGATCTAGGGTTCATTTGCCCCTAACAGAGAAGGAGAGTGTGGCGTCAATATCGATAAGGAGCGCTTCTAAGTCATCGGCGTGATCGCCGATTGGATGGTTGTTCACGAGGAAAGGCTGGAGCTGTTCCAACCAGTTCTCCTGAGTGACTTTCCTGGGTAGGGCCGACATGGTGATAGAGATTGGAAGTGGAAGAAGGGCAATTGAACGTGTTGCAATGATGAAGATGTAACCCACATGGCTTTGCTAACCCTTTTCTAGGAGAGCACATATGAAAGGGCCAAGGTAGTCGACGAAGAAGACGGGATACACCTCATGACTTTGTTGAGTCAAAAAGTTCGAATCTTCTTGAGATCTGGATTCAAGTATCCCTAATGTATCTAGCCTCATTCTTGAATTAAGGGCAAAGCCCGGTGGAATGCATAGTAAGTTAGGATTTTCTTTGCCTGAGGATATGGAGATCCCAACGGATCACTAATCAAAAACTTATTGCTTGTGTGTAAGTGACATATGTTTAGCAAGTTCAGTGCTTAACAAATCATGTTTTATTTAGCGAGTTTCATGAGTACCTTATTAAATACATATAGCCCATGGTTGTTAATCAGCCATTTCTGTGTTGACCATTTCGTAATATGTATGTATATATATATATATATATATATATATATATGATATCTATCGGGCGTAGAAGTTACAAAATACCAAAAACAAAGGGACAGAAATCATTGAAGTGCTAGGCAAGAATTAAACATCTAACAACAAGCCTATTAGGGCAAAGAGTCCAAGGACTCAGTAAGATCATCCCACATCTTGGAAAGTCTCAATTTTCTCCCGGGCTACTTCTCCATAAACATGCTGAAGGGACCGACATATCCGGTCTTCAGTAGCCAAATGGTCTGCCAAAACAGCGGACATACCTTCTGTCTCATGTAGTCGGCCAGCAATCCCGTGCTTCTCAGCCTCCAAAGCTGCTAGTTCCTTCTTTTTCTGCTGAATCTTCTCATCTATTGCTTTATCCTAGAGACGTAATGCCTCGACGTGGTAAGTAGATACCTCAAGCTTATTCTTTAGCGTGATAAAACGTGGAGAAGTGGCCAAGGTCCCTAATCGATCAAATTCTGCCACAGCCCTGGGTAGCCCGATGCGAAGATGGGCTATATGACGCAAGGCCTCACTAGCAATCTTGACTTAATCTGCAGTAAATACCCCTGGCACTAAATAGTCCAACAAAACAAATTCTAGTTGATCAAGGTCTGCAGTAACCACATCACATATTGGCGTCCCCTTCAAACGCTCTATGAGCTCAGCTAGACTGGTAGTCTGTGGCGGAACATCATCGTCACCCAAGTGGACCGGGGCACCCTACACAATAAGGAACTATGATCAGCACAACCCATGAGCTAGTCAAAATCAGGAAAAGCGGAAGAAAAATCATTACTTGGATCTGAAGGCCTACATCGGTCGTGACTAACAAAGGAGTATCAACTCTGATACCCTGAGCATCATGAGGTGCCTGTACGATGAAGAAGGTTAAGATATATAGAGTTGGGTGATGGTGTATGGACTTAGAGAGAAAGCAGCCTACCTGGCTTATCGATATTACGCCCATGCCAGGATCAACACTACTCGAAGTGGCAGATGGCAAAGCAGACGTATCCGGAATACTAGCTACCATCGATTTAGGGTTAGCGATAGATGAGGAAGTAGCATTTACGACAGGATCAATTTCCTCAATGGCCATTTGAGAGACAGCTGAGCTAGGGTGAGCCATAACCACCTATGAAAGACAAAAGAACGAGAATGTGTTGACCCCAAGCTTGCAAGTGAATATTGTAAATATACACTATGAAAGTACCTCTGTGGCAGCGGGATTAAGTACAGTTAGAGGTTCATTGAGGGCCTCCAAGGATGTTGCAGGATCATCCATAACAGTGTCGCCTGAAGGTAGAGAGGGGACACCTGGCCCAGAGGGAGAGACACTCACACGATCATCCAATTGATTATCCACAACTAGGCCCAGTAATCTGTCTTGTTTATGTTTAGATTTCTGCTCCCTCACTATGGGGTCCACGACCCGATCATTGTCATGCTTGGACTTTTGTTCCACTTCCCTTAACTCAGCCTACAAAAGGAAAGGTCAATTAGTGGCCTAAAATATATAGATATATATATATAAATAAGAAGTGGCAAATATACTGAGTTGAGAGGGGAAAGAGGCGCATCATCGCCTGTCAGTGAGTCAGTAGCCTGGCCAGTCGGATTGGAGCTAGGACGAGGTCGATCAACTGTTGGATGGTCGTGCCTAAGCTTGGGCCTGCGCTCCATCTCTATGTCATATGACTCGTCCTGTGCAAACAATTAATGTAGAAATAAAAAATAAATGAAATCTTAGAAGACGATTTATGAATACCTCTGATTCTGGGCGTGAAGAAACTGAATAATCATCATCAAAATTATTGGCCGGTATGAACATAAGGCCTAACAAGGTGAAACCAAGATACATATAGCAAATACACAGATAATAATAATGCAACCACCTTACCTCGCCCCTTGAAGAAGTAGGTGCTCGTGAGGCAGGAGATTCATGAGAAAGGGTCTGACTACCAGACGCATATTAATCCAGGATGAGTGAGACTTTGACAACTAACGAACGAAAGCTTGAAGAGTAAAAGAGTACTACCTGTCCAGCAGAAGCAGATACTAGAGGAGGCCAAGTCTTCACACCATGAGATGGCTTAGGGAGGTATCTACCTGCAAGCATAAGAGTGTAGAAATTAACTAACAGAATATGAACATCCATTAAGAGCTAATGTACTGGCGGTTACCTGAGAAAACGATGCGGGTTGTACTTGCACCTGTAGCCTTCTTACTGGGGGAAGATGGTTGCTCAATCCCGGAGTCTTTTCGTTTCTTAGAAGACCGAAGTAGTTTCGGGCTCCCGGGCGGTGTAGCACTGGTGGAAGCCTTGCCTTTTTTCTTCTTCATTTTGACAACTACCTCTTTATCAGTACCTAAGGCTGTAAGATAATGATCAATGGAACGACCATGTTCACGCCAGAAATCCGCCCACCAAACCGAGACCGTGGTAAGTGAATATGGATGTAATCTAAAAGGAAGTATGGATCGCTGCATCAAATAAGACTGGATCCGTACAGCATCGGAGGCCGCATCCTCACGGGTAACTGAACCCTCAACTGTCTTCTGGGGAGAAAGGTTGACCAAAGATAGTTCAGCAGGATGCCCTGGCAGCATCCAAACTGACGAGCGAAACATTGGGGCATGTATGGCTCTGCGGTGACCCATATTTTGGGTGTCTTAAATCTACTAGTTAACAAATGGCGTGGCCTGGTGATGGAATCCCAAGATATTGTGTCTTCTCTGGTGAAAGGGCGATCTTCAAAAGGGAATGTTCGGGTTGTCTCAGGCCATAAAAGGAATGAAGCAAGGTGCATGCAGTGCTGATAGGGAAAGAACCTATCATCCATAAGAGGTCAAAATAAAATAGCCCTAACTAAATCAGCCAGATTCTGTCTATGAGATGTTGATGCCATCACAGTAGCTAAAGGGATAACAGATGAGTCCACAGGGAATTCAACTCGTTGCCCGGGAGGTTTTCCAAGAGCAAAATACAATCTGAACCATACCTCCAGAAACCATATGGGGCCACTTATACTAATAGATGAGACTACTCCTACCCTAGTCCTCTCGACAAACTTGTTGATTCCCTTGTATAAATCGGCCAAAAATAAAGTGCCTAGGGCCACATGCCTTCCTGAGGCTAGAAGACATGCCAAGTCGGTGTGATGAAAAAGAATACATTTGCTGCCTGAACAAATGATGTACTTGTTTAGCCAACACAACAAGAATGCACCATGTTCATTAACGGAAACTGGTGAACCTGGCTCGCCTCTATTTGCATTAATAAACCATCCATACAGAGCACCATTCAGGTCCTCCCTAGTGTGTATAGTATGTGAAGGAGCATCATCATCATGAATAATGGCAGCATCTTGGCCAGCGACGGGAAGTCGAGCAAGCAGCGCTACATCGAATAAGGTGGGACTCATCATGCCATGAGGGAATAGAAAACTATTTATAGATGAGTCCCAGAAACACATCATAGTAGTGAGGAAGCCTTCCCTGACCTCAACATCCTGCGTAGAAGATTTAATGGCTTCATAGATCCCTTGCTCACGCCATTGCTTCTCCGCAAAGGGACGAACCCTTTCATACCACTTTCCATACGCTTCTATAACCGGGGGCAAAGACTTGATTCGGGCTCTCAGACATTCCCGCTTAAGTGACTTCTCATGAGCTAAGATCCTCTTGGCGCGATCCAGCAGACAGCTAGGTGCATCTCCCGCATCTGTAGGGGTAAGGAAAACCGGTCTGAGGATTTGCACTGTTGAACCTGAACATTGCCAAGGGGGATCGAGCGGAGTGTTTCCGGCTAATGGCAGATCTGTGGCTGACTTCTTGGGGGCCACATCAATGAGGAAAGGGAAAACTGAATCGGACATAGTGTCAGTCATACCTGCAAATTCATCCCAACAAGACATGCCTTAGGATTTGATTATGTAATGTATATGTACGCGTATACAGTAAAGCATAATTAAACCATGTGGTATTATCATGAAAGAGCCGATTCAAGAAACACGTATAGTTCATTACTTGATAATGCAGAATGGCTTGTTCTATACAGTGCTTAAATATTAAGTTTCCACCATTTGGAACCTGAAGCAATTTGCCAATTAATGGCAAACAGAATATGCTAAAAATATATAAAAAACAAAAGGCCTACATCACTGATGAACAATCAAACATATTTAAAGGCCTTACCCTAAAATGCAATTCTAAATTCAAGTTTCCAAATACCGGCCAAATCATGGCTACTGACTCGGGAACCTTCACTGCTAATTTTACAGTCCAAAAATAGCTCTTTGTTACAAAATCCTACTGCTATACCTATGACTGAAAATTTTATATACAATTGGCCGATGATTTTGCACTTATCAAGGTGCCATTCAAGAAGACAAAAGGAAAATGGAAGTCTGTAGAATACATTATTCATACCAACTGTGGTATGGGAGGATGGTGTAATAGCAGTGAACAAGTCAATACCTTTGACATTTAACTTGCCATTCATTTGTTTATTGGTAATAGATTAATAAACAATGAACAGATCAAAGTCTTTGGCAGCACTTGTATTTTTCAAACTAAAGTAGTGCGTACTACTTTAATCACTTACCAACATTGATTTGAAAAATACATATGAATGATTGGGGAACTAATGCGTGATTAACATTTTTTTTAAAAGAAAAAATTGCCATTGATTGATTAACATTGGCCATCGACTGAGGACTAACATTTTAGGGGATATTTGATTTGAATTGACCACCAACTGGTCATAATTCAGGAACAAGTGCATACATATAGTATAATCAAAAAAGGGAGAAAAGAATACTCATACCTGGATAGCAGTGGCGAAAATTGTGGATTTAGAAAAGATGGCACTCGACGACAGTAACTCCGGCAAAGAGTTCAGCAAAGAAGAGAGCCAAAAGAAGACCAAATAGAGATGCAGAATGAAAAGCCTACATCATAACCAATGAGCGATCAAATTTATTAGAACGCATTCCCCTAAAAATCAATTCGAGTCTATCTCTCATCTAACGAAGAAAGAAACAAATTTTTGAAGTTTGTAACCATTGCCAAGGATGGCAGCTTGGTCGGTATTTGAATTGTTGGCTCATGAATTTAAATTCCAAACAATGGAAAGACCATGAAAATAAATTTCAGAAAAATTCGATCCTGATGAACAGCTCAAATTAGTTATGCTCAAGAAATAAGAATAAAAATGAACGCCATTGCTACATTGCAAAAAACAGATAGAAAGGAAAGAGAAGAAAATATTACCAGCGGAATACGGGAAGGGCGGCGCTCGGCAAGTGAATAACAATTCCTGGCGACACGATTATGCCGTGCAAATAGAGAAACCGTCGCCGATCGAAGACGACTCCGGATGCGGACCTATGAGTACGACATAAATTGAAAACAGCGGAAGAGGATAACAAAAGAAATTCGTCAGGTACCGGGTTTAGAAAGGGCCTAGGGTTTGTGAAACAATTTGTGTTTTCTCAGGCCTAATAAGATGACATTGCATGAAACGGAAGGTTGGGCAGTCAATGGATGAGAAGGATCAAATATTTACCTGTGCCCTAGCTTGTCGACGGATGTGTGAAAAATCCTTTTCGTGATTCACCTGTCGACGGGTAGAAAACTGAGGGCTAAAGGGTTGGGCTGTCGATGGTGAAGGAGCCAAAGGAGGTCTGTCGATGGCTTCGTTGTTTAGGGGTATGGTGTGATCGATCGATGGAGGAGTATTGCCGTCTATGGTTGAGAAAAGCAAAGGGTTGGGCTGTCGACAGGTCCTTACTGAATCATCGATAAGACAAATTGGTTAAGCTATGTCAAAGGGCCAGTGGGTAAAGATCAATTTAACAAGGGTATCGACGGATTGGCAATGAAAGTCAAACTTTAACCCAATTGTTAATGAGCACTAAGGGCCCATCAACGGAGGTTGTTCATTTTATCATGATGTTTTGTCAGCCATAATGAAGGAAATGGCTTCAACTAAATAGTTAAGAAAATTTTCACTCACTTGATGCTTGAACAGAAGCGAGTTGCCCAGAAATTATTCAAAAAATATAAAAGGTTTTGCTTTTGAATATTTGAATAGGGGGCCAAATGTTATCACCAAAAAATTAAAATAATTGATGGTGAAAAATTTTAAAAATAAAAAATTATAAAAAGTTTAAGGTTGGCCCAGAGCAAAGATGGCTCTCATGAGCTACACCAATTGAAGGAACAAAGAAGACAATGACCAGTGCCGAGTGATGGACAAATAGTAAAATTTAAGATCAAGGCCCGACCTAGGGGTGAGAAATACAAAATGTTCAAATTTAAGACCCCGATGGACTCAGGGTGCAGAGTGCAGAATGATCGGTCCAACAGACAGTTACTAAAGGGACCTCAGGGTGAAGAGTGCAGAGTAATCAATCCAAGGACGGTTACTAGAGGGCCTAGTATGCTTAGAGTGAGGATGGTGAACCATGAGCATATGATGGAATCGTCGACACCAATAGCTACAAGGAGGTTGATAGAGGGCCTAGGTCATGGGGCGAGCGGTCCTCCTGAAGCGGTTACATTACCTCTTTTAAATACCAAGCAAGAGAGCAAATGACACACAATCAACACCACAACACTCCTCAAGAGATTTTATTTCTTCTTATTTCGCAGTTTAGTTTCTCTAGCGTAGTTCATAGTTGTAGTTCGTAGTTGTTAGATAATCTTAGTTCCTGTAATTGACAGTGGGCAAGGAACCAATTTCCTGTTCATTGTTCTTAACTTTTTTGAAGGCGCACGAAAGAGTTTTTATTCAAATTCTATCGTTTTAACTGCAAAAGGCTTACTATTAGTTGTTATCAGGTTTTACGCGATAACAATAACAGAACACATGATGTCATTACGAAAATGAAGCGACATACAATTTTAGGGTAGGAAGATCCTAAAATTAAAATTGAGGTATCGATAAGCGAGAAGAGCTACCTATATACTTTACATAGGGGTGAAAGCGGTACGGTAAATATCCGACCGATCCGATGCCGTATCCGATGATATTCGAATCCGAATCCGTTTTCGACTATCCGGGCGGATATTTCAATATCCGTATCCGAATCCGAATCCGTATTTTAATATCCACATTCGTATTCGTATTCGAAAATATCTGACCGTATCCGAGAATATCCGACCGTATCCGAAAATTGATAGGATATTATCCGGATTTTAAATATGGATATCCGAATATATTAATATATTATTATTTAATAATTAAAAATGACTAATAATTATAAAAAAATATCAAATTTTCAAAAAAATTATAAAAAAATTATCCGATAATCTGTATCCGATTGAATCCGTATCCGTCATATATTCATTCTATATCCGTACCGTATCCGTAATCCGAAATATCCGAAACCATATTCGTATCCGGCCCATCCGTATTCGATACCGAATTCGACAAAAAATATGGATAATATCCGTATCCGACAATATCCGACCGTATCCGTACCGTTTTCATCCCTAACTTTACACGCTAACGGTCAGCCTCCTAAATTTCTCATCGGAACAATTAGATTTTTTATGTTGCCATCCACGCATACACATAGACTTGAAGCCCGCTCACAGGTTTATACATATTTCTTTGAAATTTTCCATAAAATCCACTTAAATATATTATAAAAATATTTAAGGTTTATTGTGATTACCTAATAAATAATACTATAATATAATAATAAATGAACTAACCCGACCACTTGTGATGACCTCCGATACATGCTGTTTGATCCTATCTTAAACCATCATTTTAAATTCTAAAATTATCACTATAAGAATTTATATTAAAATGACGATTGAATTTTTCGACTTAATTTTATTCAAAGTTCAACAACGATTGGCAACTTTAGTACATAGGGATCACATTAGCAAAAGGAAACGTGTTAACGCGGAAATTCGGGATAAAAGATTTCTCTTTTATTAATGAACTTTGAGGAAGGATTACAAGAACAATGGAGGAAAGATTACAGGAATTGAAAGAAAAGCTGTAAAGGGATCGAAAAATACTGAAAACTGTAAAGTGCAGGAAAGCAGTAAAGAAAGTAAAAAATATAAAAACTGGCTCTCTGAGGAGAAGATTGGAGATGTCTTGGGCACGATGCCGACGTCTATATTTATAATGGTGAGGCGTCTTCAATCCCTTGGTTCAGTTTCCTTGTCTGGGCGTCTTGCCAGGATTCTTTTCCTTGTCTGGCACCTTCGTCCGATATGTTTCCCAATTTGAGGATTCATTTTAATCTCGACATAGCTTCATCAAAGGCGGCCTCCATCCAACTTTTCTGGGCCTCCATCCTAGGGTTGACCTCCACCATCTCTTTGGGCCTCCATGGCCTCCACCTTACGGACGGCCTCCATCCTCACGGACGGCCTCCACCATCTCTTTGGGCCTCCACGGCCTCCACCTTACAGACGGCCTCCATCCTCACGGACGGCCTCCACCATCTCTTGGGCCTCCATGGCCACCTTACAGACGGCCTCCATCCTCACGACGGCCTCCACCATCTCTTGGGCCTCCATCGTCACGACGGCCTCCACCCATACAGACGGCCTCCATCCTTACGGACGGCCTCCACCATCTCTTTGGGCCTCCATCTACGCGGCCTCCCTCTTCTGGGCTGTCTACGCGGCCTCCCTTAAGAGGGCTGTGTCTACGCGGCCTCTCTCTTCCGGGCTGTGTCTACGCGGCCTCCCTCTTCCGGGCCGTGTCTACGCGGCCTCCCTCTTCCGGATATATTTTCACCAACTGGGCTTTTGGAGACGTGTCACTAACAGATATGGACCTTAGTATTTTTATTGGTGTTAACAGATGCCCCCCTCGCGCATTTTGTCTGATTAGCATTTTAAGACAAATTTGCGCGCTTCATTTCAGGTTTGGAGGCCCGGGCCCATTATGCCTCATCCTCTTCTCACCCCGACTGCCGCCGTCGGGCACCGCCACTTGACCGCCATCTTCATCGTTGTCGGAGACCTCGAACGCTGCCCATATACCGAGCCAGGCCGCCACCCTTTTCTGCACCGAAGGCCGCCACCCCTTTCTGCTCTGGAGGCTGCTGCCGCTGTCTTCATGGAGGCCGCCATTCATATCCCCCGAGGACCGCCATCTCCATCAATCGGAGGCCGCCACTGCCATCATCCGGAAGGCCGCCATCTCCATCCTTCGGAGGCCGCCACCCGCCAACAGCTCAAAGGCCGCCATCCCTTATTCCCTGGGGGCCGCCACTTGCTCGAGCTCGAGGGGCCGCCATCCCTGGTTCTCCAGAGGAGGCCGCCATCACCCGGAGACGCCGCCATTAACCCTTGAGAGGCCGCCATCCGTTTGCTAAAGGGCCGCCATCGTCTTCTCACTTGGAGGTCGCCATCAACGTTGCCATTTCCGAGTTGGGGAGCCGCCATCATCCGTCATGGAGGCCGCCATCTCCATTTGAGGCCTCCATCAACGTTGTCATGGAGGCCGCCATCAGCATCCGAGAGCCGCCATCCGCCGAGGGTGCTCGGGATCCAGATCCTCAAGCCGCCATCTCCAAACTTCAGTCCGACACCCAAGGGTCGCCATTCAGCTCCAGGCCGCCGTTCAGAGGCCGCCATCCAGCCTGAGCCGCCACCCTGAGTGCCAGGCCGCCACCTTGGTCTGTTAAAGGCCTCCATTAGCTTTTCTTCCCGGGTCGCCATTCGAGTATCAACCAGGGTGACATCCTCAGTCAGGCCGCCATACTCAGCCAGACGCCATCCTCAGTCACCGACTATTCGGCCTCCAAGGCCGCTGTCGACGGCGCCCCAGGGCTACTATCCAGGGTTTTTACCACCCAAGGTTATTACGTTGGCCAAAACCCTTGGTTCATCTACCTCTTTATCGTGTTTCAATTCCTCAAAACGAGTCCCATGTGTAGGTAGACGCTTCTCATCTTGTTCATCAAGAAAATTTTCCAAGCGGGCCGCTTTCTCGGCCAGCTGGGCAAGATCGGATGAATCCTGCATAATTAAACGTTCTTTCAACTTTGGCAACATATTCGCCACCGCAATATTGACTACCTCCCTATTCGGGACTGCCATAGTGCATCGACTCTTAAGTCGTTGTAGTCTGTTAATAAATGTGCTTGCCGCCTCATCAGCAAATTGCTTTGCATTGGTAAGGTCTGCGAGACTCACTTGTGTCGACGGTATATAGAATCTGCCATGGAATGCTCCCTCCAGTTCGTCCCAATTTTGAATTGAGTTAGCACGCAACGATACATACCACACATAGGCAGGTCCAGTAAGGGATAAACTGAACAGTCTCAACTTCAGCCAATCGTTGGCCGCCGCTTCACCACACTGGGTGATGAACCTGCCCACATGCTCTATAGTAGACTTGCCATCGTCCCCTGAGAATGTGGTGAATTCGGGCATCTTGAAGCCCCTCGGATATGGTTGCATGGTGTCTACCCAATCAGGGTATGGTTTTCTATATGTAGGTCGCTCCATCGGCCTTAGTTGAATTCCAAAATGTTGTCGCATCATGTCTGCAAGCAACTCGGGTGAGACTGTCGGTGTCTGTGCAGGAGGCATGGCAACTGTGGGAGGTGTGGCAGGTGTCGAAGCCACTTCATTTGGCTGTGGCGCCTGCCCCCCTTGCGCTGGCGGTATCCAACTAGGCTTCGGTACGGGCGCCAGTACTGGCATGGCGACTGCGGAAGATATAGCCGGTGTCGAAGCCCCATATGGTTGTGCTGCCACCTGCCCCCCTTGCGTTGGCGGCATCCAACTAGGGTTCGATAGTGCCGGTACTGGTGAGTAGTCAACCACATAAGGTGTGGTGAGAACGTTCGACACAAGGGGTGCCGCTTGACATGGTGGCATGCCAGATCCACCAGAGGCCGTTGGACAGCTTGGTGAAATGCTGGATGCCATCAAATATCCTGGTGATGCATAGATCGGCACTAGAGGTGCCGCATAACCAAAGTTCGACATGCTAGGTGCCGCTGGAGTGAAGGAATAAGCCGTCTGATGTGAAAGTGGGAACAGGGTGGCTAGGCTACTTCCGGACTCCGGGAGCGGCGACTGGCCATATGTGGTTCCCCAAACCCTCTGTTGGCCGTCTTCCGGCCTCGAGCATGGGAGACTGTCCGGCACATTCATGTTGTTTGAAGGAACAGTTCTATCTTGTTGAGTACGCAAGGAACTGCAAATTCTATCTGCTTGGTCGGCCATCACAGACCGCAACACATCCACTAAGTGCTTTGTGAATAAAGGCATGAACTCGGCCATCGATTCTGTCATCGATAGCCGCACTTGCTCGGACAATGCAGGGGTTTGGATGATCCCTTGTAGTGGTTGAGAGGTGCTCGCCATCTCAATGGCGTCCTCAAACGGCGTTCGCACCGATGTCTTCTCTTGTAGAGACATATCCTCAAATTGCTCTGTTAAATTAACAACTTTTCCGGATCTGAGACACATACACTATTCGGAGCGGATATGGTTTCCACTTCGTGTCCCACTGGGCGTGCCAATCTGTTAACGCGGAAATTCGGGATAAAAGATTTCTCTTTTATTAATGAACTTTGAGGAAGGATTACAAGAACAATGGAGGAAAGATTACAGGAATTGAAAGAAAAGCTGTAAAGGGATCGAAAAATACTGAAAACTGTAAAGTGCAGGAAAGCAGTAAAGAAAGTAAAAAATATAAAAACTGGCTCTCTGAGGAGAAGATTGGAGATGTCTTGGGCACGATGCCGACGTCTATATTTATAATGGTGAGGCGTCTTCAATCCCTTGGTTCAGTTTCCTTGTCTGGGCGTCTTGCCAGGATTCTTTTCCTTGTCTGGCACCTTCGTCCGATATGTTTCCCAATTTGAGGATTCATTTTGATCTCGACATAGCTTCATCAAAGGCGGCCTCCATCCAACTTTTCTGGGCCTCCATCCTAGGGTTGACCTCCACCATCTCTTTGGGCCTCCATGGCCTCCACCTTACGGACGGCCTCCATCCTCACGGACGGCCTCCACCATCTCTTTGGGCCTCCACGGCCTCCACCTTACAGACGGCCTCCATCCTCACGGACGGCCTCCACCATCTCTTGGGCCTCCATGGCCACCTTACAGACGGCCTCCATCCTCACGACGGCCTCCACCATCTCTTGGGCCTCCATCGTCACGACGGCCTCCACCCATACAGACGGCCTCCATCCTTACGGACGGCCTCCACCATCTCTTTGGGCCTCCATCTACGCGGCCTCCCTCTTCTGGGCTGTCTACGCGGCCTCCCTTAAGAGGGCTGTGTCTACGCGGCCTCTCTCTTCCGGGCTGTGTCTACGCGGCCTCCCTCTTCCGGGCTGTGTCTACGCGGCCTCCCTCTTCCGGATATATTTTCACCAACTGGGCTTTTGGAGACGTGTCACTAACAGATATGGACCTTAGTATTTTTATTGGTGTTAACAAAACGTTATACCTTAAATTTAGCGTATATCGGGTATGCCGATGCCGCATTAGACCCCAAAACTAATTACTCGAGAATCTTGTGGATATTGAAGGATAATCTCTTCCAAAGTAGAAGTCTGTATACACAAAGGCTCAAACCTGAGACATTTGCTTAAACTGATAGAGCCCCATATATAATACTCATAGCAACTGCGTTTGGTTTCTGTACCTTAAATTTAAGCAATTTGCACATAAAAATGAACATAATATAAGTAGTTGAAAATTAATGATATTTTTTAGTATTTAATCTTTTTTCAATAGATTTCAAACTTTTAATTTTTCAATTTTTTTTTCAAGTTGCTCTCTTAATAAAGGAATATTTTTTTTTTAAATGATGTAAACAAAGATAATAGGTTAATGATAAGAATATATAGGGCTTTGAATCATCAAGAGTTTCTGATTTAATTCCTATATATAATCTCGCTTGATTTCAGACTTTCAGTTTTCACTCTGTTTTTATTGTTCAATGAAACCAATACCCCAAAAGTTTAGTATTTCCTCCGTTCCTTCTTAAGTAATTCGGATCCATATTTTACAATCCAATAAATTTTCAATTCTTAATAACTCATATTGCATACAAGTAAAAATTATAAAAATTTAATATTCTAAATATATGCAATTAGACGAATCCAATAAGATCACACTTGACTATATTTGATCTTATATAATTGTATGGAAAAAGTCAAATCAAAGTTACATAATAATCAATAACAAAATTCCAAATGCGTACTTAAAAAGTAAAAAGCTGTAAGTTTGTAGCCCTTACAAACTTATGTAGTGAAAAGGTGTAGATGCACCTCAATAGAACGCATGATAGCCTACCTCAATCCAATCGAACGCATGATAGCCATCCTCAAACAAGTTAAAACTTATCGCTCACTGAAGGTCTTTCTTATGCAGCCAGGATGGGAGTGACAAAGGTTCTATGTGTTGTTGTTTTAAGCTTTCTGTGCAGATGAAAATTGTTCACAATCAGTAGTCAGAACAACGCGAGGACTACAAGAACTGAACAGTTACAGCAGTTAGGAAGGAAGTTACACTGTGACAGTTATTTGCTGATTATAACTGCATAGAGGAGCTGCTTTGCATCTGATTACGAATTTACTCTCCTCTATATAAGTGTGTTAGTCATGGATTAATTTAGAGAGATTGATGAGATTGATAATTTGAGTTGTAATTTTTGCTTTCGCATTTTAAGAATCGATTTTTCTCTCTTGTTTTTCATAGTTAATTCTTGAGAGATTTTTTTAGATAGACTTTAATGAGTGTTCTACATCTGAGAGTTTCTTGAAGATTATCAAAGTCTCTTCGCTACAATGCTTCAATAGGAAATCCCGTATTGAAGAAAACTTGTTCTTGATCGTGTTTGTGAGAACTGTCTTTGCGAAGAAGCTGTAAAGATTGAAGGGAGATTTCGAGCGTCTTCTGTATCATATTTCCAAGAAGCTTGAAGATCAGATTGGCGAAATCAAATAGGACCGTTTGTCCTGTGGTTATTGTTCCGGGGGAGTTGGAGCTACAGTTATTCTACCAAGTCTGTTAGCTTGTGTCTTAGAGTTCGATAGCAATTTGGTCTGTTTAGTTTAGGAGTCTGCATATAGTATAGAGCCTGGATTGGAATCCCACAGACGTAGGTCGTGAGACCGAACTGGGTCAACATATCTGCTGCCTTGTGTTTTTTACTTTCCGCTATTTACACGTTATTTTGATCACACAACGACGACCACTTGTAGTCAAGATTAAAATCGGGACCAACAATTGGTATCAGAGCCTTCCCTCAACACAACTGAGGAGATCCAGAATCTTGACAATGACTACAGAAGGAGTATCAAAAACAAGGATGAGAACCCATCGAATGGCTTTTGAAGAAGATGATATTCCCACGAAAATCGTATTGAATGTTGTAGAGAAGTTCGACGACGTTTATGAAGATGAGGTACTCTACATAATCAAAGAAGTGGTCATAATGCTTAAAGAAAGAAGGACTAGGCAACTCAATGAAGGAAAGATCCAGAAACGTAGTTCTGATAATGTTCAAACAACATACACACTTCAGTGCAAGAACTTGAAACGAGGAGAAAGTAATAGAAATAAACTTCAGGCAACGATCAGTGATTACGATGACGGGGAGACTACAAATGATCACAACAGTGAAACTGAAGATGTTATTGCATTTACCCTGAGAGATGCTAGTCCCACTCCATCAGAAGGTATATCCAAGTCAATATATTTTTCTACTGATAAAGTTGTTTCTGATATAGGTGACAGTGATGATGGGTTTCAACAACTGGCTGACGACTATGATGAGTTGAGAGTAGAATATGAAACTGTACTACAAGAAAACAAGAAGTTGTTACGAACAGCTTGTGATCTAGAGATTGAGGAGAAAGCCAAAGCTCTAAAAGAAATCAAAACCTTGAAAAAGAAGAATATCAAACTTGAATCAAAAGTTCTACAGTTGCAAGAAGAAAAAGATGGGATGCAAAAGGAGTTGGATGACCTAAAAGAGGAAAACCGCAATTCCCAAAAGGTAGTAAAAAGGTAAAAGTAAACTTGATGAAATTTTGTCTATGGGAAAGTGTTCTGGTGATCAAACAGGTATAAGTTATAAGAATAAATCGACTCCAAGCAAAACCAAGTTTGTCAGTGGAGGATACTTGATTTCGCAATACAAGGAGACTGACAAAGTTAATGTTACAACGTCGTCCAGACGATAGAAAGACTGCAGTTATTGCCAACCACCAGGACATTCTGCAAACACATGCATCAGAATAGTAAAAGATTTAATGAATGGTCGAGCTGTTGTTTGGCCATCAGAAGAACTTCGAAAAAGAATCAGAGTACAACGAGTATGGATTCCAAAGAAGAAAAATCTGCCACTTAGGGATGTTGAGACCACACGAAGACAACAATCCATATCAACTGAAGAGAATTTCGGACTTATGATTTTAGAGTCAGAAAGACTAGGTATTGGGCCAATTGTTAATGAAGAATATTTCCAGCCCAACAAAGATTGAACCACTGGAGTTTGAGATGAAGAAACGTATCTGTGATGAAGCTGTTACTGAACTGTCATCATTACTCACAGACTATTGTATCAGTGTTATATGGTTACAACAACCTGCCAACGAGAATTGTTCTCGATTCAGGTCAAAAATGGGTAAACTGATTTATTTTGCATCGATAATTTTTTTGAGCTAAAGAATTTTTTGATTGCTTGTTAATAAGGTGATATAATGGAGAATGGAGAATGGAGAAATAAAGGTGTTTATCCCACGCTTAACGTTGAGGGGGAGTTTGGAGAAGTTTGGCTTAAAATGTTGCTGATGGTATCTAGTATACTTGGTTGGTAACGAGGATTTACATTGTTGATCTATATTTTGATGAAATTCTTTGATGGTTTTAAAAACTGAGCAACTACTGACGATTCTTATGGATTTATTGATATATCTTATTGTGATTTTTGATTGTGAGACTCACACTTTTGATGGGATCATCATCTACACAAAAAGAGGGGGAGATTGTTGTTGTTTTAAGCTTTCTGTGCAGGTGAAAATTGTTGTTAATCAATAGTCAGAACGACGTGAGGACTACAAGAACTGAACAGTTACAGCAGTTATGAATGAAGTTACACCGTGACAGTTATTTGCTGATCATAACTGCATAGAGGGGCTGCTTTGCATCTGATTATAAATTTACTCTCCTCTACATAAGTGTGTTAGTCATAGATGAGTTTAGAGAGATTGATGAGATTGATAATTTGAGTTGTAGTTTTCGCTTTCACATTTTTAAAATCGGTTTTTCTCTCTTGTTTTTCATAAAGTTAATTCTTGAGAGTTTTTTTAGATAGACTTTGATGAGTATTCTACATCTGAGAGTTTCTTGAAGATTATCAAAGTCTCTGCGCTATAATGCTTCCATAGGAAATCCCGTATTGAAGAAAACTTGTTCTTGATCGTGTTCGTGAGAGCCGTCTTTGCGAAGAAGCTGTAAAGATTGAAGGGAGATTTAGAGCGTCTTCTGTATCATATTTCCAAGAAGCTTGAAGATCAGATTGGCGAAGATATCAAATAGGACCGTCTGTTAGCTTATGTCTTACGGGGCGTTTGGTTCGGGGGATCTGAGATTCCCACTGGGAATCTTAGGTAGGGAATGAAACATGCCCATGTTTGGTTCGGGGCATGTTTCATGTGGGAATGTCACATTCCCACCAAGGTGGGAATGTTGGATGTTTTAGGTGGAAATCACATTCCCACCTGGAGGGCAGGTAATCTTAGATTACCACTTCCACTTTACCTATTTTTATATTAATTTGACTTTTATACCCTCACTTTTTATACTTATTTTATTTTATAAATTTAGATATTTGTATTCTAAAAAATGATAAATATATGAAATTTAATTTTAAAAAATAAATTGAAAAATTTTAAATTATTTAAACATATTTTTTAAATTGAAAAATTTTAAATTATTTAAACATATTTTTTATATATATTCTCATATTTTAATACATTCCCATATTAAATAAGTAATTATCACACAATAAATTACATATAAAGAATTTTCAATATTTTAAAAAATAAATCGGCTTAAATATTTTTATTGTGTAGCAAAATGACATATTTATAACAATCGTTCAAGGACATTATGGTAAATTAATTAGAACTAGAAATCTGAGATTCTCAATCTAACCAAACGCGATAATCTTAAAACATCAAAAAATAAGATTCCCAGCAATCTCATATTCCCAGTAATCTTACATTCCCAGCAATCACATTCCCACTGGTAATCTAAGATCCCTCCAACCAAACGCAACGTTAGAGTTTGATAGCGATTGGTTCCCCATGATGTCTTCCCTTTTATTTCCCGCTTTCTATTATTTTCCTTTTTTTTCTTCTTTTGTACTTGTTATCTGACTCCGGATTTGGGAAAAAAAATATGTTATTGCATATTAACATGGTAATGGGACGTTTGGAAGTGGATGAATCCACTTTAGATAAATTATTTAAGGATCATATTGCGAGATATGTAATTTAAGGATCAGGTTACATCAACGGGGTAACTGAATCCGCTTTAGAAGCGATCGACTAAATAAATAGTAGTAAATACGTACTCACTCACTCCATTCTTATATAATTATTTTTTAAGAAACCAAATAACATTCCACAATATTTATCGTTTTTGATATTTTTTCTATATTTTTTCAATATTGCCTTTAATTTATATATAAATGCTATTTCGAAACATTTATTAGTAAAAATGAAAGTTTGAGTTAATTAATACAATTATTAGTTATTGAAATTGAATTAACTAAATGAAATTAATATAATTATCTGTTAAGGAATAGTGAAATATATAACACCAACTAAGGACTAACTAGTTTCCTTTATTTTTTTCTATAAACTATCCCCACCATCTCACCAAAAATATATACAAAATTCAATGTATTTTTTTTGTAAACGTTGACACTCATGTGTCGGCAAAGGTGTGTGTGAGCCCAAACTACACGAATTACAAAAAGGGGAAAAAGGGGAGGGAGCGCAAACCACACAAATTACAAAAATAGGGAAAAAAGGGAGGGATAGCGGGCCGGAGGAGGATCGAACCCCAAACCTATAGTCGGGAGACGAGGGACTTGACCACTAGGTAATCCCTAACCCCAATTCAATGTATTTATTTAACTATTAATAAAAATTACTTATAAAATATATATATATTCTTAAAATGCAATTAAATGATTTTTTGCTTGACCATTATTTTTTTTCTTATATATATATACCTATATAATATGAAATATATTAGATTTAGTTATCAATATTTTTTTTTCTTGTCTAATCCAAGCTAAGTCCATAAATTCTTTTCACATTTTTTCTAATCTACTATAAATCTCTAATTGTGTAATTTTCTCTCCTCAATTCTAAAATATTCGACTAGCTTCGGTTGTGTAATAATTTCATTGACTATATTCTATTATAAAAATGAGGTCCTTATAAATATATTAAAATATAATTTTCAATTTCAATTCTCTATAAAACAAATATAACACTATAACAAAAAAAAAATCAAAACAAAAATAATTTTTGTTTATTTATAGTTAAGTCATGCATCCAAAATATTATCTATATGGCAAAAGAGATCAACCCCTATGTAGTTGTTTACAAATGAGTAAAAAAATTCAAGACAAAAAAAACTACAATTGAAATTTTTCGTCGAGAAGAGTCAAATTTATAATGCGTTATTTGTGTACGAAATATCAAAAGAAAAATAAAGGAATATGAAAAAATACTAGAAAAAATTAATAATTAAATAAATTTTGAAAAATGAACCCCAAGAATAAAAAATCTCACGGAAGAGTACATGTTGCACAATCTATATATTAATCAGCCATACGACTAGGACCACCCATAGATAAATTCCTAGGTCCGCCTCTGCCTGCTGCATCAGCTGCTAAGAGCGCCTTCACATGATCGTAATTAAATGAATTTAATTGTCACACAAAGAAAATGAATTTAATTAAACCTAATTCAATTAGTTTTATAATATATTAATAATAAATTTATAATATATTTATAATTCAAAATGGACGAGGACTTAGCCCAAGTGGTTAAATCCATCGACTTCCAACGAAAGGTTGGAGGTTCGATTCCCTACCAGCCCCCTATATATCCTTTTTATTCCCCTTTGTAATTTGTGTGGCATTGACTCCTACCAACTAGGCTGTTCAGGAATAAAAAATATATTTATAATAAATTTAATTAAAATTAAATAACGAATAATATAAAAAAAAATCAAATATAATACTCCCTCCGTCCCACTTCAGACGTCCTGTTTGACTATTTGGCACTGTTCATTGTTTAACTTTGACTCAATATTATTGCAAGTAAATAGTTGAAAAAAATAATCGAGTTCGATCTTGTTAGATTCGTCTAATCGTCTAGTTTTAGAATATATATTTCACATAATTTTTACTTATATATATTTTGAGATACGATCGATTTAAAAAGTGCATTGGATTGTCTGCAGAAATCAAACAAGACATCTTAAATGGGACGGAGGGAGTATTTAATTGGGACCACAAAGACATCGCAACACAATTCCAGCCTGGCAGCCACGTCTTCGGACAATAATTTATGAACCACCATCGCATCTCGCAAAAGAAGTAGGAGTAGTTAATAAAGATTGTCGTTGGCTCTTCTCTTCCCTTTTGGGTCGGACAACAAAAAAACATACTCCCTCCATTTTTTTTTAAATTCACCCATCCTATACTGTACGCAATCCAATGTACATTTCAATCATCAATATCTCATATTATATATAAGTAAAAATTATAAAAATTTGATATTCCAAAACTACGTGATTAGACGAATCTAACAAGATCTCACTTGACTATGTTTTATCTTAGGGTGCGTTTGGTACAGAGAATGGAATTGCAGAGAATTGAAAGCAGAGAATGGAATTGCAGAGAAAGAGAATTGAGTCAGAGAAATGGAATTGATTCTCCTGTTTGGTACAACAGAGAATTCAACAGAGAAATAGCATAGAGAATCAATTCTCTTGTTTGGTTTTATAAATAGAGAATTGAAATAATTTTATTTCAAACTTATTTTTCTCAACTATACTTTATTTTTAAATAACAATGGGTAAGTTAAACATAAAAAATTACACATAAATAAACACAAATCCATTAATTAAATCTGTTGATCAATTTTTTTTACACCTCCTGGATTGCCATTTTCGTCAAAATAGTAACTTTGTTCAAAATAATATGGCATAACTCACAGACCTTCTCAAAAATCTTACCTGCACGCCACAAAAGTGTAGAACAAATACATTAATTAAAACCTGTTGATCAAATTTTTTTAAAAAAATAACCCTTCATATAAATAAAATTGTTTGTTCTATAATAAAAAGAACATATGCAATAAGGAAAAATACATATAAAAATGTCTCTAAAGCAAGCTAATTATTGGTATGCCTAGCGTTCCAATCATTAAACATTTCATCAGCAAGAACATCTCTGTTATTAGTCCATTCTTGTGAAGTCTCAACGGTAGAAATGATATTGTCATGATCGTCTCCCGGTTGTGTATGATTTAGTTGAACTCTATCCTCAGCAGGGTCTTCAGTCATTGTTGTCCGTATGAAATTGTGTAGCAAACAAGAAGCAATGATGATGCGTGGCATGGACTCTATGGGATGATATGAGTTGTCGCGCAAAATAGCCCATCTAGCTTTAATCAAACCAAAGCATCTTTCTATAACATTCCTTGCCGATGAATGTCTCATATTAAATAACTCCTTGGCATTCAAAGGCGGGCGAGACCAATCATTAAGATGATAACGTTGTCCTCGATATGGAGTTAAAAAACCTTCACCATTTGTGTAACCGGCATCACAAAGGTAGTATGTTCCTACAATTAACAATAAAAGTTATATTAAATTAAAATACTTGATAATGCATATATAGTTTGAAAAAAAATAAAATCACTTACCCTGGGTTATTTTAAGACCATTAGGTCTGCTAATTGCATCTCGTAGAACTCTACTATCAGCTGCAGAACCCTCCCATCCAGCTAATACATATGTAAATAAAAGGTCCCTCGTACATACTCCGAGAACGTTGGTACAAATCTCCCCCTTCCGTGTTCGATAAGGTTTTCGGTCAATAGCAGGTACCTTAACCTTTACATATGTTCCATCCAAGGCTCCGAGGCAACCCTTCATAAAAGTCAAACTTATTAAAGTCGAACATAAAAAAGTATTGTTAACAAATCAAGTGTTTCACAAACCTTAAACCATTTCCATCTCTCATCGGTTTCATTATCCGGCACGGGGACTGGTATCTTGTAGAACTCTTTGTGTAATCGGCATACAGCATTTAAAACTAACTTGAAATACCGGCTTATTGTTTCCCCAGACCGATGAAATCTATTGACCAACACCCTATTCTTTACATTATGAGCAAGTGTATGTAAAAACATAGCAACCTGCTCATCGACTAACATATTTCTACTATTACTCAGTCCCCCTCTATTTTCTAAAATGTCACAGAGTATTGAAAATGCATGCCTATTCATTCTTATGTTATTCACGCTTGCGACATCACTAACATAAACCATCTCAATCATGTTCTCACGCCTATTATGGTAGCTCATTGAATAATTACCTCGCAGCATTCTTGACTCATAGGATAGAAAGAAATGCAAAGTACACATCATCCACCAACGAATCATAGCAAACATAGCATAATATGCACCTATGACAGCCATTCGTCTGTTGCGATTTGTCCTTTCTCTCAACGGTGTTCTTGCCATCTACACATTAAAATATAAATAATTGATAAGAGTATGTTCATGTTTGCCTACAGACAGTCATGCAATTTCAGCAAAAATACTCACCCAACAATTAAACAACTAAATTGCCCTAAACTGAAGAATCTTGATTTGCCTTAGGAAGTACAAACTACAAAGTAATCTGTTTCATGAGGAGAACCAAAAAATCTGTAAATGGCTATTAAGAATGCCAATAACAAGATGATTAATCAATTATAACAATTATAAAACTTTAAATAAGCACCCATAATACCAGGCCTTATGGTGTGTAACATGAACACAAAATTCAAAAGATGAGCCTATATACTTTGGACATAAGAAGTGTCAACAGAATAACACAGTTTCCATGCTTTCACTTTCGTCTAAAAGTAATTTGATAATTATGCAGATTAGCAAATATATACTAGGAAATCATTTGCAGTATACTCCCTAAAAATGAGGATAACAGATATGAGCAAAAACTTTTATTCTACTTAAAACACAGTTTGCAATTTACTGATCCACATGAAAACTACTCTAGTCTCTACAGATTTTGGAGGATTAATATAATCTAATTCAATTGATATAATCAGTCAGTTTCCAGATTCATCAATTATACTGAACAAATTTATCGATTAGATTAACATCTGTGTAATCAAATAGCTTAAGTAAATAAGCTATAATAAGAATGCAGTAACAACAAATACTCTACCAAGCCATATCTTTTGAACTGTAGTTGGTCAACATTATCAACTATTGCTACATCATCTGTTTTGGACAGACTTGTTAGGAAGTCGAAGGACCCAAAACTTGCAAAAATAAACAGCCAAGAAAGCTGTTGTCAAGGGAAACTTTCAAATAGAGTGCATTCCATCAATTTAGACTTTAGAATCTATGCATATGGGATTACACATTAGTCTGCATAAATAAAATTCTTATACATGAGTCGTGACTCAGCGGTGCATCCCAAGATAAACCAGATAAAAACAATAACTTCCCCAGTGAACAATCCCGGTACACACGATAGTGTAATTCATATAAATTCTACAAATCCACAGTGATCTTTAATAATTAACACACAAAATTGTTTTTATTAACTAAAGCTGTTTGAAATCTCAGAACAAATTGGAACAGCTAACCATCCATAAACCAATAGATTCCACAATAGAAATTGGAAAAACACACACCAAATATAAGCTATAGAGACACCAATTGAAGCTATTTAAACACAAGAAATTGGATAAAGACACACCAAATATAAGCAATTTGTCATTTCAAAAATCAGAAGAACAATGTTGCTGTAACTTCTTGTTGAGAAAACAACATAAAACCAAGGAGATTTATAAGTTACAAAAATGCATCAATCAACCATGGGTTCAATAAACGAATTCAATCAATCCCAATCTTGAGTTGCATACCAACAATGGTTAAAGCAATACAACAAAAAACAATGAAAAATCCATGTCAACAATCCTGGTAAAAACCCCTAAACCAACGTCTTTACAAAAAAGAGAATATTTGGGGCTTCTCTCAATCCCAAAGGCACACACCAATCAACTCAAATAGCGAAATAATACATACAGTTGTGTAAAGAACTAACCACACCACGGAGAACGCCGTACAACGCAGAAAGGGGAGGAGATAGAATTTCCAGAGAGACAAATACAGGAGCAGCAATGGCGACAGAGCAGGAGCAGCGATGGCGATAGAGTATAATCACAGATGGCGATTGAGTAGAATCAGCATGGCGATAGGAATGGGGAGGAGACGACGGGTTTGGGAGAGATGTGGCAGAGCGTCGCAGTAGGATGCCGAGAATTGAATGTCTAAATCTCTGTAATTCTCCGTATTTCGGAGAGAATAGAAAGTCGAGATTGAGAATCGATTCTTTTCTCGATATCTAATTCCCAGGCCCAACCAAACAAGAGAAATAGGCCCAATTCTCTTTCCCTACCCCCTATTCTCTATACCAAACACCCCCTTATACTCCCTCCGTTTTCTAATAACTTCTCCATTTCTGCACTGCACGCAATCCAATGCACATTTTCAATCATCAATATCTCATATTATATGTAAGTAAAAATTATAAAAAAATTGATATTCTTATACTACGCGATTAGACAAATCCAACATCTCACTTGACTATGTTTTATTTTATATAACTGTGATAAAAAGTTGAATCAAAGTTACTTAATGAATAGTTTCTACTATTCAAAAGGAGAACATAAAAAAAAACGGAGGGAGTATAACTATATGAAAAAATTGAATTAAAGTTACTCAATGAATAGTATCTACTATTCTAATGGTGAACTTAAAAAAAAAACGGAGGGAGTACTAATAATACTCCTATATTCTTTTCAACGCTTAGCAGCAGCATACTTTTGACCAAGAAAATATGGCTCTCACATGTACTGTACAAAACTTAGTGTGACAACTCGCGAGTAGTCGGGAAATTTCCAATGACAATTCTTAAATGGCTCCCACATACTATCTACTAATGATTTTTTTTTTTTTTTTTTTTTTAAATTTTGAAAAACTTTACAGGAATTTTCTTATATCCAATTCATCTCCAAATTAAGCCACCACGTGAAAAGTCGATTTATCTGCCTCTGCAGCACATTTGGATATTTTAAACGATGTAATAAGCCGATGGGGACTTCATTACCCTTTCTTCTTCATCTTCTTACAATCCTGCTGCTGCTGTCCGTCCCAATTCTCGTCTGCAACGGCGCAGATATAATCAACACCACCGACACCTTCGGGGACGCGGACAGGTTAATCTCTTCAGGTGGGAACTTTGAATTAGGGTTCTTCAGCCCAGGTAAATCCCCAAATCGATATTTGGGAATATGGTACCGGAAAATAACGGTTCTCACCGTCATCTGGGTCGCCAACAGGGACACCCCAATTGCCAACGCATCAGGCAGTGTCCTCAAACTCGTTCAACCAGGAATCTTGATTCTTCAGAATTCATCCAATTCCGTCGTCTGGTCTTCCAATTCGACGACGCCGTCGCGCGTTGCGCGGTTCCCAGTCGCCCAATTGCTGGACACCGGGAACCTCGTAGTAAAAGAAGCGAACGATGATAATCCGGAGAACTACCTCTGGCAAAGCTTCGATTACCCGACGGACACGCTCATGGCCGGTATGAAATTGGGGCATTTCGGGAACGGCCACGATAATTACCTTTCCTCCTGGAAATCCAGCGACGATCCAGGTACGGGGCCGTACACGTATCACCTTGACCCGACGGGTTACCCACAAGCAATCCTGAGGAAGGACTCCGTCGAAGTGTACCGAACAGGGCCGTGGAACGGCAACGGCTACAGCGGACTGCCACGTCTGCAGAACAACAGCATCTACACTTATAATATGGTGATAAATGGCAGCACGGTGTACTACGAGTACCAAAAGAGGGACGAATCGGTGATCACGAGGTTTATGATGAACGCGAGCGGCATCACGCAGCGATGGGCCTGGATTGACCGGACACGTGGCTGGACGCTGTACCTGACGGCGCCGACGGACAGCTGCGATACTTACAACCAGTGCGGGGCGTACGCAAGCTGCGATCTTGCGAATACTCCCATCTGCGGGTGTTTGGGGAAATTCGCCCCCAGGGATCCGGAAGCTTGGGGGAGGGTGGATTACAGTAATGGGTGCGTTAGGCGGACGCCGCTGGATTGTGGTACGGATGGATTTGTGAAATATTCGGAAGTGAAATTGCCGGATGCGAGAAGTGCAATGTGGGTTAATAGAAGCATGACCCTGTCGGAATGCCAGGTGATGTGCCAGAGGGATTGCTCCTGTATGGCTTACGCGACTGTGGAAGTTAGGGATGATGGGAATAGGTGCCTTCGTTGGTTTGGGGACCTGCTGGATATCAAGCAGGTGAGTGGAGCGGGGCAGGATATTTTCATCAGAATGGCTTCTTCAGAATTAGGTATGTCGATTAGGTGAATTCATTTTATTTGAGCAGCTGCTCTGCCTGCCTGATTTTAAGCCATATGATATGTTATTGCATCTGCAGAATCGGGAAAGAAGAGAGGGAAGATTCTGATTGCAAGTTTGACATCTGTGGGAGGAGTAATTATTGTCTTGGGGAGCATTGTCTTGTATTGCATATGTAAGAGGAGGAATTATCTGAAGCTCAGGAAAGGAGGTAAAAAAATGCTCTGCTTGTTTGCAAACTAAGAATATTGAATTGGTTAATTTACTTACCTAAACCTTTTTTCTTGTGGTTCACTTTTGTCAAATGTAGCGGTTGAAAACCAGAGGCATAAGGATGACAACAATGACATGGAGCTACCTTGGTTTGACTTGGACAAAGTATATAAAGCTACTAAAAGTTTTTCCCTCAGTAATAAGATTGGAGAAGGTGGATTTGGGCCTGTCTACAAGGTAGTAGTATTCCCTACTAATTTGCTCATGCATATGAACTCTCTTTACAGAATTCATATTGTCTGCATATATATTGAAGTAATTAACACCAATGAACATGAATTTCAATGCTAGGGCACGTTGGAAGATGGGCAAGAAATCGCTGTCAAACGGTTATCCCAGACGTCATTCCAAGGACTCGATGAATGCAAGAATGAGGTGATATGCATAGCGAGGCTTCAACACAGGAACCTCGTCAAGCTTCTGGGATGCTGCATTCGAGGAGAGGAAAACATGTTAGTCTATGAATACATGCCTAACAAAAGCTTGGACTTGATATTATTTGGTATGGACTTTCCTACTTGGTACTACTTTATTTAATTCAAGACTTTGTGTTCACATTCATTTACTGTTTTTTGCAAAAGAAAATTTCAATGTTTAAAAATCAACATACTGATGACCAGATGAAAAGAAGAGCAGCCTTCTAGATTGGCCCATGAGATTTCATATCATAACTGGTATAGCTAGGGGACTCCTATATCTTCATCAAGATTCTCGATTGACAGTCATTCATCGAGACTTGAAAGTTAGCAACATATTGCTGGATGCTAATATGAATCCCAAAATATCAGACTTCGGAATGGCTAGGATTTTTGATAGGAATGAAACCCAAGCGAACACAAAAAGAATTGTCGGAACATAGTAAGCATCTCAATTCACAAATACTTACTACTTTTTACTGCACAATTAACGCATTGCCAACATATAGTATCAGTTTTTGATCTTGAATATTTTGTTCAGCGGCTATATGTCACCAGAATATGCCTCCATGGGCCTGTTCTCGATGAAGTCGGATGTATTTAGTTTTGGGGTGATAATGCTGGAGATTATCAGCGGACAACGGAACAGAGTATTTGCCCACGAGGATCACCCCCACAACCTTCTTGGACATGTAATTTTTGTGCATTTCAGTTGGCAATGATTCCTAATCAAAATATGGTATTCTTACAAAATTTACATTACATTGTTCGTCGTTGTCAGGCTTGGATGCTTCACAGAGATGGGAAGTCTTTGGAGCTAGTTCACGACAAAATCATGGAGTCGTGCCCAATACATGAGGTGCTTCGAACAATCCATGTGGGACTATTATGTGTGCAGGCATATCCAGATGATAGGCCGAGCATGTCTTTAGTGGTGAAGATGCTGGAGAATGACATGGAGTTGCCCCCAGCAAGACAACCTGGTTTTTACGTGGAATTAGGAGATAAGAATTATGTCCATGATTTTTCAGGTAATACAAAATCATTTTTAAAGAATGAAATCTCAGTGACAATGCTGGAGCCTAGGTAGGGAAATCATTTATAGACCCAATTCAAATTCAGGGAAAAAAGATGAGAGGATTAGTCATTTGTGAAGTTCATGGATTATTATTTTGTACATTCTTTCTATGAGTTATACAGATAGGATGTTTGGAAGTAAGCGGAGCATGTTGTCAATCTGATCTGGGATCCCTTATCCGCTTACTCCATACATCCTCAGAGTGTAAATTTTTCTTTTTTTTAAAAAAAAAAAATAAAATAAATAAGCACTGTACCCAGCCTAGTCCTTGACTAGGGGTGAAAGTGGGGCGGATAATATCCGCCCGATCCGATGCCGTATTCGATTATATTCGAATCCGAATTCGAATTTTTATATCCGGCGGATACGGGACAGGATATGGGATTGTAAATATCCGCCCGTATCCGAAAAATCTAAATATAATGCGGATATTATCCGTATTTTCTATCCGAATATCTGAAAATTTATATATTTATATATGTATAATATAATTATATTATATTAACTATAAAATAAATAAGTAATACTATATGTATAAATATAATCAAAAGCTTGAAAGACATATGTAATTTATTAAATCAAATCATATCAATCAACTCGACTACACCATTAGGTTATTTGCATTAAAACTGTAGTATGTAACATCTTGTAGTGATGTTATTTAGATGTTTTGAACAAAATAACTAATGATTTTGGAAAATTTAAAAATTAAGTTTAGCTTACATAGTAGTATATTCCGATTTCATTTAAAAAATTATAAAAAATTTAATTTTAGTAATTATAAGATTATCTGAGTTAAAATCCGAATCCGTCTCGTATCCGTTTCCCGAAATATTCGGATTCGTATTTGTATCCGGCCTATTCGTATCCGATTCCATATTCGACAAAAAATATGGGATAGGATACGGGATGAGTACTATCTGCCCGTATCCGTCCCATTTTCATCCCTATCCTTGACCTGAAGTGCGAATGCGCGATGAATTATCATTTTGTACTGCTTTGGGCCGTTCGATTTTCAACTGGGTGCACTACACATGAAAATCCAATACGAAAATTCACAACTTTCCAATGCTCTCTTCCCAGATCTTACAAGTACTGCTTTTTAACTTCCCAACAACATAAGTCAAATTGGAACATGGGACATGTACTAACCATGCAATAAATGAGATCCAAATGTGTTTGCATAAGCAATTGAAAGCTTAATAGTACGATAGGCCCATTTCAAAGTTTGAAGTGGGCAACCAACGGGATACTCTCATGGGGAAATTACACGTAAGGCCCTTACACAAACAAAATTTGTGGTCAAAGACCCGAATGGTAAAACATTACATATAAGGACCCAATCTTTCAAAACCTAAGTAACACACTAATCTAATCTAATTTACTTAAACTAATCTAACTATGTTGAGAAAATACTTAAATGCCCTTGGGTGCAAAATACTAAATTACCCCAATTCAAATAAAAAAAGCCCTAACGTAGAAACAACGACTCAATTCATGCTCTCCATTCCCGCGATCAAAGCTCTCTGTAGAAGAAGGCGGACGACACGGCGGCGGACGGTGGAGTGCGGCGGAAGACGGCGGTGCACAGTGGACGGCAAAGCTTAGGTGGAAGAGTGACAGGCTTATTGGAGTAAGGGACATATGTGCTATTTTTTGTTTATTTGAATGAGTGGAAGTTTTGAAATAATTTTTTTAGAGAAATTTTTGAAAGAAATAGGGTGAAAATTATGAGCATTGTATTGTATTGTGTTAAAGAGTGTAATATGTGGTAAAGATCTTATGAAATGATTTGGTATAGAATGAGATATATTTTGATGTTAGAAAAAATGGTGTGTGGGTTAGTTTTGTGATAGGTTGATGATGCAGGAGAAATATGAATGGTGATATTATTTTGTTTGCATTTGTAGAAAAGAGAATGAGCATTAGTGGGGGTCATGGAGAAAGTAGTTGCTTTACCCTACTCGTTATTTGCCAATATAATGATGAGAAGCACCCAATGTCTATAAAGAATGAGACGACGATGAATGATGTGCATATGGAGATGATGGAACGATGGCCCGATTTTGATCCTCTATTATACACTCTGAAATATGAAGCCCCGGGCGATAAGTTGCTTGTAAGAATGGAAACGGACACGGACATAAAATTGATGATTCAATATCACATGCTATCAAATGTACATTTGTGCAATGTAATAGCTAGGTCGAACGGGACTCCGAAGAAGAGGAGAAGGTATGATTGTTGCATTGATTGTTTGTATCATTCATTTCGGCATGTTAACAATGGAAGAATGACAAATGAATCATTTTGTAGGGTGGAGGATGCATGCTTCAAAGGGCATGATGAAATGGCGTTGGTGAGGAGTGAAAATGTTGAGCATTTGGGTGGACGATCAGGAGGCATTGAGCGCATTGAAGGAAAAGGGCAAACGTTTGAAAATGTTGAGCACTTTCGTCGCGTTCTAAGGACATTTTGCATTGCCACAAAGAAAGGATTCAAATACGTGAAGAATGGGAAGCATAAGGTTATCGCAAGATGTACAGTGGATGGATGTGGGTGGCGGGTATATGCATCATATCGTAAGTCGGATGAGACATTTGGCATTCGGACTTGTACCCTACATCATACTTGTGGTGTTGACCGTATAATGGATACAAGTCATCCACAAGCAACATCTAATTGGGTCGCCAGTTGGATAACGGATACATTGAGAACCGCGCCGACATATAGTGCAAGACAAGCAATTGATGAAATCAAGATTCAGTTTGCCATAGATATACCCTACCACAAAGCTTGGATGGCGAAAGAAATTGCATTGAGAGATATTCATGGAAAAGATAAGGATTCATTCAATAAATTAAGGGGTTTATGCCAATCCTTAAAAGATTCGAACCCCGGTACCATTGCTGACTTCGAGATATTTCCGGACACGAAGAAGTTCCACCGGGTCTTTATTAGCTTAGGCGCGTGCGTGCGGGGATTCATGAGTGGATGTCGTCCAATGTTGTATCTCGATGGAACACACATAAAGACAAAGTGGAAAGGACATGTGCTTGGAGCCATAGGCCAGGACGGGAACAATGGAATTTTTACCATAGCATTTGCAAGTACGTGTTTAGTTAATGTTAATGTTTTGTTCCTTTATGCATACGCAAGTTATTTGTATTTAATTTTCAATGTTTTGTAGTTGTTGATGGTGAGACCAACGAGAGTTGGGGATGGTTTTGTCAAAAGTTACGTGGAGCCATTGAAGCGCAAAGAGAGGACTACGATTTTGAGAAGCTCGTTTTGTTCATGGATAGGCACCCCGGGCTTATGAACGCAAAAAGTGCTATATTCCCCGAAAGTTTGCATGCAATATGTCTACGTCATCTGATAGAAAATTTTAAAATTGATGTACGTATCCCACTTTAAAATATCACAGTAACTCGTGATTTTTATTGAATTTAATGGATTTTTGATGGATGATGTGTACTTGATGCAACAGGTGATGTCATCAAATCCACTGCACAATAGGGGGAAATGGGCTAACATTTTCCAAAAGGCAGCAAAATCAGTCACTTCAACGGAGTATGAAAAATTCATGAAGAAGATCTTGGATACATTCAAGGAGCCTGCCAAGGAATTCATTGCACGTTCCCGTCCGGAACGGTGGGCCAATGCATTCTTCCCGGGGATGAGATGGGGAGTGTTACACAATAATCCAGTCGAGAGTTGGAACTCATGGATAAAGGCTGCTAGAGGTCTGCAACCTGCTGCCATGGTAGATACGATAAGATTGAAAGTTATGAAAATGATGTGTGAGAGAAGGGAGGAGTCAGCAGGTTGGTTCAAAGAGATATGTCCAGTGCAAGAGAAGAAACTACAATCCAGGTTGAACAAGTCCGGGTCGTTGTCATGTGTTAGGTCGATGGCCGGATTGTACGAGGTGCGGGAGGGGTTGTCAAAGATGATAGTTGACCTCAACAAACGGGAGTGCTCGTGTAGGGGATGGCAAATAGTTGGTCTTCCTTGTGCACATGCCTTGTATTGCATATCTGACATGCACATATCTCCATATGACTATGTGGATCCTTACTACAGTGTTGAAATGTTTCGTAAGGCCTACGAAGGTGCTATCTACCCTATGTGTGCAATACACGAGGACGAACCATTGGAGGTGGCGACGGACAAAGTTCAACCCCCTGACGTGCGCCCGCAGCCGGGACGAAGAAAAACGAAGCGCATCCCTTCCCAAACCGTTAGGAGTGGTAATAAATGCAAGTCATGCGGTTTGCCCGGCCACAACAAACGTACGTGCAAGAATGCACGAGTTTCTAGAGTTCCTATGTAGGTTTGTGGGCATGTCCATTTTTGTTAGTTAATTGAAGCACAAACACTTGATTGCCATATATTGTATGGTTTAAATTTGCAAGTGCAATGTGGACTTATTGGAAATTGAATTTCTAGATGTTGGATTATAATTTTTATGTTGGCTTATGGCTCTATGCGATGATGTATGTTGGTATGTTGTGGTTTCATAATGAAAATTTTGGTGACAGTAAACACAGAACCTAGTAAAGTGGAAATTGTAACGTGGTAAAGTGGTAAGTAATAATCTGGTAAATCCATAGTTATTCCTCGTAAAGCATAATTGACAAGCAACGGGACGGCCGTCCTCTGACCGTGTCACAATACCTGTACAAGCCTGTAGCGGAGGACGGTATTGTGGACGGTGCTACGAACCGTTCGGCGACCGTGCCAAAATACCTGTAGTGGCAGACGGTACGTGAGACGTTTTTCCGGACCGTCCTTAAACCGTCCCGGATCTCCTGTATCAAACAGGATTGCGTGGACGGTCCTGGGGATTTGTGGACGGCCGTCCCAATGACCGTGCGTTAAATGTAAGAAAACAGAGTGTGAGAGACGGTTGGTGGATGGACGGTTCTTCTCCCGTGCAAAACGTAGTGTTATTTTTTCTTTGGTAAAACTTACCAGTATTGTGGTAAACCATCTAAATTATATGGTAAATTATTTACCAAAAACATGGTAAATCAAGAGCAACACGTGTGGTAAATCGCACAGTACTATTTGGTAAGTTTGAGTTAGTTTGTGGTAAACGAAGATTATTAGACGTGGTAAAGAGCACTACCTACACGTGGTAAAAATAACATGATCTATGGTAATTGTATATGTAACACATGGTAAAGATAACATGATTTATTGTATATATTTAATTGTATGTATATATTTATTTACTTAAATTTAATTGTTTATTTATTTACTTATATTTAATTGTATATATTTAATTATATATTTATTTACTTATATTTAATTATATATATATTTTTAATTATTTTGCTTTAGGGTTTAGGGTTAGCATTATGGTTTAGGGTTTAGGGTTTGGTTATATATTCTTAACCATTATGGGGCATATTATTCTAATAATTTAAGTAGTGTGTAGCGGTTAGTTGTCGAACAATATTGTATATTTAGGGTTTACGGTTATATATTTATTTACTTATATATATATATTTAATTATTTTGCTTTAGGGTTTAGGGTTAGCATTATGGTTTAGGGTTTAGGGTTTACGGTTATATATTCTTAACCATTATGGGGCATGTTATTCTAATAATTTAAGTAGTGTGTAGCGGTTAGTTGTCGAACAAGATTGTATATTTAGGATTTACGGTTATATATTTATTTACTTATATATATATATATAATTATTTTGCTTTAGGGTTTAGGGTTAGCATTATGGTTTAGGGTTTAGGGTTTGGTTATATATTCTTAACCATTATGGGGCATGTTATTCTAATAATTCAAGTAGTGTGTAGCGGTTAGTTGCCGAACAAGATTGTATATTTAGGGTTTACGGTTATATATTTATTTACTTATATATATATAATTATTTTGCTTTAGGGTTTAGGGTTAGCATTATGGTTTAGGGTTTAGGGTTTGGTTATATATTCTTAACCATTATGGGGCATGTTATTCTAATAATTTAAGTAGTGTGTAGCGGTTAGTTGTCGAACAAGATTGTATATTTAGGGTTTACGGTTATATATTTATTTACTTATATATATATAATTATTTTGCTTTAGGGTTTAGGGTTAGCATTATGGTTTAGGGTTTAGGGTGTGGTTATATATTCTTAACCATTATGTGGCATGTTATTCTAATAATTTAAGTAGTGTGTAGCGGTTAGTTGTCGAACAAGATTGTATATTTAGGGTTTGCGGTTATATATTTATTTACTTATATATATATATATTTAATTATTTTGCTTTAGGGTTTAGGGTTAGCATTATTGAATGTGGTTTTATTGATTTCCCTATAATATAATGGGAAAAAAGTATATATTCTGAAATTTGGTAAACCAATCTTCATCCATGTGGTAAATGAATAGAATAACATTATGGTAAAAATTTCATGAGAAGTGGTATCGCATAAAGGAGATAGCTGGTAACTCCAGAATTAAGTAAGTTTGAGGACGTGGTAAAACGGAGGATGGTGAATGGGACGGTGACTTCCGAACGTCCCACATGCGTCCAGACCAAAATGCAAAAAAAAAATTTAATTAAAATTTGTAAAACTAAATATTTAATTAAAAACTTTTTTTTAAAAAACTAAAATTTAATTAAAAACTATTTTTTAAAAAAACTAAAAATTTAAGTAAAAATTCTGGAAATCTTGTGGTAAACGTGCAGTTGTTTACATGGTAAACAATTGCATAAAAGTGGTAAATTTAAGTGTGTCTTGATATATGGTAAGAAATATGTCAAATATGGTAATGGTGTATTGAGAATTATGCCGAAAGATTTAAATGTAGGGATAAAACGGTTTCCTCTCCATTCCCGTACCCTAGTCTAGTTCCTCCCCAAATCACGGAATCGCCCTCTACTCGGCTACTCTCTCAAATTTCTCCGTGAGATCGTCACCTATATTCTCCATCGAGCGGTGCCTACTAGTTCGAACCAGGTATTTTCTCCTCCCTCTACTCATTCCCATTGTCGTGCATCAGAACAGTCGATTTATGGGGTTTTGTGTTGGGCAATGCTCCATTTTTTCGAAAAATTTATGGTAATTGTACCAAATCGTTTCGATTGTGATATAGAAGACATAAAAAATTCGTAGCTTTGAATGTTTTTGTGTATTTCTCTTAACCCATGAAATACAATTATATGTCGAAACGATTTTTGGTGTAATGCAGTGTGTAGTAATATCGACTATTATACATCTAAGCATTTGTGCATTGTGCACATGTGGTGTTCGATTAAATGTCTATGTATCTATTGGCTCATAGAATGTTATTTATGTCCCTAATACAAGTTTGTATTGCAGTTAAATGGGGCTCCTTCAGACATTGTTGTGTCTCGCTTGGTTGATGGCCCCCAAGCGCACTCGGCGCGGAGATGACGGTAATGAAGACACTGTGACAACTAGAATGGGATTGAAACCACAGAGGCCCGTTTCTAAACTTAACAAGAAAAGATTCACGACGGATGGTGCGCAAGAAAGGTACTACACCATGCATGGGCAGCGAGCATATGTGGGTGAACGGGCATTTAGAGAAGAGCATTTGGAGGATGATAGGGTGGCTCCACTTGTGGATCTGTGGGGTTGGGGTAATCTTGCGGTCCAACCGGAAGGTACTGCACCAGTGGACCTGGCTTTGGAAGTTTATGCCAATATACCAGATGCTCCTAGCATGTTGGCAGTCTTTGTGCGTGGGAAAACAGTCAATTTCTCATCAGCAGCAATCAACGAGCACCTCGGCCTACCAAACCAAGGGATTATCCGGATCCCCCCAGACGAGGTGCCAGTCGTACCAAACTGGGTTGTACTTTGTACGGAAGGGAATGTTCTACTAAACCCTAAGAACAACAAAGAACTCCGGACGAAGTGCTTGGATCCGCAGTGGAAGTTTGTAGCACGTGTTTGGAACGGGCGTATTCGACCTACCGTCCGTGAGAATTTTGTCACCCGCGAGGCTTTCGATATGATTCATCACTTGGCATTTGGCGGTACGATTAATGTGGGGTCTTTGATCAAGCAGCACATGAAAGAAATAACAAATGATTCCTCTCTCGCCATCACACATGTACATTTGATTTGGAGGATGTGTGTTGAGGCCGGTGTGTTAGTCGACAGAACCGAGGAAAGGTTGCCCGCTTTGGGGGCATTCAAAATGCACAAGTTTTCTGAACGGCGAGCCGATATTCGGAGTGGAAGGGCTACTCCCGCTACATAAATGAGAACGATGACGGGGGTTTAATTCTAAATGTCCCGCCAACAAGAGACCCAACACCACCGCCACCGGCTGCAGAAGCACAAAATGATCAACCAGCTGAGATGGACACGGATCAACCCGCCCTCATGCCCCCCCGATGCCGCACGTGCAACAAGGAGGTTTTGATTACTCCGAGCTTGGTAGGATGTTCGAGGATCTACGTGTACATGTGGATGGTCGCTTCACCAGCATGCATGATCACTTTGACAGTCGCTTGAATGAGATGCAGTCACAATGGGGCGACCGGATCAATGAAGTTCATAGAGATGTCCGAGACATAGGTCGTGCGATGTATCGTTCGGACCCAGCTGCTCCCGATCTTGCCCGATTCCGTCCAGACGAGTAGTCTATGACATTTCTAAATTTGTAGTTGATGATATTGTGAACTTGTTTGTCTTTTGATGTTGCAGTATTTGGATTGCTTGATATTACCTTTATGAACCCAAGTTGTCTCGTAATGTTCTAAGTGCTTATGACTGAACCATTAAATCTGGTACTGTTCTAACTGCTTTTGTGGTTTGGTTTCGCCGTGCATGTGGTAATGTCATGGATCACAATGTATGCATGTGCTTATCTCATGGACCAAAATGACTGAAACAATGTTTTTTTTGAAGATCTGCAGTAAGGACGGTCGGAGGACGGCCCTAGAGACCGTCCGGTTAAGCGTCCAGTTAAAATACGAAGTCAGTTTCCTTTGGACGGTCACAAGACGGCTCCAGAGACCGTCCGTTTAACCGTCCACTTAACTATGGAGTTCAGTGGCAAAGCGGACGGTTCTGGGACGGACCGTCCTTCATATTCCAGGACCGTTCCCTCACACATCTCCTTCATGTCCTACTTACCACACCCCATTTCGTTTCTTTACCAAAGATGATTCTATTTTTACCAAGGACTAGGAATATATTTTACCACCATATCCTACTTCCCCATTTCGGTAGGTTTACCAAAGTTCACCTCATTTTTACCATATTTATCTTTGTGTTTTACCGCAATATTTTTAGTACTTTATCAATATTTGTAGGGTTTTTACCACAAAAAAGTATATGGGTTTACAAAATAACATTTGGTTGTTTTCTAAATTTATAAAAAAAAAATGGTTGTTTAGCATACCCAATTTTAGAGTGTTACAGGGTTGAAAAGGGTGTATTTGACGAAAATGGAGATATGGTTTACGGACACCATACGGTAGGTTTACCAAAGTTCACCTCATTTTTACCATATTTATTCGTTGTGTTTTACCGCAATTTTTTTAGTACTTTACCAATATTTGTAGGGTTTTTACCACAAAAAAGTATATGGGTTTACAAAATAACATTTGGTTGTTTTCTAAATTTATAAAAAAAAAAATGGTTGTTTAGCATACCCAATTTTAGAGTGTTACATGGTTGAAAAGGGTGTATTTGACGAAAATGGAGATATGGTTTACGGACACCATACGGTAGGTTTACCAAAGTTCACCTCATTTTTACCACATTTATTTTTGTGTTTTACCGCAATTTTTTGGATACTTTACCAATATTTGTAGGATTTTTACCACAAAAAAGTATATGGGTTTACAAAATAACATTTGGTTGTTTTCTAAATTTATAAAAAAAAAAATGGTTGTTTAGCATACCAATATTTGTAGGGTTTTTACCACAAAAATTATATGGGTTTACCACATGTTTTCTAAATTTATCAAAAAAGATAAAAAAAAAGGATATTTAACATATAAAATTTTACCACATGTATTGTGTGTGATTTACCAGAATATTATTTTTCTTTACCAATATTCGTGTGCATTTTACCACAAAAAAAAATTTAGACATGGAACCATATTTTTACCAAATGATTGGTCGTCTTTTACCAAACTTCTTGGATCATTTACCATTTGAAATGTGTATCGGACGCATATGAGAACGGTTGCCAAACACCGTCCACACACCGTCCAAAACATCCTGGAAATCACAGATCCCCCAGGGACATGGACGGTTTCCAGACCGTCCAATTGGACGTCCTTCTACATATTTTGATTTGGACGGTCCTGGTGAGATACAGACGGTCCTCACAGACCGTCCGGCAACCGTGTAAATACTCCTGCATTGGCCAACTTGTTCGGGACGGCCCGAGGGCGTTTCTTAGGACCGTCCATGTGGCCGTCCGAAGTTATATTTCATGGAAATTGTCCTGGACGGTCCGATTACGTTTTTTGGGACCGTCCTTATGGCCGTCCACACCTTTGCCAAACATGAAAATGTCCGGACCATATATATTATTCCATCCAAAGCTTTACCAAACAGGATTAATCTTCAATCTTCAATCAAACCTTCACCGTAATTCCATATCTACACAAACCCATATTAATCCAAATCATACCCCAAGCTATTCATACAATCAAACAAAAATAAAGTTCATCCAAATCATAAGCATCCTTCCATCTATGGAGTTCATGCATCACATTCCAAATGTACTATACAAACAATTCCTTACCACAAGCTATTCAAGTTTTTCACTAATCAGCCTTCCATCTATGTCCATTATAAGTGTGTATGCATAATATGCCCTCAATCTTTGCATGGACATGCTTTTAGCTTCATTCCAAAACTCGGGGCTATCTCGTGCATATGCCTCGCTCCATAGGACTACGTGCACACCGCAATCCATCGAACCCTTCCTTTGTTCTCTACACACTTTATCCACAATGTTCGGGGACATTCTTATGCCCCACATATTGCAACACGCCGAGAGAAAATTTACCTACAACAAGTAACACAAGGCAATACAATTAATTCAACTTTAATCAAACGAATCCATACACTATTTTACCATTGAAGGGAACTTACAATTCTTTTTCTCCTTGTCTTCATTCGGGGATCGGTCCAACCTAACGAATTCAGGCCATAGACAACGCCAACCTCTATATCCAATACCACCATGTACCAATGAAACAATGCTGCATCGTTTAGGGGGCACACGATGTACTTTATTTGGCTTGAACCCTTTAGCATATTAATCTTTCGTATCTGCTCCCCACAAAACCCCACCATACGCTTTATGAATTCTTCGCATTCAACCTCGGTCCAATCCATCTTGCCTTGTGGGTAGTGTGCGTGCATCACATTCTCAATATTTTGCTGAACCAAATCAGTTAATCATTCATTAATCATAAACACTTACACTTAGTAAAGAATCAACTACAATATATAATAAATACACTCACCGTGGTTAATGTGCTCAAGAATACCGCACGACAAGGGAATTCATACAAGCTTTGGTAATAGTCCGACGCAAAGACTTGTAGGCACGCATCGATGATACTACCAGATAGGGGCAAATTCGTCAGCAACTTAATCACCTCGGATACATGCACAGAAACACCGTCCCCCTCCCACACAGTCTTCCTACAGTTTAAAGATATAGAACACAAACAAAACCATTGAAATGCAATGAATTATATTGGTAACTAATAATATGACACGATTTATTATTTACCCTATCAACTTGTTGTCAATGAACCTGTCTAGCAGGTCCCTCCTCGCTTCATCAACTTCATCCCGCCCAGACCAATCTCGTCTCCCCTTGTGAGGTGCAAAGGCCTCATCCCCACTGGATGTTGTGGCCAAATCATCAACATCAAGCTGCGAAATTAAATAATACCATATTAGCTTATAGGGTGTAATTAATTATAGATTTTGAATAATTAATCAAAACGCAGTAGACATCTTACCGGTTCTTGTGATGTCCCTCTTCCCGGTTCTTGTACATTCCCGGATCGCTTTCTTTTTCTCTTCTGTGTAGTGAAATCCGGGTCCATCTTCTTCGGCCTCCGATCCCTCCTATTTTGGACATTCTTCACCAACGATGAGACAAGCTTCTTGTCGGTCTGTGGAACGACCTCCTCCTGTCTTTCATCCCTGGCATCGTCCTCCTCCTGTCTTTCATCCCTGGCATCGTCCTCCTCCTGCCTTTCATCCCTCGTCTCGTCCTCCTGCTTGCTATCCTCTACATTTTCCTCGGATCCCTCTTTAATCAGTCCTTCACTTTTATCCACATTCGCTAGCAAAACCAGCACTTTCTCATTAACTACCGCATCCACACCCGTCACATCCACCTCTTCCAACCTATGGTCATCCACCATCACTCCAAAATCCTCCTCAGCTGTAACCTGCTCTTCTTCCCCCTCCTCCTCCTCCACATTTCGTTCCAACACACCTACCTCCGGTTCCTTTATGTAGGCAACAAACATTTTTTCAATAATAACTATGACTTTATAACAAAAACTATAAAATAAAATTAAATTAAATCTTGAATTCAACATACCAACACCCTTGGGGGCTCAAACAACATCTTCTCCACTTCCAATGGGATAAGACTCACCATATCATCGGCCATCACCTCCCGTAACTCTTGCCGACATCCTTCAATCTTCTCGCTTTTGTCAACCCATCTCGTAATCCTTGGAAATCTCACAACATCGATTGGCTTGACAAAATTTGGCATCCTCTCATAAAACCATGCCTGTAATTATATATGATAATCAACAATGCCGGGGTTAGCTCCACTTCATTGAATACATAAGCACCAATATTTGTTCTATGACTAAGAAACTTACCAATAGACCCACAGTACAACCGCTCACATATGAGGATCTACCCTCCACAAATCCTATCATAGACTCCACCAAATATGAGTACACAGCCGGTCCCCAAGCATACTCCCCCAAAATAATAGTATCCTCAACATAGTGCCATAGGTACTTAGGCGTCGTGTACCCGGTGGTGGGAAACAATAGACAATTAAACACCAACAATGTATACAAGCTTGCATACTCCCCGGGACTGCACCTATCATTACCCTCCGCTTCTTCGGCCCAATCCCGTAGAGCCTTCGCAAATTCAGTTCTTTTAACATCCACACACCTGCCGTTGAAGAACTTATTCGATATATTCTTCGGATTGTGCTCCAGCCTCTTGTCGACATGATGTCCTGCGTGCCTCAAGCCAAGCACCAATGAAAACTCACGAGCACAAAACTTTATACTAATGCCATCGCCCACTACAAAGCTTCGCGTAGCCGGACTAAACATTCCTAGGAGCGCTTGCAGGCGTGGGAGAAAGGCACTCTCTTTGCTCACCTTTGTCAGATGGCCAAATCCGGTGGCCTCTATTGCCTCTCTTTGCTGTACCGACCACCTGATCTCCACCTCTTCCAAAACTTCTCGTAGGTATTTCGCAGAGCAACGAGGAGCTTGTATTTTTCTTTCATTCGAACCACCTATTCATAAATACATGAAACCATCATTCAACAATGACACGAATAATCAAAACGTTATAGAGAAATTCGGGTAACTATACAATCTGGGATTTTGCATTATTATCATAAACATCACATTAAAGCTAGCGAAAACTGTTCCTTACTCCTAGTATTACATACTTGTTATGTTAAACAAATACTAACATATAGGCATATAATTTAATCTTTTTCCTCAGATATGACAAATGTGAATCGGAAATGAAGTCGCTATTTGGGATGTATCAAAGCAATTCGCAATGCAGAAGCCTGGAATAATTGGGATATACACAAGGATGCCATAGTACTACTAAACCGCCTAATAATCAATTCAATCATTTCATCGAACACATAATGTGCAGAATACATTCACAAACCTAATCACAAGATTCAAATTTCACTTTCCCCCAATTCTTCAAATAAACAGAAATCACACAATTATAACTAACTTCAATTGAAATTGCTATCTTAGATATCACATAAACACCTTATACACAAAACCAAATAAAATGAAGATCAACACCGCGTACCTGGACCACCTCTGTCGGCCTCTTCGGTGGCAGCGGTCTTCCTCTTCGGTGGCATTGAGGATGCGGCTTGCGGTCTTGTTCTTGCTCTCTCGTAAGGTCAAGGTCAGGTGTTGCTCCTTCCTCCTTATCCTTTTTCGGTTTATCTCTATGGTTTCTCTCAAGCTTTCTCTTGCGCTCGATGCTACGGTTTTTTCTTCTCCCTCCCTTTCTCCGTTCTCTTGCGCTCGATGATGCTACGGTTTCTTCTTGTCCCTCCCTTTCTCCTCTCGCGTTTCTCTCGGTGTCTCTCTTCCCTCCCTCCGCTTCGAATTCGAATGCCCCCTTTCCCTCCGCTTCTGTTTCTCTCGGTCACAAATGTGTGGTAAAGTGTTACTCTTTTTTTGGTAAAGGTAAAGTGTTGTTCTTAATGGGCTCTTTAGAAAGTTAATTAGATTAGGATTTTTGAGGGTCCTTTAATGGAAGTCAAAATTGTGTGTGGGTCTTAAAGTGTAATGAAATGGGGAGGGGTCTTTTTAAAATGCAAGTATTTAAAATGGGGTGTTGACTCTAATTTCCCCTACTCTCATTTGTTGCTTACCTCATTCCAAACCTATAATGTACTTACTCCGTTCTCATTTAAGTGCTCCATTTGTATAGTGGTAACTGTTCATTGAGTAACTTTGATCAAATTTTTTCACATAGTTCTATAAAATAAAACATAGTCAAGTGAGATCTTATTATATTCGTCTAATCACGTAGTTTTAGAATATCAATTTTTTTTTATAATTTTTACTTATATATAATTTGAGTTATAAACATTTAAAAATGTGTCTTGAACTGCGTGAAATGCAGAAGTGGAGTACTTATTTGAGAACAGACGAAGTACTTCCTACATATATTCTCAACACAATGAAGTTAAGATAATCACAATTGACAATTACTATGGTTTTAAATATAATAATAAGTGAAACCGATCCATACAGCTTATGCACTTGGAGTGTGATATTTTCCATTTATGAAGATCTTGATATTGTGATGACAAGTGTTTTTCTTCAACTGAAGACAGAACCTTATGAAATTTCATGCTATGGTTCATAGTCCAATTTTCTGCGGTCAAAGTTTAAGAGAATTCTTCATATATTCCCACTTCAAAATCAATTTATATATATATATATATATATATATATATATATATATATCTGTCTACTTTCGTTGTGTAATACTCCCTCTGTCCCATTTAACCTGTCTTGTTTCATTTCTGCACACAATCCAATGCACATTTTCAATCGCCAATATCTCAAAATATGTACAACAAAAAATTATGTAAAATATATATTCTAAAACTACATGATTTTACGATTCTAACAAGATCCAACTCGACTATTGTTTTCAAATGTATATTTGCAATAACGGTGAGTCAAACTTAAACAATGAACAGTACCAAAAAGTCAAACCAGACAACTAAAGTGGGACGGAGGGAGTAATTAAATTAGTGCCAAGTTTCAACACATGTGAAAGTGGCTTCTTCCTCGTGTACACACTATTGAACACAAAGTCAGTGTTAGTACTATTGATGAAGCTTCATAAATAAAGTTGGGAGTACTGATCAGAAAATAGTGAGAGGGGGCTTTAGTTTTTGATTAATTTTATGACATCTCCATGAAGGGATCGAATGAAGACTTGTGCAATACCATTCCTTTTCTTCTTCTTTTGATGCTCTTGATGTGCTTCAAAACCGTCATCTGTAACGGTGCAGATGTAATAAACACGACCGTCACTTTCGGAGATGGCGACACACTGATCTCCTCCGGTGGAGCCTTTGAATTAGGGTTTTTCCGCCCCGGTAATTCCAGGTTTAAATACTTAGGCATATGGTACCGTAAAGTAACAGATTTCACCGTAGTCTGGGTCGCCAACAGGGACAGTCCAATCACCGATCCATCAACCTCTCTATTAAAGGTTGTTCCTCCAGGAATCTTGGTTCTCCTAAATGCTACCAATTCCATCATCTGGTCTTCCAACACATCCTTGTCCTCCTCACCAGCTGCCTCCTCACCAGTTGCCCAATTGCTGGACAATGGGAATCTAGTCGTTAAAGAAGCGAACGATGATAATCCGGAGAATTACCTTTGGGAAAGCTTCAACAACCCGACGGACACACTCCTACCGGGGATGAAATTCGGGCATCTTCCAACAGGACATGAGAATTACCTCTCGTCCTGGAAATCTATAGATGATCCAGGGACGGGAGCCTACACGTTTCACCTTGATCCAGAAGGCTACCCGCAAAATGTCCTGAAGAAGGACTCCATCAAACTGTACAGATCGGGCCCCTGGAATGGCCTCGGGTACAGTGGAATGACCGGTTTGAGAAACAACACAATCTACAGTTTCGAATTAGTCATGACAAGCAACGCAGTGTACTTCTGGTACGAGCCATTAAGTAAATCAACGATCACCAGGTTTGTCCTGAACTACAGCGGGATCGGGCAGCGTTGGGCCTGGAACGACCGGACTCGTGGCTGGGATCTGTACCTGGTGGCGCCGGCTAGCGAATGCGATAATTACGACCAGTGCCACGCCTACGGAAACTGCGCTCTCTTGAATTCTCCGATATGTAAGTGTTTGGACAAGTTCATCCCCAAGGTTGAGAAAGATTGGGCATTAATGGATTGGTCGAATGGCTGCGTACGACGGACGGCCCTGGCGCTGGATTGCAATACGGATGGATTCGTGAGATACCCTAATCTGAAATTGCCAGATACGAGAACATCACGGTTCAATGAAAACATGACCCTGTCAAAATGCAGAAATGTTTGCCGGAGGAATTGCTCGTGTATGGCTTACGCTAGCTTGGATGTAAGAAGTGGGGGAAATGGGTGCCTGCTTTGGTTTGGGGACCTGGTCGACACCAGACAGTTGTACCACGAAAGTGGACAGGATATTTTTATCAGAGTGGCTTCTTCTGAATTACTACTAGGTTAGTGTACACTACTACTACTATTAAGCGACAAGTAAAACAGCTAACAGATACTATTATTGGCGCAGACTCGAACAGAAAGGAAGGGAAGAAAGTTCTAATTGCAAGTTTAGGCTCAGTGGGTGGAATAATTCTCGTGGGGACTTTTGTCACATGTTGGATATGTAAGAGGAAGAAATTTTACCTAAAGCTCACGGAAAGAGGTAACCAAATAATTCTTCTTCAATTTTCATTTTTCTTACATTTTCTTTTCACATTTCTACTGCGGTTAATTAATGTTGCAGTTGCAGGGTGGCTACACAAAGAAGAAAGTAATGAGTTGGAGCTACCGTCAATCGATTTGCACAAAATATGTAAAGCTACTGATGAGTTTTCTCTCAGCAATAAACTCGGAGAAGGTGGATTTGGTCCTGTCTATAAGGTACTTACTGTTTACTGCGATATTAATTTGTTTACTGCACAAAATATTAATTTGTTTGCTATATATATGTACTCCCACCCTTTTTCTTTTTTTTTTATTATTATAAACAATGACATTCATGTATCGGCAAAGGTGCGTGGGAGTCCACCATTCTTCTTTTTTAAGTGACCAAATTTTATACATTATATTCTGCATATTCTGCATATACATATAGATTATGCACTTAAGCTAAACCCTTCTCTCTCCCGAGCTATATGAAGAACAAATTAATTACCAACTAATGATATGCACAGGGCTGTCGAGGCTTGTTTATATCATCAACAAAATATGCATAAATGTTTAATTTAAGGCCATAAATGGTGTTTCTGTTTTTTCGTTTTTTTTTTTTTGCGGAACAGCCTATACAGGCTAGAGAAGTGGTGGGGGCCCATGCCACACAATTACAAAGGGGAAAAGGGGAGGGATAGGGGCCGGGTGGGAATCGAACCCTCAACCTAAAGGTTGAGAGCCAGGGGCTTAACCACTTGGGCTAAGTCCCAATCCCTTTTTTTTTTTTTTTTCATTTTATACAATGATGATGAATTGAAATAGAATAGAATAAATTATTCAGGCGATTAATTACATGTTAATTCCCACATGATGTATATATAGGGCATACTAGAAGATGGGCAAGAAATTGCTGTAAAACGATTGTCCAAGACATCATTCCAAGGATGCAATGAATTCAAGAATGAGGTTACATGCATTGCTAGACTTCAGCATAGGAACCTTGTTAAGCTTTTGGGATATTGCATTCATGGAGACGAAAATATGTTGATTTATGAATACATGCCCAACAAAAGCGTCGACTTCATCATATTTGGTAACGACTTTTCACATAATTCATCTTTATCCAATGACGGCAATATAAGAATTTGACATATATGCTCACTTATTGAGCAGATGTCGAGAAGAGCAAATTGCTCGATTGGCCCAAACGATTTCACACTATAACCGGTTTAGCTCGGGGACTGATGTATCTTCATCAAGATTCTCGGTTGAGAATTGTTCATCGAGACCTAAAAGTGAGCAACATATTGCTTGACAAGGATATGAACCCAAAAATATCAGACTTCGGCTTGGCTAGAATTTTTGGAGGGAATGAAAGCGAGGCAAACACAAGTAGAGTTGTTGGGACATAGTAAGATTCTTACTTCACAAATACGTACTATGTTGTTTATATTGTCATCCAACATTATACCGGACCAAGAACGAAATTGATTTCTAAATTAACTCTTTTCAGCGGTTATATGTCACCAGAATATGCCTCAAAGGGCATTTTTTCGACAAAATTAGATGTATTCAGCTTTGGAGTCATAGTGCTGGAAATTCTAAGCGGACAAAGGAACAGAGGATTCTCCCACAGGGGCCATCATCACAACCTTCTTGGACATGTAACTTTTCTGCATTTCAAGTTCAAATGATGCTTTTGCTCTACCAGTGCTGGAAGTATTTTTTTACTACATCTTTTTACAGGCTTGGGTACTTCACAAAGATGGGAGGCCCATGGAACTGGTTCAAGATAGCATCATGGAGTCATGCTCGATGTCTGAGGTGCTTCGATCAATCCATGTAGGACTATTGTGCCTGCAAGCGCATCCTGAGGACCGGCCGTCCATGTCTTCAGTGGTGAACATGCTAGAGAATGATGTGGTGCTTCCCCCACCTAAACAACCTGGTTTTTTCGTCGAGGAAGAAATTGGTTTTAGCAGTCATACTTTAGTTAGTACAAAGGATAGTTCAAAGAATGAAATCACAATAACAACGTTGGATCCTAGATAGGACAATCAAAACTGGTTGTATTCTTTTATATACGAGAAAAGGATAAATTGTTAGGAAACAATTTGTTTGTTGGCTAATAATGAGATTAAATCAAAGAAAAAAGAAAATTAGAACACAAGATATTGGTCGGTGGAAATGATCTTGTTCACAAGCAGAAGCAAATTAAATCCTGCTGCGAAATCATGTTATGTTATTTTTTCCATCTTTTCTATTTATACTACTACTATTATATTCAAATACTGGGGATGAGGACCTAGCCCAATCGGTTAAGTCCCTTGACTTCCAACAGAAGGTTGGAGGTTCGATTCCCACCGGCCCCCTATCCCTTCCTTTAGTTCCCTTTGTAATTGTGTGGCATGGGCTCCCACCCACCCTTTCCAGGCCTTCAATGGCTCCTAAAAAAAATACGTAGTATGAATTTACTGTCCATGTATATGTAGTACTATAATTTTATTTTATTTTATTTTTAAATGAGGACAGAAGGGTGCACACGGTTTGACCAAATGATTGAGGTAACTTTGACATTTCATCTGCAATAATTCCCACCGAAGTTGGTACTATTGTATGTACTAGTATTTCCGACCAACGGGCGGAAATTATAGACAATATGAGTAAACTTATCTAATTTAACAAATAAAATTGTTGAATATTATTATGTCGATTACATTCCCCAACCTCCTTAAACTATAATTATATATTACAATTTAGTATCGTAAAAAATATTTATACTACAAACAATAGTTGAAAGTACAAAAAAAAAATTAAGAAGCAAAGATACAAACATTTCTACTCACAACTCTAATTTCATACATTGACAAAGAAAGTACGTGAAATCGTATTATACTCGATAATTGGTTATTGATATTGATTCACACCCTAAAATATTGAGATATTAGAAATTTCATAAAGATATAGATATTTCCAAATTAAATTAGAAAAATATAAGAAATAATCTTGTAAATGAATCTATTGACAAATTAAAATGACTATAGTTTCATCAACTTATTGTCGTATTGCAATTTATTTAATTGATCTAATATAAATATTTGCTATTCATCAATGAATATAATATCAATCTATAAAGTACTTATTAATAATTTACAATATATTCTTTAACTATAATTTCAATTAATAGAGTATTGGTTAAGAATTATAACAAATATTAAAAATAAATTTAAATAATAAATATAATATCAACACATAAAGTTTTTGTTACATCCTTTATTTGGTAGTATTCTTTATTTATAATAATTAATGAAACTAAATTATCTAATGTGAATTTCGCTCGAATTTGGTTCTCCTATATTTTGAAATGGCATTATGTTTTGTTTTTATATATTATATATAAATAATTCATTCATTTGTATAGTGAAAAGAGATTGATTTTTGCTACTGTTTATTATTCAACTATCAACCCATAAAGTTTTTGTTACATATTTTATTTGGTAGTATTCTTTATTTATAATAATTAATGAAATTAAATTATCTAATGTGAATTTCGCTCAAATTTGCTCCTATGTTTTGAAAGTGTACTATATTTTTTTTTCTTTCTATAGTTCCTTTATTTTTATAGTGAAAAAGAATTGACTTGTATTGTTGTTTATTATTCAACTTTGAGTAATGCTTATACAACATCTATATAAAAAAATATAGTCAAGTGGGATCTCGTTAGATTCGTCTCATCATGTAGTTTTAAAATATCAAATTTTAAGAATTTTTTCTTGTACACATTTTGAGATATTGATGAGTTATTCATAATTAGAAATGTGTATTGGATTGCGTGTAGAAAGTGAATGTTGAGAAAATAGGTAGGTTACTGTTCATAAGGGGATTTTGTGAGAGAGAATTGATAGGTTACTGTTCATAAGAGTAGGTTACTGTTCATAAGGGATATTGTTTTTATATATTATATAGATAGATATAGATGCAGTTTATATTAGGCTCATTTGGATTCGAGGATTTAGTGAGAAATTTAAAATGAATCACTACAAGAAAAATTCAATTTAACAAAAGAATGTTTTCGGTAGCTAAGCCATTGGTTAGAAAAAAGAAAAATTCATTCGGACTCTTACAATTGAAAATTTCGGGTTGCTAAAAAATTGGAAATATAAAAATATAATTGACCCCAGAAGGATTCCAACCCATCCCTATAAGTATTCTTCAACAAACCTCAAATAATTGAATACTTGCACTGATGGGAGGTCTTGAACCCAGCCAACGCCGAACATGGATCTCACGTGCCTATGAACCACTCGGTTCCAGAACATTTCATTTTCAAATTTGACATGTTTTAATTAATTAATAAATTAAATAAAACCTGATATATTAGTTAAATTTAAATAATATTAAAATTCAATAATCAGATAAACATAAAAGAAAATTCACTAACAAAATTAAAGAAAAAGATCCAAAAATATAATAAAAATTTCAAACGTATACAGTTGCCATGAGTGATATGAGGCTTTGGCAGCTTAAGCAAATGTCTCAAATTCAAGTCTTTTGTATATACAGAATTCTGCTTTGGAAGAGACAACCCTTCAATGCCCACCAGATTATCGAGGGATTAGTATTAGGCCCAATGTGGCATGGGATACCCATTACACACAAAAAAAATTCAGAATAATTTAATTAAATAATAAAATTATTCAAAAAATATAAAAATAAATTAAAATAGTGAAATATCTTATTAAAGAATAATAAAATAAATTCAGTGATTTTTTAAAAAAAATTAAATACAAGAAAAGATATATTATATAAATTAAAAATAAATATAACTAAACTAAAAATAAAATAAATAAATAAATAAAAAATCAATTATAATTAAATAAAAATAGTAGTAATAAAGTAAAATGTATATTTGATATTAAAAAATAAATAAATAATAAAGTCATGATTCTTTGCCGGTGAATGGGGAAAGGTTCTGTCGTCGTCGTTTGGCTTCTAATCCTCTTTGTTCGATTTGCGGTCATGAGGTCGAAACATGGGACTATTGCATGTTCTATTGTTTTTGGTATGCATGGAAGAAGGTTCATATCACTCATTCATGAGGACTGTCACCTTATGCCGCGAGTTTCTTCAGGGGATGTGTTCGATATTCGGGCCCCTATTCATTGCTACAATATGGGTGATTTGGATCGAAAGGAACGCCCGGTTTTTGGAGGAGCGCAGAAGGAGATGTGGGAGATCTTGAGGGATATATATATATATATATATATATATATATATTCGTCGCGTTTGCGATGACATGGGAACCGCTAGTTGAAGAGCTGTCCCATCTGCATGTGAACCTCGATTGCTTCATACTACATTGCAATGGTGACTTGGTAGAAGAGTTGTCCCATCATTTGTTTTAGCATTTCCTTGTTTTAATTGGTTTTTCTTTTCCGCTTTGTCTGGCTTTTCCTTTTATTAAAAAAATAAATAAATATTGAAATATAGATAAATGAATAAAAGTAGACATAAATTAAATATAAATATTAATTAAATAACATATTTTAAATTTTCATAAATAAATTAATAAATATATATTTAGTTAAATATAATTAACGCCTATAGTGGGCTTCGATTCCCCACTCGGTCCTTTATTATTCAATTTTATTCTTTTTTAATTTATCATGTGATATGGGCTCCCACTATCATTTCTTAGTATGTATAGGTTGTTCTATATTAAAAAAAAAACTTAATTGATTTTAAAAAATACAACTCCGAGAACAAAAAGGGATAAGTAAAAAAAAAAAAAACTTTTGTCAATGTCTAGGGTTTCTGTCTCGCCGCCGCCCTGGCCGTCTTCTCCTGCTCCTCCGCCTGCCGCGAGATTGCCGCCTGGAGTGGTTCCGCCAGCCCCTCCTGATCCTGCCGCTTCTACTCCATCCTTCGCCGATATCCTGAAGGGTGAGAAGACGCCAACCAACCCGGTCCGAGTACGACGAGACCTTCTCGCGGAGGGATTGATCACCAAGTCTTTTGTTGGCCCAAACCACTCGATACCAAAGTTTACTATTGCCGAGTCTGTTGAAGAAGAAGCAAGCAAAGCGTGGGAGGATGCGCTAGTCATCAAGCCGCTCGGTACGTATATCGGCTACATGGCGCTGCATGAACGACTTAAACGGATGTGGAAGCCTGAAGGCACCATGACACTCATCGATGTTGGTTACGGCTGTTATGTGGTTCGCTTTGATTTGCTATCTGATCGTGAATTAGTGGTGAATGGCGGCCCCTGGATGATTTTTGACCATTACCTTGCGGTCATGCCTTGGACTCGAAGTTTCAACCCTTGTACGACGCAAGTTAACAAAACCCTAGTGTGGGCACGGATGAACGGGCTCTCTATGCACAGATTCCGTGAAGACATTTTGTGGGCCCTGGCCTCTGGAATTGGGGACGTGGTTAAATTTGATAATAGCACACGAGACTCATCTAAGGGACGCTTTGCTCGCGTCTGTGTGGCCCTTGACCTGACTAAACCTGTCACGGGTAAACTTTTGGTGAACGATGAGTGGATTCAAATCTCATATGAAGGGCTGCATCTCCTATGCACAAAATGTGGGCGCTATGGTCACTCTGACAAGAACTGCACTTAAGTGTCGAGTGAGGATGGGGAGAAGGAGGCAGCGGCTACCCCCGCTGATGAGGTTTTGAACGGTGATCATGGCATGCATGAGGCGTAGAACATGGTCAGGAGCCTGCATTTGGTGAGTGGCTTAAGGTGGTCCGGAAGGGTGGCAGGAGGCCTCGACAGCAAAGGCCTAAGCATGATGAACCGAAAGAGTTGCCTGATGAGAGTAAATCACCAGCTCCTTTGCACCAAGAAGAGAATGTGGTGAGTGAGGGGGTGAAGGGCAAGGAAGTGGTTACGGATTCTCAAGTGGTGGCTCAGGCGACATCACCTCCTGTTCCACCAGGGAATGACAAGAACGTTGAGTTGGCGGTGGTACCTTTTGTAGGCAATAGAGATCGGGAGCCTTCTCCCCTCCATGGGGTTAAGCGGCCTCGCTTGGAGCGTAGATTTCGAACCACAGAAGTAGGGGGGCCGTCAACAAGGTCGGACATGCTTGTGGAGAGTGGCAATCAGTTCACGCTCCTCCAGCATTTATCCGACGATTACATTAATGAAAGGGATGAGATGGAGTCTAGGGGTAGCGAGAATTGGGCGGATGCGGATGATGGAGGATCCCAATTTGGTGGATCTCAATAGGGATCGGTTTGTTTTCTTCTTTATTGTTATTATGGAATTTAAAGATTTTACTATCATTGTCTGGAATGTTCGGGGTATGATGAGCCGAACTGCGCAAAGATGGATGAGTGACCTTCTCCGGGAACACAAGACAGATGTTATGTGTGTTTTGGAGCCTAGAGGGCAATTTTCTAGGGCGCGGCCTTACTTTATTCGTATGGGCTACCAATCGGTGGCCATTCAAGAAGCATCTAGAATGGGGGGTGGTCTATGGATTCTTCATGCCATGGGCGTTGCCTGCACCATCAACATCCTTGATACTAATAGTCGTATGATCACGTTGTAATTGCTTAAAGGAGCTTGCAGATGGGCTTTTACCGCCATCTATGCGGATCCCAATTATCAAAGGAGGAAACATAATTGGAGCTCACTTATTGATGTGGCTAATGCTTTAACTATACCATGGGCCGTTCTGGGGATTGGAATGAAATCGCCTGTGAAACGGAAGTGAGTGGGGGTGACTTCTTGCCTAATCGAGCGGCTGAACTTAGGGGCATCTTTGATCAATGCCAACTGATTGATATGAAAACTCTAGGTCCAGAATTTACTTGGTCGAGAATGGCAGGCGGGGGTAGACGGATCAGCAAGCGTCTAGATCGCGGCATGGCTACTCTCGCATGGGAATCTCTTTTTGCTGATGGACGTATCATGCTTCTTCCACGGACAGGCTCGGACCATTGTCCGTTGAAATTAATTTATGGGGATGCTACCACTGGTCGGGCTCCTCGGCCATTCAGATGGGAATCTATGTAGAAAGATCACTCTCAATACAAGGAGGTTGTGCGTGCAGCCAAACAATCTGGAGGAGGTAACACATCCTCAACACGTTACAGGAGGTGCAATCTCGGTCTATGATATTCAACAAGGAAACCTTTGGGAACATCAGGGAGCGTAAGCGTAAACTCAAGAATCGGCTTTTGGGTATTGAAAAACGCCTCGTACATGTTGATTCGGCGTGGCTATGGCGATTGTATGGGGAAATTCAGGATGAGCTTGACAATGTTCTCATGCAGGAGGAGGCTATGTGGCATCAAAAATCTCGGGATTCTTGGGTCCATGTTGGTGATCGGAATACCAAATATTTCCATGCCAAGACCACTGTACGTCGGAAGCGGAATAAGATCTACGGGCTTGAAGTTGAGGAGGGACGCTGGGTAGAAAATCAAGAACAACTTCAAATCCATGCCATAGAATACTACGCCAACCTATTCACAGCTCCCTTGGAGCACCTATCCGGACATGGTCTGCCACCTCTTAATCCCATCCGAGAGGTGTATAAACAGGAATTGTCTCTGCCAATTACTGACAGTGAAATTAGTAAAGCTATGCATTCGATGAGATCACTTGCAGCCCCAGGCCCCGATGGCTTTCCTGCGGGTTTCTTTAAAGAATATTGGGACCTTCTTCAGGGTGATATCCTTGCATTAGTCCACACAGCCTTTGCCTCCAGATCGCTGCCTGAAGGACTTGCCCATGCATTTATGTGTCTTCTTCCAAAAGTCGACGTCCCTAGGTCGTTAAAGCAGTTCAGGCCATTGACTCTCTGCAACGTCACATTCAAAATCATCACTAAAATTTTGGTCCAAAGGATGCGTCCCATTTTATGTGATATTATCGGATCTCACCAATCCGCTTTTCCTCCTGGCCGTGGTACATCAGATAATGGCATTATCCTCCAAGAAATTATTGCTACTTTGGAGAATACTAGGACGCGACAAGCAGCAGCTGTTATCAAGATCGATCTGACTAAGGCATTTGACATGGTGAACTGGCGATTTTTGGGTGAATGTTTAGATGAGCTCGAGCTTCCCTCAGGCTGTCGCGAACTCATTATGGCTTGCGTGACATCTTCTAGTTTTTCAATATTATGGAATGGGTCTCCGATAGGCAATATTAAAGCTCAGCGGGGTCTCCGGCAGGGAGACCCGCTATCGCCATATCTTTTTGTTATTGTTATGGAGAAACTGTCTCATGCGATCAATGAGGCTATCACTCTCGGCAACTGGCAGCCTCTTTTTTTAAGCAATGGAGGTCCCGGGATCTCTCATCTTATGTTTGCGGATGACTTGATATTCTGTGGCGAATTAAATGAACTCACTATCTCGAGTATGGTGTCTATGTTGGACAGGTTTGGCACTCGATCAGGACTTCTTATGAATGTGGATAAATCATTGGCGTTTTGTTCACCCTCCTCATCAGCCGCTGCCCGTGCTTCCTTGGAGTCTCTGCTGGGAGTTTCGGTGGTGCCTAATTTGGGCTCATATCTGGGATTCCCGATCATTCATGGTCGGATCAAAATCTCTCATTTTGACATGCTCGTTCGCCGGATAGAAAGTCACCTGAGTACTTGGTCTGCTTTTTTATTGAACAAGGCTGGTAGGATAACACTTGCGAGATCGGTCCTTAATGCCATTCCAGTCTATGTCATGCAACTCCATATGCTCCCCATCGGTGTTTGCAATAATATTGACAGGCTCGTGCGGCGATGGATCTGGAAGGGTGCGAATGGTCGCGGTCTACATTTAATTAATTGGGAGGTGCTTACTCGGCCTCGGAGGAATGGTGGATTGGGCATCCGTAAATGTCGTCAGATGAATTTAGCATTGTTGGGTAAACAACTTTGGTCCTTTGTCAACAATGATCCAAAGTTGTGGGTAGCGGTCTTGAGATCTAAATATGATGTTCAACCAGGTCTCATGCCCACGGATCATTATCGGGGCACGAAAGTTTGGAAGACATTGATCAAGGTAGCTCATGAATTCAAAGCTGGTTATGGTATAAGAGTTGGGAACGGCACTAGTTCAATTTGGTTCTCTCCATGGTGGCAGGGCAGGTACCTCGCACATATGGTCTCCTTTGTTGACGTTCATGATCTCAACCTGCGCATTCAAGATATTATTATTGATGGTCGATGGAACCTGGAAGCTATCTACTCTTGGCTCCCCCCTGAGCTTAAACAATCTATTGAAGCCTCACCAGCGCCATTCCCGAATCCATCCGCTGTTGATCTCCTTCATTGGAGGGGGCATGTGAAAGGCACTTATGATGTTCGGACAGGTTATCATTGGCTGTGCCCGATTGATGACGCGGCCATAGGCTGGGAATGGATGTGGAAATTCCAAATTCCGGAGAACATTGGAGTCCTGTTGTGGCTCATTGGACATGATGCTCTCCCATGTAACAACTTAAGATTTCACAGGGGATTGTCCGCCTCCCCGCTGTGTTCGATATGTGGTATCTATATTGATGATTGGCGCCATGCTATATTCTCATGTGTATGGGCTGCTCAAGTCTGGGATAAAGGAGGCTTTCGACTACAGGATTCCTTGCAGGCCTTGGATCGCAAGGACGGCAGACATTGGTTAGAATGGGCTTGTCGGACGTGGGGCATGTCATTTCTTACTGTGTTATGGAACTTCTGGTGTGAGCGCAACAAGTGCCTGTTTCAAGGCACTAGCACTGCCCGGGATAAGTTGCTGGTTAAGTCCTCAGTCTTGCGCCAAAGAATGGAGAAAAGGACCTGCGCCACAGAGAGGGTTCGTGCCCCTCGTCAGGTTCGCTGGATCGAGGATGATGTTGTTGGCTATGTGTTACATTCGGATGGATGCGCTATGGATTCACCTTGTCGGACAGGTTTTGGGGCTGTTATTCGATCACATTCTGGAGACTGGATTGGTGCTTGCAGTGGTCGGTTGGGGGCTCGCAACATCCTTGTGGTAGAGCTTCTCGCCCTTCGGTTCGGCCTGCTTCTTGCGGTGCAAATGGGTGTGACTTTGTCGGTTTGTTACATTGACTCTCTTGAAGTACTACACCTGCTGATGAGGGGGCCTTCTCATCATCATACATTGTGGCCAACTATTAAGGAAGTTCGTGATCTCCTTCACCAAATGGAAGCTTGCCAGATTCGCCATGTGCTTCGGGAAGGAAATCAAGTTGCTGATTGGATTGCTCGGGATGCCACTAATTCGAAGGTCTTCTATACAACATGGGCTTTCCCGCCGGACGGTGTGACTGCGCTCTTGCTCAATGATGCTAATGGTGTGATTTATACCCGGAATTGAGTCGCCTTGATTGTAACTCTCGCTTAGCTTTTTTTCTTTTTTCCTTTTTTTCGCTCGCCTTTTCAAGTTGTTTCATCAAAAAAAAATACAACTCCAAGGAGAAAAAATAAAAAGAAAATATATTTATTTAAAAAATAAATTAGCTACCGAAAGATTTGGTATTCGTTTACCTAAATTATATATTTTTGAAAAAGAAATTCAAAAAGAAAATCTTAATTTTTTAAAAATAAAGGGAAAATGTTTAGCTATCAAAAAATTCGGTAGCTAATGTTGTCGCTAAATTGATTTTTTAAGAAGAAATTCAACAAGAAAATCTTAGAATTTTTTACAAAAAATGGAACATGTTTAGTGACTGAATGAAATAATTCAGTCGCTGGTTCAGTCGCAAATTAGTTTATGAAGAATTTCGGTCGCTAATTAGCTATCGGAATGTTTCGGTCGCTAATTAGCTACCAACAGTTTTTGTCGATGTTTCGGTCGCAAACATCGATAAAATACATTCTATCGCTAAACTGAATTTTTTTTAGTGAATTATAATAAATTTGCTAAATATGTTTGAATTAAAAGAAGGATTTTGGAATGTATTTAAAATTTACTCACTCATTATCTAAATGCTAGGATATTTGGAAATGACTATTAAATAGTAATAATAAAAAAAATTGTTTGTTTGTTATATAAATATAACAAATAAGCCTATTAGCACATAAATATAACCTTGTATATATCTAGTACAAATATGATAGTGAAAACCAAAAACTAAAATGAAGAGTAAAAGAGATGTTCAACAGTTCAAGTGTGTAGGATAACCTATGCACTCGTTCATTCATTCATAGGGTATTTATACAAGATTTTGGACGAGTGACTCATCACTTGAATACACGTGTTAGCATGGCTTGTAAACAGGCATTCAACACTACATACATACGTGTAACACTCCCCCTTGAATGCCATTTATACAGAGAATATGCCTCGTTAAAACCTTACTAGGAAAAAACCCTGTGGGAAAAAATCCTAGTGAAGGAAAAAGAGTACATTGTTCTTGTATTTATTTCTCCCCCTGATTTGGACATCACTTTATATCTCGAAGCCGCCGCATTCCAATTTTCTTTACGAGCTTCTCGAACGTTGCAGTCGGTAATGCCTTGGTCAACAGATCCGCTAAGTTCTCATCTGATCGAATTTGTTGCACATCGATTTTACCATTCTTTTGAAGATCATGGGTATAGAAAAATTTTGGTGAAATGTGTTTAGTTCTATCTCCTTTTATATAACCCCCTTTCAATTGGGCTATACAAGCTGAATTATCTTCAAATAAAATTGTTGGGGGAACTTTTGGTTCAATGACCAAACCACAATTTTTTAATATATGATGAGTCATTGACCTCAACCAAATACATTCTCGACTAGCCTCATGGATTGCTAATATTTCGGCATGATTTGATGAAGTAGCCGTTAATGTTTGTTTCATGGATCTCCATGAGATAGCAGTTCCACCACACATAAAAATATAGCCTGTCTGAGATTTGGCTTTGTGTGGATCTGATAAATATCCTGCATCGGCATATCCGATCAACTCATGTCGAGAATCATTTGGGTAAAATAACCCAAGGTCAACTGTTCCCTGTAGATAGCGAAAGATGTGCTTTATGCCTTTCCAATGTCGTTGAGTAGGGCAAGAACTAAATCTTGCGAGTAAATTAACAGCAAACGCGATATCAGGTCGCGTGCTATTTGCCAGATACATTAACGCGCCAATTGCGCTTAAATATGGCACTTCTGGGCCAAGTTGTTCTTCATCATCTCCCTTTGGCCTAAATGGATCCTTTGCAGGATCAAGTGTCCGAACGACCATTGGACTACTTAACGGATGAGCATAATCCATTCGAAATTGCTTCAATACCTTTTGGGTATAAGCTGATTGATGAACAAAAATACCCTTATCCAAATGCTCAATTTGCAAGCCAAGGCAGAATTTTGTTTTTCCAAAATCCTTTATTTCAAACTCCTTTTTAAGATATTCAACAGCCTTTTCTAGCTCTTCAGGAGTTCCAATTAAATTTAAATCGTCAACATAGACTGCAACGATTACAAATTCTGACCCATTTTTCTTTATAAAAACACATGGGCATATTGGATCATTTATATAACCTTCATTAATTAAACTTTCGCTGAGGCGATTGTACCACATTCGGCCCGATTGCTTAAGCCCATAAAGTGATTTTTGTAATTTGATGGAATAAACTTCTCTGGGCTTTGAGTTATAAGATTCAGGCAATTTAAATCCTTCAGGTATTTTCATATAAATATCATTCTCCAATGAGCCATATAAGTAAGCAGTAACAACATCCATCAGCCTTATTTCGAGCTTTTCTCGTACTGCTAGGCTCATGAGATACCTGAAAGTTATCCCATCCATAACCGGGGAATATGTTTCCTCAAAATCAATTCCCGGTCTTTGGGAAAATCCTTGGGCTACAAGCCTTGCTTTGTATCTTGCAATTTCATTATTTTCATTTCTCTTTCTAACAAACACCCATCTGTAGCCAACTGGTTTTACATTTTCAGGTGTTTGGACTATGGGGCCGAATACTTTTCTTTTGTTCAGTGAATCCAATTCTGATTTAATTGCATCTTTCCATTTTGGCCAATCATCCCTTTGCCGACATTCATCAACTGATTTTGGTTCAGGATCCTCGTCATCTTTCATTATCTCAAGTGCTACATTATATGCAAATACTTGAACAACTTTGATTTCTTTCCGGTTCCAATACTTTCCAGAAGTGATATAATTGAAAGCAGTTTCAATAGTTTCACTTTCTTCTGGATTAGCATTTTCAGCATCAACTTCTTCAAAAGTTGAATTTGTTACATCTTCAGGTTTTTCGTCATCCACGTGTATAATTATTTTCTTTCGTGGATTTTTATCTTTGGAACCCATTGGTCTACCACGCTTTTGCCGTGGATTAGATTCATTAGCACTTGGGATTTTCCCTTCAGGTATATTTATTTTGGCCGGTGCATTTGCTGCTTCAATGTAAGATTTTGTCACTCTTGCAGCATCATTGAAGGCATCGGGCAATTGATTTGCAATCCTTTGCAAATGCACAATTCTTTGGACTTCTAATTCACATTGTTTTGTACGGGGATCACATATATCAAGTGGGATTTTCCACGAAATTTCCTTTTTCAGTTGATGAAATGTGATTCGTCAAAATGACAATCTGCAAATCTTGCAGTAAATAAATCACCCGTTGTCGGTTCAAGATATTTAATAATCGAAGGGGATTCATACCCGACATAGATGCCCATCCTTCTTTGAGGTCCCATTTTTGTCCTTTGAGGTGGTGCTATTGGTACATATACCGCACACCCAAAAATTCTTAAATGGGAAATATCGGGTTCTTTTCCCGTTATAATTTGAGTAGGGGAGTAGCTATGATAGCTTGTCGGTCTAATTTTTACTAATGCTGCTGCATGCAATATAGCATGTCCCCAGGCAGAAACAGGGAGTTTTGATTTCATCAATAAAGGTCGTGCAATTAATTGCAACCTTTTGATTAATGATTCAGCCAGACCATTTTGGGTATGCACATACGGAACGGGATGTTCTACAGTGATACCAATAGATGTGCAAAAATCATCAAAAGCATTTGATGTGTATTCTCCAGCATTATCAAGGCGTATTTTCTTTATTGGATAATCAGGAAATTGTGCTCGCAGTTTAATAATTTGTGCGAGTAGCCTAGCAAAGGCCAGGTTGCGAGGCAGCGGAATGGCATTTATCCAGGCAGCGGATAATGTCTTCCGGATGACTCTCACGATGTGCCATTAAAAGAAATGGATTGATTTGCATGGGATGGATTGAAGTTTAGTTAGTGAGATTTCTACTGATGAGCATTTGGTTTTATGGTATTATGTATTCAGGCTCACCATTGTGTAATTGTACTCCTATACTTTGGGTATTTATTGAAACTCTCTTTCCCTCAAAAAAAAAGGCCAGGTTGCGAGTTGACAATAAACAGACATGGGACCATCTTGTTGATGCATCAATTAGTACCATAAAGTACTTGAATGGTCCACAAGGTGGATCTATTGGTCCACATATATCACCTTGAATTCTTTCCAAAAATGCAGGGGATTCAATACCCACTTTTGCTGGAGATGGCCTTGTAATTAATTTTCCTTGATAGCAGACAGCACATGTAAACTCATTTGGATTCAAAACCATTTTATGGTTTAATTTATGGCCATTAGAATTTTCAATAATTCGCCTCAACATCACGCTGCCCGGATGTCCAAGCCTTTCATGCCAGGTTATAAATTTACTAGTAGCCTTTAGGCCTACTAGGTTATGTACTTCTCCGGCATAAATTTTTGTATAATATAATCCGGATGTCAAACATGGCAACTTTTCATGAACAAACTTTTCACCATTGATGGTTTGAGTAATTAAAACATACTCATTTCCTGACTCATTTAAAGTTTCAATGTGATAGCCATTTTTTCGAATATCACCAAAACTTAACAAGTTTCTCCGAGCCTTGCTTGAATATAGGGCATTTTCAAATGCCAATTTTGTCCCTTTAGGGAGAAATATAACGGCTCTTCCAGATCCTTCAATACAATTTTCATTACCGCTTATAGTTTTCACTGCGGTCTTTCCCAATTTTAATTGGGAGAAAAAGCTTTTGCTTTTTAAGATACTGTGCGTTGTAGCACTATCAATGAGGCAGATTTCATTTTCAACTTGGCCATCTATTTCTTTTCAGAAGGTAATAAAAACAACATCAGTAATATAATATAATCACTGCAAAATACATTATAACTTGGGGGATACAAAATAGGGAATAAAACACTAAAATACAAAATATCATAAGGCAAAATATATCATCCGCAAAATACAAAATGTAAAGCCGATCTTTTCACTTTTCTTTCAGTTTGTGCCACCAATAAAGTCATCAGTCTCCAAGTGGGTAATATCATCATTCAGAACATCATCAAAGGTATCATCGTGGGTGGCATGATGTGTCTCGGGATCAGATCTTTCTTGCCTTTTCGAGGCCTGGTACAGCTCAGCTAAATGACTAGCTGTTCGACAAACTCGGGCCCAGTGACCCTTGATTCCGCAGCGATCACATGGTTGATCATTATTTCTATCTCTTTTAGGCTTTGGCTGCGATTTATAGGGCCTCCTGTTGTCACTTCTACGGTTGAATTCATATCGAGGTTTATTTCGATATTTGTTTCTCGCAGATGATTCAGGCCTACCACGACCACGATCCCGATTTCTGTCACGATTAAAATTTTGATTTCTTTGATTCCCACGATCTCGCACTTGGTTTTCTGCTTCTGTGGCATTTGCTTCTGGAAACGGGGCAGCACCTGTTGGCCTGGATTCATGATTTTTCAGCAATAGTTCTTTATTCTGCTCGGCCAGAAGTAGACAGGTGATAAGCTCAGAGTATTTTTGAAAACCCCGCTCACGGTACTGCTGCTGTAAAACCAGATTTGTGGCATGGAATGTGGAGAATGTTTTTTTCCAGCATATCAGATTCAGTTATTTTTTCTCCACAAAATGTCAGTTGCGCTGTAATACGAAACATCGCTGAATTATACTCACGGACTGATTTGAAGTCCTGGAGCCTCAGATTATGCCATTCGCTTCGAGCCTTTGGCAGCACCGTCATTTTGAGATGATCATATCTCTCTTTCAATTTCAGCCACAGTTCAAGTGGTGATTCCAGCGTCACATATTGAAGTTTCAGAGATTCATCAATATGGTGGCACAGAAAGATCATGGCTTTTGCCTTATCCTGGCTGGATGGTTTTTTGTCAGGGGCGATAGTATCTTCCAACCCCATAGATGCCAGGTGCATCTTTACGTCCCGTGCCCAGGACATGTAATTATCTCCAGAAACCCATAACGGGAGAAATTCCTGCTTTGAGAGATTAGCCATAATTATATTGAAAAGTAACGATATAAAATTATACCTAAGACAGAACTCCGATAGAACTCCGGTAGAGACCCCTCGTGCTGATAACGTGTTATATAAATATAACAAATAAGCCTATTAGCACATAAATATAACCTTGTATATATATAGTACAAATATGATAGTGAAAACCAAAAACTAAAATGAAGAGTAAAAGAGATGTTCAACAGTTCAAGTGTGTAGGATAACCTATGCACTCGTTCATTCATTCATAGGGTATTTATACAAGATTTTGGACGAGTGACTCATCACTTGAATACACGTGTTAGCATGGCTTGTAAACAGGCATTCAACACTACATACATACGTGTAACATTGTTTTCTTTCAGTAATAAAAGTAAGGTCGAAGTCATCTTATTCAATTATTTATGGTGCATGATACAAGGTCATACAATACCATATCATCATTGTCCGCCGAACATGCATGGGTTCTAGACAACATGTTCAAGAGATAAGTCTTATGTCCCCAGAGAAATAAAATAAATAATTACATGGAATAAATGCCCAATTAGTCATTTTTCTTTCTTTTTTTGGCCAAATCAGTCCTTTATCTATTTTTATACCCAATTAGTCTTCTACTTTTTGACTTAATGTCCAATTTAATCCTTTTTGTATAAAATAATCTCCACTTGACACTCTTTTATATTAAATTGACCACCAACCTTTCAAACTATTTCATTTTAGCCCCAAAACTTTAAATAGTGATTTTTATTAATCCATACATCAAATAAATGCCCAACATGCTTCCGTAAGAAAATTACACAAAAACCTCATACCTCGGGTTTGACCGCCTTGTTGCCGGGTCTTCCGAGCTCTGGGATTTTACAGACTCCTTCCAACCACACGACCGCAGCCAATGGTTCACCAGATCTGGGCTCCTTCAGCAACAATCAACACAGTCCTATTTCGTTTCCTACCTTAGGACGTAGCGAGGTTTGGGGCAAAAGTTTATTTCTAATTTTGGAAGATTATGGATATAGGAAGCCTGGATTTTTATTGAAGAAATATTAAAAATATTACAGAAATATTTTTCTCCTAATTTTCATGCGGATCCGAAGTCATATGAACAATAAAATTATTTAAGTTTTGAAAGATGACTTTTTTGTACAAAGTCAAACCTTCCTAGGGCCTTAATGAAAGTTTTTGAAAGTTTGGGGTTAAATATAAAAGTGTGGATGTCCACTAGCCCAATTTAATAATACAAAATGACTATTTTGGCTATTTCATGCATATGTAGAGGACTATTTTGGTATTTTAAAACATAAAGGACTATTTTGGTTTTTTAGCAAAGATAAAGGTCCATTTTGGCCTTTATTCCATAATTACATAAACAAATTATTACAACGTCACACATCGGTTGATGTTACACTATTTATATAGAGTGACCATTCTACATACTACAATTGGTTTTGGGTTGAAAACCTCAAGCATGAATATCCGAGGGTTTCCCAAAACTAATTGGTAGTATATAAAGTGCCCCAGGTTCATATAAATACGTTGGCATCTCAACATATAATCGATATGGGACATTGTAACATAAATAAATAAATGAATCATCTCTCTTCAAATCACCTTATAAATCCAAATTCATCCATCCAAATAATTTTCTTAAAAAAATTATGTTTTAGAGAATGTTGATTATAATGGGTGAATCATAATCATATCTTAATTATACTTCCTCTGTTTTTTTTATAAGTGCTACGTACCCACCCAGCACGCAATCCAACGCATATTTTTAACCATTAATAACTCAAGTTCGGTACAAGTAAGAATTCTAAAAGTTCGATATAGAAAACACGATGAGACGAATTTAACAAGATCTCACTTGGCTATATTTTAACTTTGTATAACTATGATAAAACTTTAAGTCAAAGTATTTGTGTGAATAGTGTCATTTGTCAACATGTTGCACTTATTCAAGAACGTATGAAGTATGTATTAAGCCAAATAGATTGAACAATTTGAATATTGGATCAATCCTTCGGGCAGCGGCCGGCCTATTAAAGTAGTAGTATTAATCTTCGCAAGGACTTGACTAATGACATACTATATGCATCCCTGGACCTACAAATGACCCCTAATATAAGTCGAGACTTTTATTTCCATAGTTCAATTAATGTCGAATGAAAACTTTGGGCCGTTCGATTTGCATTCGGGTGCCCTACAGATGAAAATCCAATCCCACCGCAATTCACAACTTTCCAATGTTAATCTTCCCAGATCTTACATGTACTGATTTTTAACTTCCAACCACATAAGTCAAATTGGGACATGCACTAACCATGCAATAAATGAGATCCAAATGTGTTTGCATCAGGAATTGAAAGCTTAATTAGTACGATAAGCTCTTGTGTATCCGATCCTAATACGAAGGACCATTTCAAAGTTTGAAGTGGGCAACCAACACGGGATACTCTCAGGTATTGCTTACTTCATTCCAAACCTAAATTAATACATATTCCCAACGTAATGAAGTTAAGATAATCACAACTATGGTTTTAAATGTAATAATGAATAAAACTGATCCATACAGCTTATGCACTTGGATTGTGATATTTTCCAATAATGAAGATCTTGATTCCATTGTGATTTGTTGCGTTAAAACACAGTCCCACATTAAGAATACAAGGGATAAAGTTGTCTTGCATATAAGGTATTCCCTAACTCCCAATATCAAACTAATATGTCGAAGTCAGGACGAGAATTATGATCCCTAGTGTCCAAAGCAGACAATATTATACTCCCTCAGTCTCATTACAAGTTTTATTTAATGTTTTTAGATGTCCCATTACAAATATCTTTTTTCTATTAAATAGAAATAATTTTCTCGTACCCAACAGTAACAAGACGTTTGAGGTGAGACGGGGAGTATATACTAACCTTAAAATTAGGGTGGCGGTCACAGTCATGACTGTGATGACATGCATTTTTGTTCAACTGAAGACGGAACCTTATGAAATTTCATGCTATGGTTCATAGTCCATTTTCTGCTGTCAAAGTTCAAGAGAATTTTTCATATTCCTATTTCAAAATCAGTTAAATATTGTTAACCCAGCAAAATATATTAAGGCCCAATGGAACTGCTTGTCTAAAGTGTTCAGCCCAATTGGTGAAAATATATCCGGAAGAGATGACACACCTTCAAAGCCCGGATATACCCGGAGAGAGGATGCATTCGCAAGGCCCAATCTGGGAATAGAGGCAGAGTGAAAATCAAGATGGAGGCCAACCCTAGAAGGATGGAGGCCAACCCTAGAAGGATGGAGGCCAAGTTTGAGAATCAGGATGGAGGCCTTCGATTGAGGAAACAAATCAGAGTGAAGCGGCCCTAGAAGGAAACAAATCAACAAGAGATCGAGGTGCAGCGTTCACAGTTTGAAGACTCCTCACCATTCACCACTATATATGTGTGACCTAGGCCTACCTGTAAGACACCTCCAACACTCTTCCAAAGAGCGCATTTAATTATTTTCTTTTCCTGCAATTTTACTGCTTTATATTCTTAAATTCATTTACTGCTTTCTTTCAATTCCTGTTTTTCCTAGTTTTTCTGTAATCTTTCCCCAAGTTTCATTAATACAAGAGAAATTACTTTCTCCTAAATTTTCGTTGTTAACAAATTGGCACGCCCAGTGGGACCTGATTTGAGACCATATCTGCTTCAGTAGTGCATGCGTCTTAGATCCGGAAGAATCATTGTTGATCTGACACAAGAGTTTGAAGACATGTCCCTGCAAGACCAGACGATCTAGCGAACATCGGATGAGGACGCCGGTGAAACGGCGAACATCACCTCACCACAGCAGGGGATAATGCAGATCCCTACTCTGTCGGAACAAATGCGGCTATCGATGACTGAATCGATGGCCGAATTCATGCCTTTTTACTTACAAGGCACTTGATGGACGTTCTGCGGCCTGCCATGGCCGACCAAACTAACCAGATATGCGGTTCATTGCGCGATGGAGGCCTCCCGGCACCCAGTATTACTATGGCGCCGAGCACTCCATACCCGGGACCGTCAGGAGGACAACAGCGAATGTGGGGAAACACACCTGGCCAGCCGCCACTCCAGGAATCTGGAAGCGTGGCCAGTATGTTTCCGCACTCGTACCAGACTGCTTGTACTTTTACTCCAGCGGCACCCAGCATGCCGAATTTGGGTTACGCGGCACCTCCCATGCCGGTATATGCTCCATCAAGCCCTTTGATGGCAACCAGCGCTGCACCAGGCTGCATGGCGGCCGGATCTAACATGGCGACAAGACAGGCGGCACCTCATGTGCCGAACATCCCAACCACGCCTTATGTGACGACACCTCTCAACCCGGGTTGGATGCCACCAACCCTAGGGGGCAGGCTCCACCGCCAGGCGGAGTGATGGCGGCTCACATGGCACCGGCCGCCACTCCTATCCACACAGGAGGGCACGCTCCACAACCTTGTGGAGCACCAGCGACACATGCCGCCATGCCTCCTACAAAGACACCAGTGATCTCTCCGGAGTTGCTCGCGGACATGATGCAGCAGCACTTCGGCATTCAGCTAAAGCCGATGGAGCGGCCTATGTACCGGAAGCCATATCCCGATTGGGTAGACACCATGCAGCCCTACCCAAGGGGATTCAAGATGCCGGAATTCACCTCTTTTTCAGGAGATGATGGCAAGTCTACAGTGGAGCATGTCGGAAGATTCACTGCTCAGTGCGAGGAAGCAGCGGCCAATGATTGGCTGAATCTAAGACTGTTCAGCTCATCCCTCACCGGACCTGCTTTCGCATGGTTTGCCTCCTTGCGGCCTAACTCGATTCAGAATTGGGCTGACCTCGATCGGGCATTACATGATAGGTTCTACACTCCACTATCTCAGGTAAGCCTTGCAGACCTTACTAATGCTAAACAGTATGCCGATGAGGCGGCAAGTGCGTTTATTAGTAGATTACAACGGCTGAAAGGCCGATGTTCCATAGCGATCCCGGAAGGGAAATAGCCAATATTGCAGTGGCTAATATGTTACCAAGACTGAAGGAACATTTGATTGTGCAGGATGCGACTAACCTTGCCCAGCTGGCCGAGAGAGCGGCCCGCTTGGAGAAGTTCCTGGAGGACCGGGAAAGGGAGACGTCCCACACATCGAGTTCACTTCGAGGAGGTGATATTCAGCGACGAAGAGGACGAACCAGTGGAAGTGGTTGTTGCGGAACTAGTCCAAACGGCCAAACCACATACCTGTGCGGCCCTCAAACCGCCAAAACAAAAGGAGGCCAAATATAAGCCTGAAGAAGACCTCTTTGATATGAGCAAGGCGGACCAAGTGTTCGACGCCCTACTCAAAGATGGCGTGATTAAGCTGCCTGAGGGGCAGAAGTTACCAGCGGCTGAGGATATTCGGGGCCGATCATTTTGTAAGTGGCACAACTCATACACTCATAGCATTACTAAATGCCGGAGCTTTAGAATTGTCATACAGAATAAAATTAAAGAGGGACGCTTAAAAATTGCAGGTATGAAAGTGAACATAGACCCGTTCCCACAACTTCAAGTTGGTGCTTCTGGACTTATTCCAAATCCAGAAGATGGCGGCTCTACTAGCTGGGTGGATCAAGAAGGAGAGCGCCTGGAAATTGACGAACAGGATGATGACTTGTTGTCAGACGAATCTGACACTGAGACAGAGAAGAGAAAAAAGGAGCTATCTAGCAAACAACCCAGGTTCAAAAACATGTCTAAAGAAGATTTTGAGAAAGTCCTAAGGGCTGAAGAGAAAGAACACCAGGCAAGGAAGAACCCTCCATTGAGGATTGAAATCCCAAAGCCAGCAATGGAGATACATGACAATGGGAAACACCAACCTGCTACTCAGGATTACATGCGGGGAGTAGAGGTGGTACCAACTTTAATGAGGCGTCCGGAACACCCTGCCGAAGCTAATAGATGGATGAAGAACCGAGCCGGAAGCAAGGTTACCCAAAAGGAACCACCACCTATGACCAGGAGTCAGTACAGACGGGCTCAGAGAAGATATGCCGAAGAGATGCGGCAATGGGAAGCCCAAATTCATAAGTTGGAATCTTCCAAGCCTCGGAAACTAGTACAACCAACTTACTTCAGATCCCAAGGGGAAACCTCCGAGCAGCGGAGGCCTATCCATGAGAGACTGCAACGTCCGGATGGAAAACCTTTGTACAGGAAGCATAATTCCCCCATACCACCTCGAAGGCCGGTGCATGAGCGGCTTGGAGATTATAGGGAAAAGTCAAGTGCGGCCTTGAGGAGGCCACATCCACCATCACCTCCTTCCAGAAGGCCACATCCTCCATCACCTCCTTCCCAAAGGACACATCCATCATCACCTCCCATCAGGAGGCCAGCTCAGGAGAGACTACAATGGACAGAGAGACGCCATCCAGCGCCTCCACCTAAGGCCGCAGAGCCTAGGCCTGTTCAGATAAGGAATCAACCTTCGACCTCCAGAGACAAAGGCAAAGCAGCTGCTGTGGCCACATCAAGTGAAGGAAAAAATGCAAATGAGTCCTGGGCAGATAAATTCATGGAGAGGTTTAATCGCATGGGTGATCCGGGGACCGCCAGAGAAATGGCCATGATGAAGGTTCTCACTAGGTTCTTTGCTTACATAGCAGCCCATCAGACCGGTGAATGTGGAACTGAACATGACAGTTACGAGGGGTTCATGACTTATTGCAGAAACCTTGATAGAAAAGCAGAAAAGCGGCCTGAAACTCAACCAATCAATGAGGTGTCGCAAGTACACTTTGGTGCGGTCACTTCCAAAGATGTGGAAGATGCCATGGAGGCTAATCAAGAAAAGCCTAAAGTCGGTATAAACGCTATAAGTGTCATGACTGAGGATCTTGATATATTAGACAGTATGGAGCTCGATGAGGGAAACAACCTTGACCTGGAGGAGACGAACTTAGATGATGCCTTCTGGGTTGGTCTAGAAAATGAATTGGTGGAAGCAGGTTATGAGTATGGGCAAGAAGAGGAGATACCTGGTCCTGATCGTGCCGTACCTATGCAAGTGGTGGGGCTGGCTGCAGACGAGGAAGTCAGCGATGTGGAATCCGAAGTGTGGGATGAGGAGGAACCATCATTTGCTAGACTCATTGAAGAGATGGATGAGATGATAGCAGAACTCTCCCATCCGACCAGGAATCTCCTTGAGGAGCTAGGTGGCCAGTCTGTTCAAGGGCCAATGTTTCCACAGTTCGCCAAGCTGGAAACATCCCAGACTAGGCAGTTGAAGCCGTTGTACATCCAAGCTCACATTGACGGGTGTCCGATAAACAGAGTGTTCGTCGACAATAGGGCAGCAGCAAATGTGATGCCAATGTCCACTCTAAGGAAGATCGGTAAGAGTGAGAAGGACCTCATCCCCACCAGGGTCAAGATGTGCAGTTTTGTGGGAGAAGCCACTCAACCTACGGGATTCATAACGGCAGACGTCACTATGGAATCCAAGACAATCAAAGTAGCATTCTTTGTGGTAAAGTCGAGAACTTGTTACTCGGCATTACTGGGACGCGACTGGATTCACATGGCACAATGCGTGCCATCCACCCTACACCAACAGTTGCTTATCTGGAATGATGATCAAGTAGAACTGGTGGAAGCAGATCCCCAACCCTTCACAGGACACGACCGCAACAATGATGAGGCAGTCTTTTACTTGGAAGATATCCAGCCTGCATCAACTCTGATTGGTGTGGACTTAGACCTCGAGTCCATTGACTTCACTTCCAGCGGTTTCAAGCTACATCCGGTAGACAGCCGACATGAGTCCTCAGACTCCACAAGATGAATAGCCAGGACATCTATAATGACTTGCTGCAGCGGCTCGTCACCACTGAGATGATGATGGGTGTCGAAGACAAGTCTAAGAATCTAACTGATAAAAGGCCATCCGAGTGGCCATCCCCTGTGAAGCGGACGCTGCCTAGTCCGGAAGCCAAGGAATCGCTTATGGACATCAACCTTGGAACAGATGCAGAGCCGAAACTCACCAAGGTAAGCGCTTCATTGCCAGAGGAGGAGCGGCACCAACTAGTGGAGCTGATTCAAAAATACAAAGACTGTTTTGCGTGGTAGTATACAGATATGCCAGGACTCTCAAGGGAACTCGTGGAGCACAAATTGCCAACTCATCCTGAGTTCAGGCCTCACAAGCAGCCGCCTAGACGTTTTGATCCAGACATCATCCCAAAGATAAAGGCCGAGATTGAAAAACTTCTTAGAGCAGGTTACATTAGAACGTGTCTCTATGTAGAGTGGCTTGCGAATATTGTACCTGTTGTGAAGAAAAATGGTCAATTAAGAGTATACATAGATTTTAGAAATCTAAATTTGGCTACACCCAAGGATGAATATGTAATGCCTATGGCCGATATGCTAATCGATGCGGCCGCCGGCTACAAATTTTTGTCATTAATGGATGGTTATTCTGGATAAAACCAAATCTTTATTTCTGAAACTGATGTTCACAAAACTGCTTTTCGTTGCCCGGGGCCTGTCGGCATCTTCGAATGGGTGGTCATGCCTTTTGGCTTGAAGAATGCCGGGGCAACATACCAAAGGGCCATGAACATGATTTTTCATGATCTAATTGGCCACACACTTGAAGTTTACATTGATGACATCATAGTGAAATCATGTGAATTTGGCCAGCACTTGGCCCATCTAGAGGATGCCTTCATCCGAATGAGGCAACATGGATTGAAAATCAATCCAGCTAAGTGTGCCTTCGGAGTGGCAGCAGGGAACTTCTTAGGTTTCCTGGTGCATGAGAGAGGCATCGCGGTAGATCACAACAAAGCCAAGGCCATCCTGGAAGCCCGCGCACCATCCAATCTCAAGGAGTTACAGTCAGTGATCGGCAAGATTAACTTCCTAAGGAGATTCATTGCTAATGCTGCAGGGAAGATGAAAGCGTTCACTACCTTACTTAAAGGAAGGAAGAACGAAACATTTCTATGGACAGCTGAACATCAAGCGGCCTTTGAAGAAATAAAAAGAGCGTTGGGCAACCCTCCAGTGCTGGTGCCACCAAGGCATAGAGTGCCACTCAAGCTATATTTGTCAGCCTCAGAAGAATCCATCGGGTGCCTACTTGCACAAGATGATGAAAACGACAAAGAAAGGGCTATCTACTACCTTAGCAAGACTCTACAAGGACCGGAGGTGAGATACACTGCATTAGAAAAATTATGTTACGCTCTAGTATACTCCTGCAGCAAATTAGAACATTACATGCTGCCAAGGACGGTCCAAGTGGTAGCTCCATTCGACTTGGTGAGGACACTCCTGCATAAGCCAGCACTAAAGGGTCGCCAGGCAAAATGGGCCATGATGATTAGTCCCTTTACTCTTGTGCACGTCCCTCAAAAAGCTGTCAAAGGACAAGCTTTAGCTGATTTCCTAGCTCAACACCCCTCATTAACAGTGCCAGAAGATCCCAAAGAGGCATCATTCATAGGATTTGAACCTTGGGAATTAACTTTTGATGGATCATGTGCAAGCAGCGGCTCGGGAGCCGGTATTACGATCACTAGCCCTTCGGGACAGCATTGGAAGCTGGCTCGAGAACTGGAGCCGGGCACCACCAACAATCAAGCGGAGTATGAGGCGCTAATATTCAGCCTGGAGACAGCATTACTCAAGGGTGCAAAATCCATTACAATTTTTGGAGACTCCCAAGTCATCCTGAAGCAACTAACAGGAGAATACGAATGCAAGAGTCCAAGGCTAATTAAATGCTATGAGACAGCATTAGAACTCTTGAATAAATTTTAGGACGTTACCATCACCCACGTGCCTAGAAGTCAAAATCAAGAGGCTAACGAAGCTGCCCTACTCGCTTCAGAATGGCAGACTGGTCGCCCTAGGGGTCCACCATGCATCGCCGCCATCGCAAGTGAGTCTGAAGACCAACAAGGAATCCAATCCCAACATTCCAATGATGATTGGAGGACTGAAATCACACGATACCTCGAGAACCCGTCATCTGGAGGAGACAGCTCGCTAAAAATCAAATCTTTACGATACACATTGATAAATGGCGAGTTATTCCGAAGGGCGGTCGGTGGATTGCTGCTCAAGTGTGTAGGTCCCGAAGAAGCTAAGCTAGTAATGGGAGAAGTCCACGAGGGGATATGTGGCTCCCATCGAGCAGGGCCTAGCATGAGATGGAGTATTCATCGCCATGGGTATTTCTGGCCAACCATCATGGAAGACTGCATCCTTTACGCTCGGGGTTGTGAGGCTTGCCAGAAACATGGGCCAATTCAAAGGGTACCAGCGGAAGAGTTACACACAGTCATCAAGCCTTGGCCATTCCGTGGCTGGGGGATGGACATCACTGGAAAAATTCATCCGCCGTCATCCAAAAACCACGCATTCATACTAGTGGCCACTGATTACTTCACCAAGTGGGTAGAAGCATGGCCAATGAGGAAGATCGACCAAAACGATGTAATTAGGTTCGTGACTGAGCTCATGCATCGATTTGGGATTCCCCAAACAATCACTGCGGATCAAGGAACTGTGTTCACTGGCGAGAAGTTCTTAGCTTTTGCTAAACAATTCGGGATTCGCATATATCACTTCACTCCGTACTACCCCCAAGCAAACGGTCAAGCTGAGGCCAGCAATAAGATCTTGATAAGTATGATCAAGAAGGCAGTAGGCGAGAAACCAAGGAAGTGGCATGAGGCTCTGTCAGAAATCCTATGGGCTTACAGAAACTCTAAATCTGCAGCCACTGGCTTCACATCATACTACCTGACGTATGGTCATAACGCCGTTCTACCTTTGGAAATCACAGTCCCTTATTTAAGAGTGGCCCAACAGCATCACTTAGGCTTAACTAAGTATGAAAAGGCCATGTTGCAAGAGTTGGAGACAGCAGATGGCGACAAGCTCACCGCTCTGGAAAATATTCGTCGCCAAAAGATGAGGATGATGAGACATTACGACAAGAGGATTCGAGGCAAAACCTTTAGCGAGGGGGACCTAGTATGGAAGGTGATTCTACCCTCAGGGGTGCATGATAATGAAACAGGCAAGTGGTCTCCAAATTGGGAAGGACCATTCATTGTTACGCAAAGACTACTTAATGGTGCATATAAGCTGATGGACATCGATGGCCAAGAACACAAACAAAGCATAAATGCAAAATATCTCAAAGTGTTCTATCCATCAGTATGGGAATCTGAATAAGAAACATAAGTGCATCAAAAGTGGCCAATCACAAGTTCGGCCAAAAAAAAAAAACAAAGTAGCAGTAATATCCCAAAGTAAAGACAAGAGTTGGCCACCATGGGCTGACCCAAAGGTGTACTGAAAAGTAGTGCTAGAAACTAAATGGGAGGCTGCGTCCCATCACCCAGTATGCGTCGACGCATGAGCGCCCACCGATCGCGAGTACGCCCGAACATATCCGTCAGACGGTGAAGTGCAGCCACAGACGCACGAGCACGAACGGATAATCGAAGCCGACGAGCCCGGACGTCCGACAACTCAGCCGATAAGTCAGACTCATCAGCAGCTAAACGGCCATGAGTAGTCTCCAACACAGCAGCTCGGGAGGAAATGTCAGCCAAGGCAGGCCCCAAGGTAGCGAGCTCATCCTTGGCCCCCTGAATGGTACGCCTCCTCTCCAAAATGAGACGCTCTGCCTCCTCAATATCATGCTCCGCTCTCGTAATAACATCCTCAAGATGAGACATGCGACCCTCTCTAACTCTGCGGTCAGTAGACAACTGCTCGCGCTGGGGGCGGATGGCCTCTATCTGGGAACAAACATCACGGTATCGCCCCTCGAGCTCATCAAGCAATGTCAGATCATGAGCAGACTGGTCCGCAGAGCTACTAAAAGCGGGATAGGAGATAGATAAGTCATAGATGAGCTCTGAAAAGCCAAGAAAATCAACATCCTCGGTGAATGCGGGGACTGCGCTAACATCATCCAGCAGGCGATCAAGACTGGAAACCACCTCAATAGAGAGTAGATCGATCTGAGTGGACAAAAGGCGGTCAAACGCCTCACATGACGAAACGAAAACCCCATCAACAGGGGTAGATGCCGGAGGGCCTGATAAAGAGGTCGCTGGAACCGAGGAAGGAGCCATGGGTACCTGAGAACAACTTTACATGAGTATATGACCAAGAAAATCTTACAGCCACAAAAGATGAAACGAAGCATACCGGAGGAGGCAGCGCAACCGAATCAGCTGAAGTAGCATGAGCAGCGGTAGTAGAAGGATCTGCCTGATCCATGGGAACCTAGAGAGAGGAACCCTTAGAACATATCTTTGAGAAGGAAAAAAGAAAGTAAGGGTGTCGATAAGGAATACCTGAGAGATCACTAAAGGACCAGCCTGACTAGTCGAGGAAACGTGATCTGCAGCCGGAGTAGTAACTGCAGGGACCTGGAAGACAGTTACCCTTAGAACATTTCATTTAAACAAAATAGCATAAAAGGAGAGGGAACATAGCCAAAAAGCACTCACCTGAGAGACCAACTCGTGGTCAGCTGAGCCAACTGCGTCATTAATCCTAGAAGAATGTGGATCCACCTGAACGACCAACAGGAAAGTTATTACGATACTAAAAGTAATAAGAATAAAGGACCTAAAGTAGAAAAGCATACCGGGGCGGTGGCAGTAGTCGAAAGATCATCAACGCCAGTCACCATGGCGCCCGTCTGATACTTGGGATCATCACCATGGAGGATGATATAGTTAGCACGAGCTAACAACACATCTGTAGACTCGGAAGGATCATCAGAAGGTCTACCAAAAGAGGATGAATATCGAGAGTCAACAGCCACAAGAATATCAGCGATAGGATCATCTGCCTGACCATGATCAGCGCTGTCCTCATCATCCGCACGGTCATCATCATGATGAGAATCTATAGGCTCATCCTCTCCTAGGTAATCATCATCACTGGCGCCAGCATCACCCGCAGAGCCCTGCTCCTCATCCTCATCAGGGCAAGACTCGTCATCACCGGAGCCCGGCCCTTCCTCGTCAGAGCTGGACTGCTGCTCATCATCAACGGGAGCATCCTCATCACTGGATTCATCGTCAACTGCAGACAAGAAAACGATATTAAAAGACCGAGACAGTGTACAAAAGAATCACATTGACATGGTAGAGATTTGGCATACCTCTTCGGCGCTTACGAGACGAAGAAATGGCAACAGACTTAGCCTTTCGGGTAACACCGCGAGATGTGGAAGTGCGAGTCGACACAACGGCACCACGAGTACGGGAATGCTGCGAAGAGGCCGAACCACGCTGCGAAGTTCCGAAACGAGATGTAATCACATCATGTGATGGCAAAACGGAGGTGATATATGGCGTCCACCACGCCATAAAACCGGCAGCTAGTGCCCCTGTCGGAGTAAAGGGCAAGTAACTGGAACGTGTCAAACGGGATGAAAAAGCCACCACAGCCCTAATACCCGCCTCTGTCCGGCTCTCACGTCGAGTGAGACGAACCGGCCACCTCACTCTGCGAGGAAGTCCAAGCTGGCAGCCGAACTGACGAGCAAGCAATTGGGGACAATATGGCTCAGCTGTGAATCGATTAGAAGGATCATTCCTTCGCACTCCACTCAAAAGCATGTGGGGCTTCATGCTGATATTCCAAGTAGCCTCCCCATGGATGCGGCTAGGATCATCGGGCTTGCATACAAGAACGGAGAGCAACCATCCAATGGGTGCATACACATATAAGTCGTGATAAGTCGACCGATGATGATAAAACCAGCGGATGATCTCTAGGCTGTCCCGTCTCAAAAGGCCGTTCTGCCTAATCCTCACAGACTGAGCGGCCAACCACCTGCCTAGCGGAAAACCCTCCGAAACATCTCTCGGGCCGGGGCGAAAGACACCGAAAAACAGATGAGGAAAGTACAACTGAATCCAGAGCTGTAAAAACCAGAACGGTCCGGAGGCCGTAGTAGTGGGATCTCGTCCATCAGCTAACATGCCAGAAATCTAGGCCATACCACTGAAGAGGGTACCAAGGAAATATGAAGCTATAGCCCGGGAAGAAGGACTCATGATGGCTAGGACAAAGGGCAGGGCAGTGCGTAAAACAGTGCGAGCACCAGAACAAACGATGAATCGACTGAACCACAACAAAAGAAATGCTACATGCTCGTCCCGCGTGGATGGAGAAGCCCCAGTCGTCACGTTATGCTCAATATAAGCCGCATATCGCCTAGCCAATTTTCCTGGAGGACAAATAGCATCACCAGGTGCAGAGTCCTGAACGCCCGACTGTGTCAGCTCAGTTCCGACTACGGGAAGTCCGGTAATCATCGCGACGTCGAGAAGAGTAGGGCCAATGAAGCCACAAGGGAGCTGGAAAGCATTGACTGTGGAGTTCCAAAACCCCATAAGATAATAGATCAAGCGATGATCTAACGCCACTGCCCTGGTGGATAGGGTGATAGCCTCATCAATCCCCCACTGCTCCCACTCGGAGGCACGCCCACTCATCCGATGTACCCACGAAATATATTTACCTAAATTGCTATCATCATCGATCTCAGTCCTAGGGATTTTAGCCTTCGACTTGGAAGCAGGAATGCTGCACTGGTGAGATCGAATAGCCTTAATCTGAGATACAAAGGCACTCGTGAATGCAGCCTTAGTCAGTGGGCACCGGCAAGATAAAAATCCTTTCGCCTCGTCAGCATGCGCATGCGTACTATGAAACGGCCGAAGAAAAGGTTCCGACTCCCGGCGGTCGAAATTGATAGTCTCATCATCAGAGTCCGGAATAAGCGGACGCTGCACGAAGCAAACAACACAGGGTTAAGGGATACAAATGAAGGCCACACTAAGTAAGAAAATGAAGCAAGACAAACCTGAATCATGGGAGATGCTAGAGTGGCGGCCTGGAAGGTGTTCTGGACGCCAACAGTGGCGGCCTGACTAACTGAGGGAGGAACAGATCTAGCAACGTCCTATATCACGAAGGTACAAGGATGAGCTACTGATATTGGGTGATGTAAACTTGGTGAACCTAATGAAACGTTCAAACCTGAAAAGCCATGCCGAGGGACGACGAGGCAGCAAACCCTGTCAAAGGGGTGATCCGGGCCAAGTCAGTGGCGGCCTGCCCTGAAGAGGACGGCGGCTGGTGGCTCTGGGTGGCGGCCTGAGCAGTGGCGGCTGGTGTCTCCTGAGTGGCGGCCGATGATGACCTGGGCCGACTGTGAATTGGGGCCTGGGCCAAAAGAGTGGCATCCGGTGTGGTGCCGTCTACTATATCCTATGTCATGAGTAGAGTATGGGATGACTAAGGAAGCAACTCTATGTCAGCCTAACACCTAAGCATAATTCTATGTTCTCTAAGTCCTATGTCGGAGATATCATAGGCAATGACAAGCAAAGTGAAGATGAGTGATCTTGCTATATTCTATACGTATGAAGCACGAAATTACTATACGGGCATTGAATTTAGCAAAACCGAACATGAATGCAGCAAAATCAAGAGAAGCTAGCAAGTTCACAAAATTACTTAGTCTGCCAAGCCATCATATATATTATAGGCCTCCACCAACAAAACATGCATAACAAAATAAAGACAAGAGAGCATAAGGGAACTCACCTGATCCATGATAAGGAGTGGCGGTCTTGACCAAAGGATGGCGGCTCCCAGCAGCAGATGACGGCCTTCGGGAGTGGCGGCCGAGACTTGTGGCGGCCTCTGGGGTGACGAATCCTCCAAGTGGTGGCGGCTTCAAGCGAGTGGCGGTCAAGGCTTCCAGGTATACTTGTCAAAACGGGCTTAGCCCGTTGGGCCGGCCCGCCCCGCAAGGTAAAAAATGCGGAGCGGGCTCAACTTTTAGAGGCCCGTTTAGATGCGGGCCTCAATGGGCCCAACCCGCGGGACGGGCTTTTGCGGGTTAGGCCCGCGGCGCGGCGGGCCTACACGCGGGCTTTCATTTTTTTTTCGTTGTGCGTTTATTGAATTTATTATTATTTAGTATGAATGTTTAGCATAATGTCATCAAACATTTAAATTATTGAATTGATTGCATATTGAATTATCTTAATACAAATTATCTGTCTCTTTTAATATTTCTATGTTCATTATTTTTATGGGTAAGTTTAAAATTCATTATTATTCTATTTATTAAAAATTATGTGTGTAGACAAATTTTTATTTTTTAAATATAAATTAATAATTTATGTCCATACAATCTTACCTAATAAAATACTAAATTTAGTGAATTATGTCCAGACAGTTTTACCTAATAAAATATAGAATTAATGAATTATGTTCAAATAGTCTTACCTAATACAATTCTAGCAAAGACATCATCTGTGAGACCTAAAATTTTAATCAGTTCAATCATTAATTATAAAACTTTTGTCACACATATTATATTTTGCAAAATATAATATACACATTTAGTATTAAAAATGGAATAATCATAAATCTTTATCTTTATAATATATAAAAGTTGTTCGATTAGTGAACAGTAATTTGAGTGTAGAAAATCTGTAAATAGGTTGTAGAATCCCTTATGAGCAGTGTTCAGGTCTTATGAACAGTAACTTTTAAAAAACCCTCTTATGAACAGTGTATTTTGCACATTTTTCGAGTAAACATTTGAAGTGCAGTGTGAAAATTTCAGACTCTTGAAATTTGAACCAAAAAATTCAAATTTGAAATTGGTACATCCAATTGTAAGTGAAATTGCTCAAATCCATATGTTGATAAGGTGCATAAATAGTGGTCTGGAGCACCAATTCCTAAAAGCCCAAAAGAGCACTTTTAATTGTTCATCCAAATTCTGCTCTCCACATAGCATCATCACTTCTAACCTGCATTTGGTCATTCAGTGGGTTTCAAATGGATGGAGGTGACTCAGGTGAGCAATTTATGTACATTTTTTCTGAGTCTAATATATAGATCTTGATATAAATCAATATATATATATATATATATATTCATTTGTATAGAAATTTACCTTTTAACACTTGACTGCAGATTCGCCAAAATTAAGTTGGAGGGAAAGGATGATGCATCTGCATCTACCACACACTATTACACAATATAAGCCAAATGAACAAGTTTAGAGGCAATATTTCAGGATGAAGAGGTATTTAGAACTTATTTACATTGAAATGCAAGATATTCCATTGTTCTTTCTGTTTTTTTCTTCAAAGGCTAAATTCTTATTCTTCATTCCCGTGTTCCTTATGTCAACAAATATGAGAGAAGTTCTTAGGATTTATGCTATTTTAGGGTTTTTTTTAATCACAAATTATACTTGAATCTACAAGATGATTGGTGGAGACTATAAAGGAAAAATGACAAACAAAACTCTGGTCAGAACTAAGAATATCTCACAGTTCCCAACATTCATTTAATTTCAAAAGCTTTAAGGAAATTAAGGAACAAATCAACCCTTCAACTGAACTACCATTTGCTTAGTTCAATTTTTTTTTCCTTTTTACTGTACAATGCATATTATAATGTGCAATAAACAAAAGTCATTCATCTGAGTCAAACTTGCAGATGTCATAAAAGACTCATACACATGCCTGTTGGACCATCAACAGTTGTGAAGATAACAATATGCAAGCAAGGTATCTGCAGCTAATGCTAGAAGATTTGCGGTTTGTTTACTTTAATTTATCATTCGATATTTCAAGAAAAATGATTAACAAGTTATTTCTCAAAATTTCAAAAAATTCCAGTGGAGATACAATACCATGTACACTGTGGAGATCCAATGCCCAAGTCTGTGAACAACAAAATGAAAAAAGATAACATTAGTGAAGTGATATACTCAACTGAAGACAAGTTGGCGCCGTCGTGCCCCTGTTTATCTTGCCGTTGTTCTGGAATACCTGGCAGCATTAGTGAGATTGCCTTTTTCCTTTTTTCTCTTTCCGTTCCCTTGCTAAACAAGGGTTTCAGATTTTTCTTTTTTGCGTGTGAGTTTTTTATTGTGCTCATATTGTGTAAAGAAATTGGAAGTATTGGAGATTTGCGGAGAATGTTGCAGGGGAATGCAGCAAGGGACAACAAGAAAGCTACGGTGGGAAATACGCAGATATGGGTTTTCATCACTTTTTGCAACTTTTTCTTGATCTGAAATTTGATGAAAGAACATATGTAAAAGGGGAGAAATATGTGCATCTTCCACAAAAATAATGAATCATTTGTTCAAACCCTTAGGCCTAAAAAATTCAAAGCAGATTTGGATCTCAATGTAAAAAGTAAATCTAAAACAACTATTGTCTATTCCCCTCCGTCCATCACCATTGATTGGTGAAATCGGAGTAAGTGAGGTTCAAAACCCTGGGAATATGGCAAGAATTTAAAAGACAAAGCAAAAAAGTTCAAAAACTTAGATTTATACAATTGCTGGAAATAACAGGGATCAGAAATCCCCAAAAAAATCAGAATATTACCATTCATCTTCGAAACCGGCTATTGAGCAATAAAAGATGGTGTTGTCAGTCTAAAATATTAAATCTAGAACCGGTAAACAAGACGAATAAAGGATAAACATAGATCTTCAATACAAAATTTGTAGATCTAAAAATTTAATATCAACAAAAAACAGGCCAGATTCGAGTTGAAACGAGAATTGGTGTTGAGATGGTAGTAGAAAGTAAGCTAGGTTTCTTAGAAGAGAAGTTGCGAGAAAATGGAATAAAAGATAAAGATGTGGAGAAGTGTATCGGCTGCACTATCCTCATTGAATTGAATCTATAATCACACACAACTCAATGAATTTATCGGATCGATGCCCACTAATAAAAGTCTCATTTCGAACGGTCCTTATTTTTTTATGAAGTGTACTGGCTGCAGTATCCCTCCCACACAACCTAATGAAATAGGTCAGGGTTGATGATAGAAAGCCTCATTTCAAACCATCATAATTTCTTTTATGGAGAAATGTGCTGCCTGCAATGTGCAGCACCCTCACAATGGATCTAGAATACACACAGTCCAATGAAAAAAAATGATGCCGTATCATTTGAATAAATTTTTATTTTTATAATTTCTATTTATTTATATAATATTGCTCCACAATTTTAAAATAGATTTCAAGATTCAAGTGAACAAATTATTATACTCTATCCGTTTCTAAATAATTGTCTCTTTCAGTTCAATTTCAATAACCAATATCGCATTAATTAACTCATAAATTTATATTTTTACCCTTCAACTAAATTCATTCTTAATAAATGCCCAATAAATAGCAATTTTGTAAAGTAAATGACAATATAGTAAAAATATAATATAACTATCTAAAAATGACAACTATTTTGGAAAATTTTTCAATCTTTAAACAAACTAAAAACGGAGGGAGTATCTTGATGGTACTGTGCCCAGTATTCTTCAATGTGACCAAACAAATTTATATGGGGTATTGACTATATGACTCAATTTTATATATATATAATCCGGCTGTTCAGAAAGGGAAAATGTACTTCATATATATAATCCAAACCCAGTCATGATCCGACAATCTCAATTTTAATATTTTATCCCCAGCCATTTTTATTTATAGTCAATTTAACCGTGCTTTATATTACTCCATCCGTCCCACTAATTCTGTATTATTTTTCTTTTTGATCCGTCCCACTTTAATTATCACATTTCTTTTTTAGAAAATAATTAAATACAAACACACTCTCATTATATCACATCAATAAATAAATATATTAAAATTTCATAAACACAACTATCACATCACACATAAATAAATCAATTAAAAATTTAAACGCATTCCAATCACATCAAATAAATTTATAATTTATCCTCACTTTAAACACTAATCAACCCATATATTAACTACTAATTGTCCCCACATAAAAAATCGTGTCAAAAAGAAATATGACACAATTAGCGGAACAGAGGGAGTATAATTTTGAATATTTAATTGTCTTAATTATTGAAGAATTATAATTTTTTTATACCATTTAATGTGTAACTCTTTGGTCGAATTATTGGAATTGCAATAATATTGGTAGCGAGTAAGATATCTAACTAATATCATATTATTATATACAAAAAGTATTAATATTTATTTAATTATTTCTTTAAATATTTTATTATATAGTCCATTGATATATAATAAATATTAATTTGACAATATATAATAACTTCTATAATATTTTATTTAATTATTTCTCAGTTTTTATGTTTGCGACGAATTCACCCAACATGCAGTCCAATACATATTTTAAACCACTAATAATTCAAGTTTGATACAAATAAAAATTCTAAAAATTTAATATTTAAAAATTATACACATCGAGAAGAATACTAATATATTTTTGCATATACCACATCCCCGCCCAAATGGGCGGGGGTAAAACTAGTTGCAATAATATTGGTAGCGAGTAAGATATCTAACTAATATCATATTATTATATACAAAAAGTATTAATATTTATTTAATTATTTATTTAAATATTTTATTATATAGTCCATTGATATATAATAAATATTAATTTGACAATATATAATAACTTCTATAATATTTTATTTAATTATTTCTCAGTTTTTATGTTTGCGACGAATTCACCCAACATGCAGTCCAATACATATTTTAAACCACTAATAATTCAAGTTTGATACAAATAAAAATTCTAAAAATTTAATATTTAAAAATTATACACATCGAGAAGAATACTAATATATTTTTGCATATACCACATCCCCGCCCAAATGGGCGGGGTAAAACTAGTTCTTTTAAATAATTATTCAACAAACCCACATTAAAGTAAATAATTGTGCCAATAAATACACACTTACATATTTATAATCATAAATACCAATTATAAATCTCTTTATTTTATTTTTAATATATGCATTAAAAAATACATCCGGATTTTATTTTTTTACAAATAAAAAAATAATACTATTATTTAAATAAAAAACCCGTGGGCCGGCCCGCATAACTTGCGGCCCGCGTGTGGGCCGGGTCGGGCCTAGACATTTTGAGCCCGCCCCATTTAGGCCCGCCCCGTTGAAGCCCGCAAAAATGTGGGGGCCCGCGCGGGCCGGCCCGTTTCGCCCTGCGGGCCCGTTTCGACACCTCTACTTCCAGGTGGCGGCCAAGGCACATAGGTGGCGGCCGAAACAGCCTCGAAGTAGTGGCGGTCAGCTGATGGCGGCCCTTTAAGGCAAGGGTGGCGGCCTCCCAAGGAATGGATGGCGGCTTCCGGACTTGGTGGTGGCGGCCTCCAGGGGAAGAAGGGCGGCGGCCAAGGCTGGCGGCCTCTTGGTGAGTGGCGGCCTCTCAAGTGGATGGCGGCCTTCAAGGAGATGACGGCTCCTTGTGCGAAGAAGGAATGGCGGCCAAGGGATGGCAGTGGCGGCCTGCTCCGGATCAGCGCTGGCGGCCTCCGGGAGTCTCAGTGGCGGCGGCCTTGTGAGGATGAAGGCGGCCTTCGGGGGCGAGATGGATGGCGGCCTTCTGAGAGACGGCAGTGGCGGTCTTCCTCACAAAGCAGACGGAGCCCTCGACAATGGGTGATGGCGATGGCGGCCCGAGCAATGGATGATGCTGGCGGCGGCCTCGAAAAGAGGTGGTCGCAGCGCTCGCTCAAACGAAGGGCGATGGCGATAGCCTGGAGTTCAAGCAGGCATGCGGCCTGACCCAGAAGGCGGCATCGGCGACGATCGCAGTGGCCGGAATCTCGACGGCGGAGGCAACTTCCTGGCGGCGGTTCTCCGGCGGCCGGCGAAGGAGTAAGGAGAAGAAAAGTAGGAAGAGAGGAAAAATGGAAAGTGGAGTAAAATGGAAACTTTCCAAAATTTTTTAAACATAAGGGGTTTTATATTGCTAGGGTTTTTACCCTAGTGGGCCTTGATGAGCTCCAAATCCTTACTCCAAACCCTAAGTTAAGCGCGCAAATTTGTCTTAAAATGCTAATCAGAAAAAATGCGCGAGGGGGACATCTGTTAACCCAGCAAAATATATTAAGGCCCAATGGAACTGCTTGTCTAATGTGTTCAGCCCAATTGGTGAAAATATATCCGGAAGAGATGACACACCTTCAAAGCGCGGATATACCCGGAAAGAGGATGCATTCGCAAGGCCCAATCTAGGAAGAGAGGCAGAGTAAAAATCAAGATGGAGGCCAACCCTAGAAGGATAGAGGCCAAGTTTGAGAATCAAGATGGAGGCCAACCCTAGAAGGATGGAGGCCAAGTTTGAGAATCAGGATGGAGGCCTTCGATTGAGGAAACAAATCAGAGTGAAGCGGCCCTAGAAGGAAACAAATCAACAAGAGATCGAGGTGCAGCGTTCACAGCTTGAAGACTCCTCACCATTCACCACTATATATGTGTGACCTAGGCCTACTTGCAAGACACCTCCAACACTCTTCCAAAGAGCGCATTTAATTATTTTCTTTTCCTGCAATTTTACTGCTTTATGTTTTTAAATTCATTTACTGCTTTCTTTCAATTCCTTTTTTCCTAGTTTTTCTGTAATCTTTCCCCAAATTTCATTAATACAAGAGAAATTACTTTCTCCCAAATTTTCGTTGTTAACAAATATATATATATATATGTCTACTTTTGTTGTGTTATAATTAAATTAGTGCCAAGTTTCAACACACGTGAAAGTGGCTTCTTCCTCGTGTACACACTAGCCCCAGTATGCAAGGGGGGACGGGAGCAATAGTGAACACCAAAGTCAGTTTTCCTATTGAAGAAGAAGCTTCATTCATAAAGTTGGGAGTACTGAAAAATCAGTGAGAGTGGCTATACTTTTTGATTATTTTATGACACATATATCCATGAAGGGATCGAATGCAGACTTGTGCAACACCTTTCTTTTTCTTCTACTTTTGATGCTCTCGATGTCCTTCAAAACCCTCATCTGTGACGGTGCAGATGTAATAAACACGACTACCATTTTCAGAGATGGCGACACACTGATCTCCTCCGGTGGAGCCTTTGAATTCGGGTTTTTCCGCCCAAGTAATTCCAGGTTTAAATACTTGGGCATTTGGTACCGTAAAGTATCAGACTTCACTGTAGTCTGGGTCGCCAACAGGGACAGTCCAATCACCCATGCATCAACCCCTGTATTAAAAATTGTTCCACCAGGAATCTTGGTTCTCCTCAACAATACCAATTCCATCATCTGGTCTTCCAACACATCCTTGTCCTCCTCACGAGTTGCATCGTCACCAGTTGCCCAATTGCTGGACAATGGGAATCTAGTCGTTAAAGAAGCGAGCGATGATAATCCAGAGAATTACCTTTGGGAAAGCTTCAACAATCTGATGGACACACTCCTACCAGGGATGAAATTCGGGCATCTGTCGACCGGACACGAGAATTACCTCTCGTCCTAGAAATCCGGGGACGATCCAGGGACTGGAGCCTACAGGTATGGTCTGGATCCATCAGGTTACCCTCAGACGGTCCTGAGAAAGGACTCGGTGGAACTGTACCGTACAGGACCCTGGAATGGCGCAGGGTACAGCGGCCTGCCTGGTTTGAGACACAACTCGTTTTACACTTATGATTTATTCATGAACGGCAACACCACATACTACCAGTACGAGGTACGGAACAAGTCTGTGATCAGGAGGTTCGTGATGAATGCGAGCGGCATCACGCAGTGTTGGGCCTGGATTGACCGGACTCAGGGCTGGGTTCTGTACTTGACGGCGCCCACGGACAACTGCGACGCTTACAATCAGTGCGGCGCACATGCAAGCTGCGAACTCTTGAATTCACCTATATGTGGATGTTTGGGGAAATTCGTCCCCAAATTTCCGGAAGCTTGGGCCTCAGCGGATTGGTCGAATGGGTGTGTTAGGCGGACACCTATGCAGTGTGAAACGGATGGATTTGTGAAATATAGTCAGCTGAAATTGCCAGATGTGAAAACATCATGGCACAATAAAAGCATGAACCTGGCTGAATGCAGGGAGGTGTGCCTGAGGAATTGCTCGTGTATGGCTTACAGGAACCTGGATGTAAGAAATGGTGGAAGCGGTTGTCTGATTTGGTATGGGGACTTGCTGGACGACCTGAAGAAGGTGAACGGAGCAGGGCAAGATCTTTTCATCAGAATGGCTTCTTCAGAAATAGGTATGTACAGTAATTTGTTGAAATTACTCATATTGCAAATTGATAATGTCTTCTCTGTCCTCTGATCTCTGCTTGGATTTTTGCCTTATATATATCATATTGGTACAGGGTCCGGAAACAAGAAATGTGAAATTCTTATTGCGAGTTTAACCTCAGTGGGAGGATTAATTATTTGCCCTGGGGAGCCTTGTCATGTGCTGGATCTGTAAGAAGAGGATAGGAGGTAAATAAATCTCTCTCACAAATTCCCAAATTATTGATGGTAATAATTTGAAATTTAAGTTTCAAACAAATAATTAGAACTTAGAGTTTGTTATTAATAACCAAAATTTCCTAAAACTAAACAGAGAGTTTCTTTGGATCATTTGCATTATTAACATGTTTGTATTCCTGCTTCCATTAGTTAGTATACTATGTAACCTCTGTTTATGAAAAATACACCACCATTACAATTGGGGAAGAGTGATACAGACCGGGGGGGTGGATGAGGCTGGAATTCCGTATTTAAGGTTAAAAGATAAATTGAAGGGTTGGTCAAAACTCAAAACTACAAAAAGAGAATGATTTAACAACCAAATCCTCTCATTAAAACCAACTCAAATATTGTTCGCTTTTTATTGAACAAATATGGTTTTATTATATATATATATATATATATAATTTTTTAAAGAAGGCTTCATACTAACATAATTAATTACTTACGTGGATACTTATATTCAAGCTAATTTCTTATAATTTTCATAAAAAATATTAAATTAGTGAAAAGACAAATTTATACGTACAACTAAATATCAATTCTGGCAACTTTTATTTGTCTCTACTACCATTTTAATTTATAGTATATGTAGTATACCTTTGCGTAGTATGCCAGGGAAAATCAGATGGGATAAGTATAAATAAACAAGGTAGTGATGAGGATAATACGCCACATTTCTACTGCGGTTAATGTTGCAGTCGCAGGGTGGCTGCACAAAGACGAAAGTAATGAGTTGGAGTTACCAACAATCGATTTCCACAAAATATGTAAAGCTACTGATGAGTTTTCTCTCAGCAATAAACTCGGAGAAGGTGGCTTTGGACCTGTCTATAAGGTACAATTGTCTTGTTACTGTTGGACACGAAAATTAAGGTAGAGTTGATTTGTGAGTATATGATGAGATCCACATAGTTGTTGGATGGAAAAATTATTTTTATTTATAGAAAAAAGACATTTGTGATAGAACATCCAAAAATAGTAAGTAGAATATTTCAGTTGGGACGGAGGGAGTATTACTTACTACTTACTACAATACTATTAATATGTTTGTTAGAAAGAATAAGAATCATAAACGATTTCTAACTCTTTTAATTTCTTCATTTAAATTTATTAATTATTAAACAGTCATATAACTATTCTATACTGACCAATGATATCGGGACAGTCGGGGCTAATTTATACCGTCAACAAAATATGCATGGATGTTAATTTATACTAATTGGCCTGAAATGATTTTTCGTTTTTTTTTTATTTTTGTTTTTCACAATATAATGATGATGAATTGGTATAGAATCAATTATTCAGGTGATTAAATTATGTGCTGATTCCCACATGATGTATATATAGGGCATACTAGAAGATGGGCAAGAAATTGCTGTAAAACGATTGTCCAAGACATCATTCCAAGGATGTAATGAATTCAAGAATAGAGGTTACATGCATTGCTAGACTTCAACATAGGAACCTTGTTAAGCTTTTGGGATGTTGCATTCATGGAGACGAAAATATATTGGTTTATGAATACATGCCCAACAAAAGCGTCGACCTGATCATATTTGGTAATGACATTTCACATAATTCATCTTTATCCAATGACGGCAATATAAGAATTTGACATATATGCTCACTTATTGAGCAGATGTCGAGAAGAGCAAATTGCTCGATTGGCCCAAACGATTTCACACTATAACCGGTTTAGCTCGGGGACTGATGTATCTTCATCAAGATTCTCGGTTGAGAATTGTTCATCGAGACCTAAAAGTGAGCAACATATTGCTTGACAAGGATATGAACCCAAAAATATCAGACTTCGGCTTGGCTAGAATTTTTGGAGGGAATGAAAGCGAGGCAAACACAAGTAGAGTTGTTGGGACATAGTAAGATTCTTACTTGACAAATATATATGATGTTTATATTGTCATCCAACATTATATTTGATCCAGAACTAAATCTATTTCTAAATGAGAACTCTTTTCAGTGGTTATATGTCACCAGAATATGCCTCAAAGGGCATATTTTCAACAAAATTAGATGTATTCAGCTTTGGAGTCATAGTGCTGGAAATTCTAAGCGGACAAAGGAACAGAGGATTCTCCCACAGGGGCCATCACCACAACCTTCTTGGACGTGTAACTTAAATTTTCTGCATTTCAAGTTCAAATGATGATTTTGCTCTAAATTTTTATTTTATGTTTTTACTACATCTTCTTACAGGCTTGGGTACTTCACAAAGATGGGAGGCCCATGGAACTGATTCAAGATAGCATCATGGAGTCATGCTTGATGTCTGAGATGCTTCGATCAATCCACGTAGGACTATTGTGCGTGCAAGCGCATCCTGAGGACCGGCCGTCCATGTCCTCTGTGGTGACCATGCTAGAGAATGATGTGGTGCTTCCCCCACCTAAACAACCTGGTTTTTTCGTCGAAGAAGAAATTGGTTTTGGCAATTATACTTTGGTTAGTACAAAGGATAGTTCAAAGAATGAAATCACAATAACAACGTTGGATCCTAGATAGGACAATCACAACTGGTTATATTCTTTTATATACTAGAAAAAGATAAATTGTTAGGAAACAATCTGTTTGTTGGCAAATAATGAGATTAAATCAAAGAAAAAAGAAAATTAGAACACAAGATATTGGTCGGTGGAAATGATCTTGTTCACAAGCAGAAGCAAATTAACCCTGTTGCGAAATCATGTTCATATGTTATTGTTCTCATCTTTTTATTTTTATTTTTTTTTTTAAATGTGGACAGGAAAGGTGCGCACGGTTTGACCAAATGATTGAGGTAACTTTGACCTTTCATCTGCAGTTTCTCACCGAAGTTGATACTATTGTGTAAGGTGAAAATTCACTATTGGTTCATAGAATTTTCTTCCATTTATTTTTGGTCTTATATTTATGAAATTCACTTTTGGTTGAGATAATTATTCTTTCTACATTTGGTCCAACGATCTATTTTTTTAATAAAAAACAATTTATATGGAGTTAATGTGCAATATTTAAAAATTTATTTATTTGCAAAATGTCCACAATCTATATAATCATGATATATATAAAAGCAATATCCCTTATGAACAGTAATCTACTCTTATGAACAGTAACCTATAAATTCTCTTTTACAAAAATCCCCTTGTGAACAGTAACCTACCTATTTCCTCAACATTTACTTTTTGCACGCAATCCAATACACATTTCTAATGATCAATAACTCAAAATGTGTACAAAAAAAAATTCTAAAAATTTGATATTTAAAAACTACATGATGAGATGAATCTAACGAGATCCCACTTGACTATGTTTTTTCTTATATAAATATTGTATAAGCATTAGTCAAAGTTGAATAATAAACAATAGTAAAAGTCAAATTCCTTTTCACTATAAAAATGAAGGAATTATAAATAAATAAATAAAATAGTACACTTTCAAAATATAGGAGAATCAAATTCGAACGAAATTCACGTTAGATAATTTAATTTTATTAATTATTATAGATAAAGAATACTCTCAAATAAAAGATGTAATAAAAACTTTATGGGTTGATAGTTGAATAATAAACATTAGCAAAAATCAATTAATTTTCACTAAAAATGAAGGAATTATTTTAAAAAATTAATGCACTTTCAAAATACAGGAGAACCAAATTCGAGCGAAATTCACATTAGATAATTTAATTTCATTAATTATTACAGATAAAGAATACTACCAAATAAAGGATGTAACAAAAATTTTATGGGTTGATATTATATTTATTTTTTAAATATAATTTCAATATTTGTTAATTCTTCACCAATACTCTATTAATTGAAATTATAATTAAAAAATATATTGTAAATTATTAATAAGTACTTTATAGATTGATATTATATTCATTAATGAATAGAAAATATTTGTATTAGATAAATTAACTAAATTAGATAAATTGAAATACGACAATAAGTTGATGAAACTATAGTTATTTTAATTTGTCAATGGATTTATTTACAAGAGTATTTCTTATATTTAGTCTATTTCACGACGTCGGTATTTTTCTAATTTAATTTGAAAATATCTACATCTTTGTGAAATTTCTAATATCTGAACGCTTTAGGATGAATCAATACCAATAATCAATTATCGAGTACACTATTATTTTACGTACTTTCTTTGTCAACGTATGACATTAGAGTCGTGAGTAGAAAGGTTTTTATCTTTGCTTTTTCATTTTTTTTGTCCTTTCAACTATTGTTTGTAATATAAGTATTTTTAAGATACTAAATTGTAATATATAAATAGTGGTAATGACATATGTTGATCGATTGCAATGCAATGTATAGATGTACTCATTTAATGCTTAAAATAGTTTAAGGAGGTTGGGGAATGTAATCGAAATAATAAATTGAACGATTTTATTTGTTAAATTGGATAATCTTAATCATATTGTTCATAATTTCCGCCCATTGGGCGGGGAAATACTAGTATAATTAATAACCCAAAACTCATCATTTAACTAATTCCAAATTTATTTATTTATAAAAAATAATATATTATCTATAAAAAATATATTAATATGTATTAGATAATAATAATTTAAATTTTATTATAAATATTATTTATTTAATACACATAATATAAATTCTACATAGAAAATAAAAATATATAAATATTTTAATTAGTAGTTATTACTACATAATACTCCATTTGTCCTAACATACTTGTCTTGTTTGATTTTTTCACATAATCTAATACATTTTTTAATCATGAATATCTCAAAATATGCACAGCTAGAAGTGTATAAAATATATATTTTTAAACTTTATAATTATATGATTATAATAAGACCTAACTCTACTAATTTTTTCGAATATATACTTGTAATAAAATTGAGTCAAAGTTCAAAAAATGAACATTGTCAAAAAGTCAAGCAAGACACGCTATGTGAGCCAGAAAGAGTAATTTTTTAAAATTTTAAACCATGGAATATTTTATTTTATGTGTATTGCATTAATTATATTTTTAAATTTTATTTTATTTAATAAATATTAATTAAAATATTATATATATTAAAATATAATATATTTATTAAAAAATCTAAAAATTTTATCTAATAAATATTTTTTGCTCTTCGAAAAAAGTAATTTTATTTTTTATAAATAAATATATTTTTGGCGTGTACCGGATATTCTCAAACCACATTGGGCCAAGACTAATCCTTGAGGATTTGGTGGGCAATGAAGAGTTGTCTATCCCAAATCAGAATTCTACATACACAAAGGTTGGAACCCAAGACCTTTGCTTAAGCTACCAGAGCCCCATACCATTCATCAACTGCATTTGATAAATAAATACATTTGAGCTTACTTAAATGAGTTCTAGATTTTTAAGTAGACTGTGGACATTTTGCAAATAAAAAAATGAATAGTGCACATTGACCCCTTATGAATATTTTTTGTTAAAAAAAGATCGATAATCTAAAGTGGAAAAAATAATTATCTAATGGAGCCAAAAATAAAAATTTCATAAACATTGGATCAAAAGTGGATGAGAGAAAATTTTATGGAACCAAAACTGAATTTTTTGCTATTGTACATGCATGGTTGATGCATTTAAAAATTCATTTACTCCATTAATTATTCATTCATTTAATCTATATTGTGATGGATTTAAAATGATTTTATAAATTGAGTAATTTAAACTACATTCATAAATTCAAATCCTACGGTGTGGCATGGGCTCCCACCACCCTTTCTCTTACTTCGACTTTTAAAAACAGAATCCTACGGTTCAAATACGATTTGAGATAGTATTTAACCAAATGATTAAATGACTTATTTTATGATGGATTTCAAATCCGTTCTAAAATTGGGTTGGGGACTTACCCTAGCGGTCAAGTCCCCCTTTCTCCCAACCATAGGTTGGGGGTTCGAATCCCCACCAGGCCCCCTATCCATCCCCTTTATCCCCCTTTGTAATTTGTGTGGTTTGGGCTCCCACACACATTTGCCGACACATGCGTGTCACGTTTACCAAAAAAAATCCATTCTAAATTAATGTAAACTTAAGAGCAAAAGCGGATGTACTCTTAGGTTGTGTGGAGCTGCATTCCAGCCTAGGGTGATTAACGAGTAGTGCTATTCAAAGTTGACTCAGGACTCGGCTCGGAAAAAACTCGACTCGTACTCGAAAAATTGAGTTGAGTAGTCGAGTAGGGCACTCGAGTGTCGAGCTCGAGCTCGAGTCCGTGTATATGATACTCGACTCATTTTCTTTCTTTTAATTTTTTTAAAAATTTTAAAAGAAAAATAAAAGAAATTTAAAAATACTTGATAAGCTCGAGTACTCGGCTCGAGCTCGAGAAGGAAAAAAATATAAAAATAATCGAGCTCGAGTAGCTCGACTACTCGACTCGATTGATTAAAAAAAAATACTCGAGCTACTCGAACTCGAGTCGAGTCGAGCTCGAGCTTGAGCTCAACTACTCGACTCAGGCTCGGGCTCGAGCTCGAGCTCGAGTAGTTTAAAAATGCCATCAAGTCAAGCTCGAGTACCTCACTACTCGAGCTCAACTACTCGAGTACTTCACTACTCGAGCTCAACTCGACTCATTATCACCCTATTCCAGCCCCGCCTCTCTCTCTCTCTTTTTTAAAAAGTTTTTAAATTATAAAAAATAATAACTATATTAAATTATTAAGTTTAAATTTAATTGATTAAAATCTTGTGTAGCAAAAAAATTGATTAAAATCTTATTTTGACGAATTTTAAATTAATAATTTCATTTTGATGATTTTTGTCTTTATGTGGGCGTTTTAGGCGAGAAAAAAAAATTGTTATAGCGAAAAGTATAATTGATAGCAATACTTTTCTTATTGCGTGGGTTGACTATCACTTTCCTGGACTGAAAATTCCTCTGATGTACCTTTTCCAGAAGATCCAGGCTATTCTTACTCCCAATTTTACTAACATTACCCACCCCTTTTTATGATACCCAAAATGCCCTCAATTGAAAAAAGAAAAAAAAGACAACATACACAATAATTTCCTACATACACCCCATTACACACACCCCATATTCAAACCATTCTCCATCCTCCAAAACTCTAACATTTCCAAACACTCCATCCAAAATCAAACTCTTCCCCACCCTCCAAACCCTAATTTCTTACACATACCAATGTTCAACAATGCACACATTCTTGCCAAAAAAATAGTCAAAATCAAAGGAATAGTGGTGTAGAATAATTATCCAAGAAATGGAGAAACAATTGCCACATTTGGATGAAGAGATAATGATTTAAAAATTCTAAAATTTCAAAATTTTCGCACAGCCGTTCGGCACTGGTCCACCGAACGCATAACACGCCACACGGAGACCGTGCCGCACGTGAAGAAGATCGTTCGGCCGAGGTGGCCGCGCGTCGCATGTAGCGCACGGCCAGGTCTGCCGCACGCCTCATTTGGCGCACGGCCAAGCCGGTCGCGCGGGCTTCAGAACGTTCGGCCGTGATGACCGAACGGGTCTGTAGACATTTTTTTGTTTATTTTTTCTCATTCCTATTTCAATATTTTTTTTATTGCAGAAATCACCTTCTTTTGAGACGAAATGGAGTGCTACACAAGCCGTTGATAATTCAATTGGAAATGAGTTGAGCACGGATGTCATTGGCACCGACTAAACACACAAATTCACGACTCATTATCGTTATCTAGAACTATTGAATTTGGATAAAGTTACTTGGGCAATGTGAACATGTATGAGAATTCTCAATGTTGTGCTTTAGATTCACGCAATTCTTATGCCACTAACTTCGCATCGTCCACCTAATATCCAACAACAACAAAAATCCACAAACAGAAATAAATAAAATTTGTGACATTTATAACAGATTCATCTTGAAGCCAAAGTAAATTAAAATCCAAATGTTCCCAAATATGAAAATTGAATAACATCGATTTAAGAAACAAAGCCAATATCACAATTATCACACACAAAGGATGATCGTCGGGCTGATGGCTCCTCGTGGGCGAAATCCTGAGCCGACTCGACTGGATGTGCAGCATGATCTACAACGGGCGATCGTCGCGCAACTGGCTCCTCGTGGGCGTGATCTTGAATCGGCTCATCCACCTCCGGTCCTGAACATGATGCTCTACTATTGCAGCATTATCTCCATCATCTCTAAGCTTCCGGACCCGTTGAGCTCGGGCTGATGGTGTAGGCCGAAGACTATGATAAACTTTTTGATCTGAAATTCAAGCGGAAATTTATAAGTATAAATACCAAGCATAAGAGATAAAGGGAGAGGGGGAAGTGGAACGGACCTGTTCGGCTGTGAGGGCCGAACAGGGTTACGACCGTGCGGCTACATCGGCCGCACAGTCTTGGTAGAGTGCCGACGAAGATAATGGAATATATCTGAAATTAAAGTAAAATTTATAAGTATAAAAACCATGCCTAATAGAGAAAGAGAAAGAACAAAAAAAAAAAAAGTCAGCAGGTAACAGACCTGTTCGGCCGTTTCTGCCGAAGCCAAGTCGGTCGTACGGTCTCGGTAGCGTGCGGCCGAATGTACCGCACGCCACCATATGTGTGATGTGGGAGTTGTGTTGTGTGATGTATGAAATGGTGTATTTTGTGTGTTGGGAGACATGTGTTGTGCGATGCCGAAAATGTGATGCTCAGAGAAATATAATGTGATGCGAGATGCATTTTTTGTGATGTTTGCACCTAAAGGCTCTTGAAGTGTTGTACAGTAACCGGATTGCAAAAATTGAATGAAACTTCTGAATAATCAATACATTCATTACAAATAACGTATAAATATTCCATGAGACAAAGGTTGTTACAAATACTAAGAATGATTCTCTAAAAGGCTTATTTCCATAACTTATTACTTCCTCCATTTTTTAAAAATTTTAACATTTTTTATTTTCACGCTATATAATACACATTTTTAAAGAGTAATATATTAAATTTAATAAAATAAAAAATTATAAAACTTTAATATTATAAAACTACGTGATTAGACGATTCTAACAAGATCTCAATTGACTATGTTTTACCTTATGTAACTGAGTGAAAAAATCGAATCAAAATTATTCAATGAATAGTGTTTACTATACAAATGTTAGAATTTTTGAAAAACGGAGGAAGTACTTAATTTTATAACCAGACCATATCCAATCAAATCAGACCAGAAACATTCAGATCAAAACACCTTAAATAAGGCGAAGTCCTCAATTTAAAATGTAAAAATGGACGGAGGTTTGAAAACTCTGGAAGCTAACTTTTGATCCATCAGTACGAATGTCCCTATCAGACGATTAAATACGAAACAAATAATAAAATATTTCAATTAATTATTAATATTTATATAAAAATTATAGTAGTACTAGTTAAATCATACCTGCAAGTTAGATTACTTCATCGAAACAAAGTCCATAAGGAAGATGAACAATTCATTGAAGATCTTACTATTCCTAACCTACTGCCTAATCATCCCAGTGATTTTCGACGCAGCAGACACCATACAAACTGCTCATTCTATTACCGATGATGGTGAGACATTAGTCTCGCCAGGAAGATTGTTCGAATTGGGATTTTTCAGCCCGGGCAATTCCACGAATCGATATGTGGGCATTTGGTACAAGAATGTCGAAGTGAGGACAGTGGTTTGGGTGGCCAACAGAGAAGTCCCAATCCCAAACAAATCTGGTGTCTTAAAATTGTCAGAGTCCGGAATTCTCGTCCTCCTGAATGCCACCAATGGGACGATGGTATGGTCATCATCTAATCCGACGAGGCCGGCGACGACGACGAATCCGGCGGCTAATCTGTTAGACTCCGGGAATCTTGTGGTGACCGACGGCGTGGATAACCTGTGGGAGAGCTTTCTAAATCCAACCGATACGCATATGCTTGGAATGAAACTGGGGAGAAACATTGTAACGGGCATGGACTCGTATCTAACCTCATGGAAGAGTGATGAGGATCCAGCCCGTGGGGATTTCAAGTTTTACGTAGATCTGACGGGATACCCGCAAGCATACATCCTCAAAAAAGGAGTTCCGACAACCCGAATTGGACCGTGGAATGGCGTGAGGTTCCGGTGGAGTGATCAGTACCGATTGAAGGATCCATCAGTAAGAACGAAAGCGGTTATGAACGAGGAAGAAATAAGCTTTACAAGTGAGGCGATCGATGAATCAGTAACTAACAGATTTATGTTGGGCCGAGATGGCGTGTTCCGGCGCCAGACTTGGGATGAGGAAGCCAAAGAATGGAGGAACTTCTTCACTCTGCCGGCGGATGATTGCGATCAGTACGGACTGTGTGGTGCCAATGGTTTCTGCACTATAGGAGGTTCTCCATTGTGCACATGCCTGGATAAGTTTGTGCCAAAATTTCCAGAAAGGTGGGAGAGGGCGGATTGGGCGAGTGGATGCGTACGAAAGGCGAATTTGAGTTGTAAGACGGATGGATTTGTGAGGTATTCGTGGGTGAAATCGCCGGAAGCAAGAAACACGGTGCATAAAGAGAGGCTGTCCCTGGATGAGTGCAAGGCGGAGTGTTTGCGGAATTGCTCTTGTATGGCGTATTCGCAGCTGGATATTAGTACACGAAGCGGATGCCTGTTTTGGAACGAACAAGAGTTGATTGACATGAGAAGCATAGGTGGTGAAGGACAAGATATTTACATCAGAATGGCTGCTTCTGAGTTGGGTAAGATAAGAACATTACTACAACTCGAACAAGGTACAAGTTTCCTTGCACCATTATTTGAAATTTCAAATTTTTTTGCAGATTCTGGTGGAAAGAAATCAGGAATACTCATTGGGAGCTTAGTTTCAGGTGTTGCAGTAATTCTTTTGCTTCTGTTCCTCTTTTTGTATGTTAGAAAGAAGAAGAACAAGTCCAAAGCAAGTAAAGGTGAGAAGACTTGGAATACACACATAAATGTAAATTAGTTTTCTTTGGATGGATGGTTCACTGCTTTTTCCCATTTTTACTTCCCAGGAAGGCATGCTGGTGGTGAAAATCAAGAAAACTCAGAACTGCCCATTTTCAGGTACTCTGTTGTTGTGAAAGCCACTGATAACTTCTCATTGAAAAATAAGCTCGGGGAGGGGGGTTTTGGACCTGTTTTTAAGGTAAGAAGCTATACGCATAAAACTCTTTGAATCCTAGATATTACTATGTCACACAGAATAGCTACTAACACTGTCTACTATTTTTTGAAAATGAGACTCGCGTTACCTTGATAAAAAATGTGCATAATTTGTGTTGCTGATAGGGTATCCTTGAAAATGGACAAGAAATTGCGGTGAAATGCCCTTCTAAAACGTCCACACAAGGGATTGATGAATTTGAAACAGAAGCAATCTTCATTGCCAAACTCCAGCATCGAAATCTGGTGAGGCTTTTAGGATGCTGCACTCAAGGCGACCAAAACATGTTGATATACGAATACATGTCCAACGGAAGCCTTGATGATGTTTTATTTGGTCAGTAGTAATAATACGGTAATACTGCGTATAGAAAAATGATGTCGTTACGTCCTACATGCGGGGCAATAACTTCTTGATGAAAATTTTTTGCCAGATCAAAGACGGTGTATGCTACTAGATTGGCCAAAACGCTTCAATATCATACATGGGATTGCAAGAGGGCTTTTGTATCTTCACGAGGACTCACGATTGAGAATTATCCATCGAGACCTCAAAGCCAGCAATATATTATTGGACTCGGATTTCAACCCAAAGATATCCGACTTTGGAATAGCAAGAAGTTTTGGAAACAACCAGACCCCAACAAAAACATGTCGAATTGTTGGAACATAGTAAGTTCTTTGTTTCTTCTTGTGCAATACAATGACAATAATTGAGGATCATATGTTATTATGCATAATATTCGGACGGTTGCAGTGGCTATATGTCACCAGAATATGCAGTGGATGGAGAGTATTCAATAAAGTCTGATGTATTTAGCTTCGGTGTTCTACTACTAGAGATTGTAAGTGGAAAGAAGAACCGAGGATTTTCACACAGTGATCACCATCTTAATCTTCTCGGGCATGTAAGTATATCATAAAAGCCACACCAAAATATTCTAAAGATTCAACTTTGTTGCACGCACAACTAAGTTCAAACTTTGCTAATTTCTTCTGTAGGCATGGATGCTTTACAAAGATGAAAGAACAATAGAACTTGTAGATGCATTATCTCTCGGCAGTGGATTTAGCATAGCCGAAGTGATGAGATTAATACATGTTGGGCTTTTGTGTGTTCAAAGGAGGTTAGAAGACAGACCAACCATGTCGGGTGTTGTACTGATGATGGGAAATGAAGGTGCACTTCCGCCTATCAATCAGCCTGGGTTCTTCACCGAAAGAGACAGCAGTAACAATGATCATAGTGATCCAGGATCGAGAAATTCGACCAATGGAGTCGTCACCGTTACAATGTTAGAAGGCCGATAGGTGTCTAATTCAGAGATTCAATTGTTGCCCGAGAACCTGCAACATGGCAACATCCATTGTACAAAATTCTCTTTAGGTATTTCTAGAAACGAAAGCGAAGTTTGAAAAAAGAAACACACAAAAAAGTATAGTAGTAGTACTTTGTACCCAGAATTCAATAGTTGCAATAATTTAATGGTGGTCCATATTGAATACAGAGTCCGAGATTTTTCAAGAATGTTGAATGTTTTGTGAGTTAGTTTATAAAATTCAAATAAAAATGTAATAATTGAGTTATTATTAAGAAATACTATTAGGATCAAAAGTAGTGGTAATCAATGATTTTGTTAGGCGTATGGAAGTCAACATTGGTTGCTTCATAAAGACCGATGACACATTTATAATTCGATGATGACGTGGAAAATGAAAATGATTGGTTGATTCATATAGTTTTTATGTTTTTTCACTCATAAAGTTGGCAATGCAGTATATCTTTAGTATATATTTTTTTTTTTCATTTACTGGGTATTCTCAGGCCACATTGGATCCAATATTAATCCATATATGATCTATATTGGCAATTAAGGGCGCCTCTCCTAAAACAGTTTTTTAAATATAAAAGACTCGAACCCGAGACCTTGCTTAAGTGACTAGAGCCCCAATCCACTCAAACCAACTGTGGTTGGTTTTAGTATATTTGAATTGAATTAAGTTATTTAATTAGGGGTAGAATTTTAGTATGTTTAATAGAGTAACTTTTACTACTCCATCCGTCCTATATTTATCTTCTTACTTTCCATTTTTGGACGTCCCACATTTATCTTCCTACCCCAAAAAGGGAATTTTTTTTTACTAAAATGTCCCTACATGTCCATATATTTACGGAAAAATCAATCCTTAATTTTACTAACAATTGCACTACAAGACAAAAAGAGACAAATTTACCCCTCAAAAAGTACACATGAAAATAATAAATTTTTAAACTCCGTATCTACAATATCGAAGAAGATAAATATGGGACGGAGGGAGTATAATTTTGTATTTTTGCAAACAAAGGAATACTAAAGCAACCAATGAGGCAGCGGATGTGTTGGCTTTTCTTTTGTAGATTGGGGCTCCCTAGAAGTGCTTAGTCAAATTATCGGTGTCATCGACTTATGTGTCCGGGACTCCGGGGCATTAGAAAATGGTCGTCTACTCTTCTAATTAGTTTTTTTGCCCTCATTTAAAATCTAAAAAAGGAATACTAAAGCAGTAGCAGCAAAAAAAATTTTTTTTAAAAAAAATAGAATATTAGATAGGATAAAGTGACTGCAAAGAGTCGTGGAATAACATATAGGCCCTGTTTGGGAATTAGTTGTTAGCTGTTAACTGATTATATGAGTAATAATTAGTTAAAATTAGCTATTTGACAATTTCAAAACCAACTTTTAGCCTAGAATAAGCTAAAATTCAAAATGCTACTATTTGCAGCGGTTTCAGAAATAGCTGATTGAACACTATTTTAAGTTATTTTATCTTTCTAAATAAGCTAATTTATTTCAAATTGCCTTGAATAAGCTAATTCCATTTAGTTGTTTTGCCAAACAGTCCAGTCGCGACAGAATTCGTTTCCGGCTTTCATGTATTAATGACGACTTCGGGAAATTAACTGGACTTCCGGAATGAGGTTAAGGGCCCGTTTGGATTGGCTTTTGAAAAAAGCAGAAGTCAAAAGTGGAAGCAGAAGCAGAAGTCAAAAGCAAAAGTATGTAACTTTTGTGTTTGGATGGAATGTTTGAAAAGCGGCTTTTTCTAACAAATATGTTTGGATGAATAAAAATGAAAAGTACTTTTGGAATGTAAATTACCAAAAAGGACGTGCTACTTAATATGATAATAAGATATATTTATAGTGTAATTTATATTAAGTAGTGGGGGTATTTAAGTCATTGCACATTTTACGAGGTGCTTTTGGCTTCTGCTTTTGGGAGAAGCACCTCCTGGGCTGCTTCTCCCAAAAGCAGAAGCCAAAAGCACCTCGTAAAATGTGCAAGGACTTAAATACTCTCACTACTTAATATGAATTACACTATAAATATATCTTATTATCATATTAAGTATCACGTCCTTTTTGGTAATTACTACATTCCAAAATCACTTTTCATTTTTATTCATCCAAACATACATTTTTTAGAAAAAGCCGCTTTTCAAACATTCCATCCAAACACAAAAGTTACATGCTTTTGCTTTTGACTTCTGCTTCTGCTTCTACTTCTGGCTTCTGCTTTTTTCAAAAGTCAATCCAAACGGGCCCAAACACTTAATTTTTATTAGAAGTGCTTTTGGCAGAAGCAAAAGCCAAAAACACCTTCCTAGAAGCCAATCCAAACGGGCTGTAAGACTTATATTGATTTAGAATAAATTTTTATTATATTGATTTAGAATTTTAGCTGTCAGACTTATATTTATACTTTTATTAAATTTCAAAATTACATAACATTACATTAAATTTATTCATAATTTACCACATCTTGAATTTTAATTGTCATGCCAAAAGGAAAATTTTAAGTAATGATGAGAAAGGGATCGGTTGTTGTACAGATTCTACATATGCAACTGTGTTTGGTGGAGTGTGTTTTGTAATGGCAAATGTGAAAAATGAATGTGATGTCTGGGTGGGTTTGTAATGTTTATGATGATAATGTTCGGATATGATTTTATGATGACTTTCGACTAATCAAATAATCTCACTTTGCTTAATCCTATTCTTCCAACAGTCCGCATATGGTATTACTAACGATAGCAAAATTCAATTTCTATTTTTTTTTGTTTGCAGTGAAAAAAATATAAGAAAGTATTTCAATTATTATCAAAGAGTTGGGATGAGGACCTAGCCCAAGCGGTTAAGTCCCTTGACTTCCAACGGAAGGTTGGAGGTTCGATTCCCACCGGCCCCCTATCCCTCCCTTTATTTCCCCTTTGTAATTGTGTGGCATGGGCTCCCACCACCCCTTTCCAGGCCTTCAATGGCTCCTCCAAAAAAAAATTATTATCAAAGAGTTGGGATGAGGACCTAGCCCAAGCAGTTAAGTCCCTTGACTTCCAACGGAAGGTTGGAGGTTCGATTCCCACCGGCCCCCTATCCCTCTCTTTATTTCCCCTTTGTAATTGTGTGGCATGGGCTCCTACCACCCCTTTCCAGGCCTTAAATGGCTCCTCAAAAAAAATTATTATCAAATAAACTTTTAAAGAACTAATTTAAAATTTTATCCATGTATAAAATAATGAAGTAAAATTTTATATTTTTAATTTAATATTTAATATCACAACCTAAATTACTAATTCACAAATAAAGTAATATATATATATATACAGATAATAATTTAATTTACAGTTAATTTATTTTTAGGAAAATAGTTTTACACAGTTTTTTTTTTTATAATAATAATCTAAGTGCTAAAATATGAAAAATAATATTAGAAATTCAAATTTAAAATTGTAATTTTAAAATTATAAATATAGAAGTGTAAAATGCAAAATCTCCGTCAATCCATTAATTAAACATGTCCTGACTTTTCAATGGCTGCACTGCATATAGTCTCTTCCAGAGCATTACAGTTTTCTTGAAAAGGAGACAGGCCATCGAAGGAACCGTTGCCCGTTGACAAAGGGTTCGTATTCCTCTGCAGCGATAATCATACGCAAGATGGATTACTACATCGAACTAAAGTTCATAATGAAGATGGGTACTTTATCGAAGGTCTTATTATTCCTAACCCACTGCCTCATCATTCCAGGGACTGTCCACGCAGCAGACACCATACAAACTGCCAACTCTATTACCGATGATGGTGACACATTAGTTTCACCAGGAAGATTGTTCGAGTTGGGATTTTTCAGCCCCGGCAATTCCACAAATCGATACGTCGGCATTTGGTACAAGAATGTCGAAGTGAGGACAGTGGTTTGGGTGGCCAACAGAGAAGCTCCAATCCCAAACAAATCCGGTGTCTTAGAATTGTCAGAGTCCGGAATTCTCGTCCTCCTGAATGCCACCAATGGGACGATGGTATGGTCATCTATTGCGACGAGGCCGGCGACAACGAATCCAGTTGCTAAACTATTAGACTCCGGGAATCTTGTGGTGACTGATGGCGTGGATAACCTGTGGGAGAGCTTTCACCATCCAACCGATACCCATATGCTGGGAATGAAAGTGGGAAGGAACTCTGTAACAGGCTTGAACTCGTACCTAACCTCATGGAAGAGCGACGAAGATCCAGCCCCTGGGGATTTCAAGTGTTACATAGATCCGATGGGATACCCACAAGTATACATCGACAAAAAAGGAACTCTGACAACTAGAGCTGGGCCGTGGAATGGCGTGAGGTTCCGGTGGAGTCAATACCAATTCAGGGATCCAGCAATCAGAACGACAATGATTGTGAACGAGGAAGAAATAAGCTTTACAATTGAGGGGATCGATAATTCAGTAATTAGCAGATTTATGTTGGGCCGAGATGGTGTGTTCCGGCGCCAGACATGGGATGGGGAAGCTAAAGAGTGGAGAAATTACATAGCGTTACCGGCAGATGATTGCGATCAGTACGGACTGTGTGGTGCCAGTGGTTTCTGCACTATAGGAGGTTCTCCATTGTGCACATGCCTGGACAAGTTTGTGCCAAAAAATCCTGAAAGATGGGCCAGGGCGGATTGGACTGGTGGATGCATACGTAGGACAAATTTGAGTTGTAAGACGGACGGATTTGTGAGGTATTCGAGGATGAAATTGCCGGAAGCAAGAAACACGGTCCATAAAGAGAGACTCTCCTTGGATGGGTGCAGGGCAGAGTGTTTGCAGAATTGCACTTGTATGGCTTATTCGCAGTTGGATTTAGGTACACGAAGCGGATGCCTGTTTTGGAAGGAAGCAGAGTTGATTGACATAAGAGACCAAGGTGATGAAGGGCAAGATATTTACATCAGAATGGCAGCTTCTGAGTTGGGTAAGAAATTGCCTCTAGTTAATACAGGGTAAAAGTTTCCTGGCACCAGAGATTGAAATTTCAATTTTGCAGATTCTGGAGGAAAGAAATCAACAATACTCATTGGGAGCATGGTATTAAGTGCAGCTGGAATGGTTCTTCTTCTTGTGTTCATGTTTCTTTATGTTAGAAAGAAGAAGAACAATTATGCTAGAAAGAAGAAGAACAACAAGAAGAAATCCAAAGCAACTAAAGGTGAGAAGACATGGATTACACACATAAATGTAAAATACTTTTATTTCATTATTTGGATGGATGGTTCACTGCTTTTTTCCATTTTCATTTTCCAGGAAGACACCATGGTGAAAATCAAGAAAATTTAGAACTGCCCATTTTCAGGTACTCTGTTGTTTTGAAAGCCACTGATAACTTTTCATTGAAAAATAAGCTCGGGGAGGGTGGTTTTGGACCTGTTTTTAAGGTAAGATGCTATACGAGTAATCTTATTCTATGTACAGAACTGAACCTTAATAAGAATGTGCATAATTTGTGTTGGTGGTGATAGGGCATCCTCGGAAATGGACAAGAAATTGCGGTGAAATGCCCTTCTAAAACGTCCACACAAGGGATTGATGAATTTGAAACCGAAGCAATCTTCATTGCCAAACTCCAGCATCGAAATCTGGTGAGGCTTTTGGGATGCTGCACTCAAGGCGACCAAAACATGTTGATATACGAGTACATGTCTAACGGAAGCCTTGATGATGTTCTATTTGGTAAGTTTTAGTAATAACAACATGGTACTGCCTATGGAAGCACAATGATGTTATGTTCTACACGCGAGGCCATGACTTTTGATGAAAAATTTTCACCAGATCAAAGACGGTGTATGCTTCTTAACTGGCCGAAACGCTTCAATATCATACATGGGATTGCAAGAGGGCTTTTGTATCTTCACGAGGACTCAAGATTAAGAATTATCCATCGAGACCTCAAAGCTAGTAACATATTATTGGATTCAAATTTCGACCCAAAGATATCTGACTTTGGGATAGCAAGAAGTTTTGGAAACAACCATACCCCTACCAAAACATGTCGAATTGTTGGAACATAGTAAGTTCTTTGTTTCTTCTTTGTAATACCATGGCATTACTTGACCCTCATATGCTATGCATAATATTCGGTTGCAGTGGCTATATGTCACCAGAATATGCAGTGGATGGAGAGTATTCAATAAAGTCGGATGTATTCAGCTTCGGTGTTCTGCTGCTGGAAATTGTAAGTGGAAAGAAGAACCGAGGGTTTTCACACCCCGATCACCATCTTAATCTCCTCGGACATGTAAGTATCATATCATCCTCTCGATTTAACTTTGTTGGACAACTAATTTAAAAGTTCAATCTTGGCTAATTTCTTCTGTAGGCATGGATGCTTTACAAAGAAGAAAGATCAATAGAACTAGTAGATACATCTCTTGGCAGTGGATTCAGCATAGCCGAAGTGTTGAGATTAATACATGTTGGACTTTTGTGTGTTCAAAGGAGGTTGGAAGACAGACCAACCATGTCGGCCGTAGTACTGATGATGGGGAGTGAAGGTGCCCTTCCGCCTATCAGTCAGCCTGGATTCTTCACTGAAAGAGACAGAATTAATGATCATGGTGGTCCAAGATCGAAAAATTCGATTAATGGAGTCACCATTACAATGTTTGAAGGCCGATAGCTAGCTTCTAGAAATCAATGCAATTTTTTTTTTGAAAAAGAACACCCATAATTTAATACTACCTCCGTTCCTTTTTAAATGACACGTTTTGATTTTTGTCACTGTTCATTAAGTAACTTTGACTTGACTTTTTAATACAATTATATAAAATAAAATATAGTCAAGTGGGATCTTATTGTATTCGTCTAATCGCACAGATTTAGAATATTAAATTTTCATAATTTTTACTTGTATGGAATTTGAGTTATTACGGATTAAAAACGTGTATTGGATTGCGTGAAATGTGGGTCCGTAGCATTTATTTAGGAACGGAGGAAGTACTACTAAAAATTACATTTAAGATGATCCCATTTTAAATATTTAGATTATCCGATTTGAATATATAGGGTGCAAGATTTTTCCAGGATATTAAAATTTTTGTGAGTTTATAGTGGTCCGATGAGAATTTGAAGATTTGATCATTAGACCATCTCCAACCCAATCCTCTATTTTTGCAGGAGCTACAGTGTAAATCTCTATTTTTGCAGGATAACTACAGTGACTTCATCTCCAACCTATCCCTCTATTTTTGCAGGATTAAGGAATATTCCCTATCTATTCTATTTTAAATTACTTCTTAAATATTTAAAAAATTAAATTTACAATTAATCCATATTTTCTCAATTGATAATATTTATACATTAATTTATAATAATATATAAATTTTAAAATTAAAAAAAAAATAAAGAAAAAAAAAATGCAGGGTGTGAATAGTGTTCCTCTCATTTAAGAGGAACGTTGTAGCACCCTCTCATTTGAGAGGGTGTTTTCTGCAAAAGTACAGGGCGGGTTGGAGCCCCACCCTGCAAAAATAGAGAAATGCAGGGTGGGTTGGAGATGGTCTTAGGCCAAGCATTGCCTTGTGCTAAGTTACTACAAGAAAAATGACCGCACTTACCTCTTCTTACAAATGAAACAAAAGGCCCAAATCAATAGGCCGCAAATATCCCAACAGTAAGGCTTGAATTCCACCTACATTACTACTATCTCCGTTTTTTATTTACTACAAATTCACGGTGCACGTAGTTAAATGCACATAAAATTATTAATAACTCAAGTTCGATATAATTAGAAAAATTCTAAAAGTTCGATATTTAAAAACTATATGATGAGAAGAATCTAATAAGATCGCACTTGTCAATATTTTAACTTGTATAACTATGGTAAAACTTTAACGGGGCGTTTGGTTCGGGGATCTGAAATTCCCATTGGGAATCTTGGGTAGGGAATGAAACATGCCCGTGTTTGGTTCGGGGCATGTTTCATGTTGGAATATCACATTCCCACCGAGGTAGGAATCTTGAGTATTTTAGGTGGAAATGTGATTCATTCCCACCTAGAGGGCAGATAACTTTAGATTACCACCTCCACTTTACCTAATTTTATACTAATTTGACTTTTATACCCTTACTTTTTATACTTTTTTTTTATAAATTTTGATGTTTGTATTTAAAAAATGATAAATATATGAAATTTAATTTTAAAAAATCAATTGAAAAATTTTAAATTATTTAACATATTTTTTTATATATGTTCTCATATTTTCTTAAAATTTATTTATCTTCTATATACAAAACCAAATAATAAGGATTTAGAGATATTAAATAAGTAATTACTTCATCTGTTCTCATATAAATGCTCCACTTCTGCATTTCCCGCAGTCCAATACATATTTTTAAACGTTTATAACTCAAATTGTACACAAGTAAAACTTATAAAAATTTGATATTCTAAAACTACGTGATTAGACAAATCTAACAAGATCTCACTTGACTATGTTTTTTTATTATAGAACTATGTTAAAAAATTTGATCAAAGTTACTCAATGAATAGTTACTACTATGCAATGGAAGCATTTAAATGAGAACGGAGGAAGTATCATACAATAAATTACATATAAAGAATTTTTTAAATTTTAAAAAATAAACCGGCTTTAAATATTTCTATTTTGTAGCAAAAAAACATATTTACAACATTCGTTCAATTGAAATTCAAGAACATTATGATAAATTAATTAGAATTGGAAATCTGAGATTCTCAATCTAACCAAACACAATAATCTTAAAATATTAAAAAAATAAGATTCCCAGCAATCTCATTTTTCCAGTAATCTCACATTCTCAGCAATCACATTCCCACTATTAATCTAAGATCATTCCAACCAAACACATCCTAAAAAAAAGTGTATCAATGAATAGTAGCAAAACCCCTTCTAGGACAAATAAAAAGAACAGAGGGACTATAATATCAAAATCATTTATTAATACATTGTCAGGACGAAAAAACTTAATCCATTATTCTAAAGAGTTTGTAGTTATTCTATATGTGAAAATTTGAATATGATTTCTTATTAATTGTAATTTTATAATAATAAGGGCCCGTTTGGATTGGCTTTCGAAAAAAGTAGAAGTCAAAAGTAGAAGCAGAAGTAGAAGTCAAAAGCAAAAGCACGTAACTTTTGTGTTTGAATAAAATGTTTAAAAAACAGTTTTTTCTAAAAAATATGTTTGGATGAATAAAAATGAAAAGTGCTTTTGAAATATATTAATTACCAAAAAAAGGATGTGCTACTTAATATGATAATAAGATATATTTATAGTGTAATTTATATTAAGTAGTGAGGGTATTTAAGCCCTTGCATATTTTACGAGGTGCTTTTGGCTTCTGTTTTTGGGAGAAGCACCTCCTAGGCTGCTTCTCCCAAAAGCCCTTTTTTGGCTTTTCGATGTGCTTTTAGGTAGGGGTGAAAGCGGTACGGTAAATATCCGACCGATCCGATGCCGCATCCGATTATATTCGAATCCGAATCCGTTTTCAATTATCCGGCCGGATATTTCAATATTCGTATCCGAATCCGAATCCGTATTTTAATAACCGCATTCGTATTCGTATTCGAAAATATCTAACCGTATCCGAGAATATCCGACCGTATCCGAAAATTGATAGGATATTATCCGGATTTTAAATATGGATATCCGAATATATTAATATATTATTATTTAATAATTAAAAATATTAATAATTATAAAAAAATATCAAATTTTCAAAAAAAATTATAAAAAATTATCCGATAATCTGTATTCGATTGAATCCGTATCCGTCATATATCCGTCATGTATCCGTACCGTATCCGTAATCCGAAATATCCGAAACCGTATTCGTATCCGGCCCATCCGTATTCGATACCGAATTCGACAAAAAAAAATATGGATAATATCCGTATCCGACACTATCCGACCGTATCCGTACCGTTTTCATCCCTACTTTTAGGGGCCGTTTGGAATGGCTTATTTTGAAGTGCTTTCGGCTTTTGCTTCTGCCAAAAGCACTTTTGAAGAAAAAAGAGTGTTTGTTTTGGCTTTTGGGAAAAAGCAAAAGCACCTCGAAAAGCTGCAAAAGTGCTTCTGGGAGAAGCAGCCCAGGGGTGCTTCTCCGAAAAGCAGAAGCCAAAAGCACCTAGTAATGTGTGCAGAGTCATAAATGCTCCTATTAATTTATTTTAATTACAGTATAACTATATATAAATAGCATATCCTTTTTGGTAATTTACACGTTTGTGTTTGGATGGAATGTTTGAAAAGTAGTTTTTTTTCAAAAGTGTGTTTGGATGTGTAAAAGTGAAAAGTGCTTTTAAAACGTGTAAATTACCAAAAAGGATATGCTATTTATATATAGTTATAGTGTAATTTAAATAAATTAATAGGGGCATTTATGACTCTGCACACATTACTAGGTGTTTTTGGCTTCTACTTTTCGGAGAAGCACCCTCTGGGCTGCTTCTCCCAGAAGCACTTTTGCAGCTTTTCGAGGTGCTTTTGCTTTTCCTTCAAAAGTGCTTTTAACAGAAGCAAAAGCCAAAAGCACTTGGAAAAAAGACATTCCAAACAAGCTCTAAGAGCCTGTTTGGATTGGCTTTTTTCCAAGTGCTTTTGGCTTTTGCTTCTGCCAAAAGCACTTTTGAAGGAAAAAGAGTGTTTGTTTTGGCTTTTTAAAAAAAGCAAAAGCACCTCGAAAAGCTGCAAAAGTGCTTCTGGGAGAAGCAGCCCAGGTGGTGCTTCTCCGAAAAGCAGAAGCCAAAAGCACCTAGTAATGTGTGCAGAGTCATAAGTGCCCCTATTAATTTATTTAAATTACACTATAAATATATACTATCATATATAAATAGCATATCCTTTTTGGTAATTTACACATTTCAAAAGTACTTTTTACTTTTACACATCCAAACACACTTTTGAAAAAAAGCTGCTTTTCAAACATTCCATCCAAACACAAAAGTTAGCTGCTTCTGCTTTTAGCTTTCACTTCTGCTTCTGCTTTTGGCTTCTGCTTTTTTTAAAAGCCAATCCAAACGGGCCTTAAGTGGGAGACTAAAAATTAAAACTTACTACTCCCGCCGTCCCATCTTAAGTGTTCTGTTTGACTTTTTGTTACTGTTCATTGTGCAACTTTCACTCAATACTATTGTAAGTACATATTTGGAAAAAATAGGCAAGATCGGTCTTGTTAGATTCGTCTATTTCTATAGTTTTGGAATATATATTTTACATAATTTTTACTTGTATATATTTTGAGATATTAACGATTAAAAAGTGCATTGAATTGTGTACAGAAATCAAATATGACATTTCAAATGGAACGGAGGGAGTACTATCTTACGTGTTTCTGTCAAAGTTGAAATAAAACACCTAAGAGCCTGTTTGGAATGGCTTTTTTCCAAGTGATTTTGAGGCCGTTTGGATTGGCTTTTAGGGGAGTGCTTTTGGCTTTTGCTTCTGCCAAAAGCACTTCTGATAAAAAAGAGGTGTTTGTTTTGGCTTCTGGAAAAAAGCAAAAGCACCATGAGAAGCCAAAAAAGTGCTTCTGGGAGAAGCAGCCCAGGGGGTGCTTCTCCCAAAAGCAGAAGCCAAAAGCACTTCGTAAAATGTGCAAAGACTTAAGGGCCCGTTTGGATTGGCTTTTAAAACAAGCAGAAGCCAAAAGCAGAAGCAGAAGTGAAAGCCAAAAGCAGAAGCAGGTAACTTTTGTGTTTGGATGGAATGTTTGAAAAGCAGCTTTTTTTCAAAAGTGTGTTTGGATATGTAAAAGTGAAAAGTGCTTTTGAAATGTGTAAATTACCAAAAAGGATATGTTATTTATATATAATAGTATATATTTATAGTGTAATTAAAATAAATTAATAGGGGCATTTATGACTCTGCACACATTACTAGGTGCTTTTGGCTTCTGCTTTTCGGAGAAGCACCCCCTGGGCTGCTTCTCCCAGAAGCACTTTTGCAGCTTTTCGAGGTGCTTTTGCTTTTTCCCAAAAGCCAAAACAAACACTCTTTTTTCTTCAAAAGTGCTTTTGGCAGAAGCAAAAGCCAAAAGCACTTCAAAATAAGCTATTCCAAACGGCCCCTAAATACCCCCACTACTTAATATAAATTACACTATAAATATATCTTATTATCATATTAAATAGCATGTCCTTTTTAGTAATTACCACATTCCAAAAGCACTTTTCATTTTTATTCATCCAAACATATTTTAAAAAAAGCCGCTTTTCAAGCATTCCATCCAAACACAAAAATTACATGCTTTTGCTTTTGACTTCTGCTTCTGCTTCTACTTTTGGCTTCTGCTTTTTTCAAAAGCCAATCCAAACGGGCCCTTTGGCTTTTGCTTCTGTCAAAAGCACTTTTAAAGAAAAAAGAGTGTTTGTTTGGCTTTTTAGAAAAAACAAAAGCACCTCGAAAGCTGCAAAAGTGCTTCTGGGAGAAGTCCTGGGCTGCTTCTCCGAAAAGCAGAAGCCAAAAGCACCTAGTAATGTGTGTAGAGTCATAAATGCCCCTATTAATTTATTTTAATTACACTATAAATATATACTATTATATATAAATAACATATCCTTTTTGGTAATTTACACATTTCAAAAGTACTTTTCACTTTTACATATCCAAACACACTTTTGAAAAAAAGCTGCTTTTCAAACATTCCATCCAAACACAAAAGTTACTTGCTTCTGCTTTTGGCTTTCACTTCTGCTTCTGCTTTTGGCTTCTGTTTTTTAAAAAGCCAATCCAAACGGGCCCTAAAAATGACATATTGGAATGAAACGCGGGCCTATTAATATTCAAAAGTGCAGAAAAGTACTTTATAATTTGTATTGAATGAGCTTCACTGTCTTTTTCCTAGCTTGTCTAAACTGTTAAAAAAAAAAAAGTTGCCTTGAAGAAAACACCAATAATTTCTGGAGTTGACTTCAGTCAGCAGAGGCGACCGGGCATCCCCTTCCTGTTGTATAATCTCCGTTTTATGCTAATTGTATACTTTTTCCATCATGTTGGAATCGTTACCTTTTTTTTTTTTTTTTTTTGGTTAACAAAGTTACTACTGATTGTAGTAGTATGGTGTAACTATTCTCTCGTGATTAATTCTCAGCTGCAGTAATAAGTTTTTTTAGTGTTTGTTTGGATAAGCGATATAAAATAGTTTATCTGATTATTGCGTTTTTCAAAACACAAATAATCAGGTTTGCAACACTATTGTTTAGCTGTTAAACTGATTTTTTGCGTTTTAAAAACCCACTAATCAGATAATCTATTTTGTTGCAGCTTATTCGAACACCCTATTAATCTGTGCCAAATGTTTATGAAACAAAAACAACTTTTTTTTTGCTGAACAGCCTATACAGGCTAGGAAATGGGTGATGGGAGCCCATACCACACAAATTAAAAACAAATGGATGAAATATATTTTTTAATAAAAACATTATTTTCATTTCAGTTTTTTTTTATCACACTTCATTATTTTTTTCTTCTACTTTTCCACCCACTTTATTTTATCGAATATGGAAATGCAACAATTATTTTAGCATTCCCACTTGACACTTCGAAGCTATATTTACATAATAAAAATATAGCCTGATTTTATAAAAACACTTCCACAACAATGGAGCATGATGAAGCCAAATTAGAGCCATTCTACGTCGCTCTCGGAACACCCAACGGCCCTGATGAGCTCAACAGCTGCCTACCAATTCCATAATACGGGAGGATTTCGTCAGGGACATGGGAATTTCCTGTCACCTTCGGTTCCATATTAATTGTTCAAGCAACCAAAAACTGTTGTCCTATGTTTTGGTCAATGAGAGTGACAGACGAAGCAACATCATAATCAAACAAAGACTCTAAGAGTAAACACCAAATTCAAAATTCTTGACCAATTAATCTCTGCATATGCATAGATGAGAGTTTAAGTCAGAATTAAGAACGGATGAAGACCTGACCTTGAGTCGGGCCTTGGTTCTCATAAAAATGAATCAAATCGAACTCGAGCATTGGGTTGGGTTGGGTTGGGTCTTGACAGACCCGATCCATTGCCATCCCCAACTTTGTAGATATTGAATGTGTTCACAAAGGATCCACCCGAACTGCTTCCCGTGTGTAAAGGAAATTACAATATAAAGTTTTATTGCGGAAGACCGGAGAGGTGCACTAAATTGAATTGCACCATTTAATTACAAATTACACCTGTTAGCAAAACAGCTAAATCGAATCAGTTAATTTGTGGACTGCTCTATCTTACGTGTGCATATTTGTCAATTAGCTCTTAGCCGTTAATTAATTATGTGAGTAATAAATTAGTTGTTTAGTCATTTCAAGGCCTACAATAAATTGAAATCCAAAATGTTACTATTTGCAGCGGTTTTAAGAAGAGTTGATTAGACATTGTTTTAAGTTATTTTGTCACTTTAAAAAAGTTTTTTTTTTCACATTGTCTCACAAATTAGCTAATTTGATTTAGTTGTTTTGCCAAACAGGATAATGTGAGATAAATTAGATTTTTTTAAAAGACAATAACTTAAAACAGTATTCAATCAATTCTTTTTGAAAGCGCTGTAAATACTAGTAGCATTTTGGATTTAGTTTATTGTACGCAAAAGGTGGCTCGAAATTGACAAACAATTAATTTTAACTAATTTATTACTAAATTAATTAATTAAGAGCTAACATCCAATTCTCACCCCGTAAAACAGAAACAGAACAGTCATACGTGGGACGCGAAGCTGAGGCGGCTTTTTTTTTTAATCAATTTTGCCGCCTTGTTCTTGAATTTCTCTCTCCCTTACATATGGCCGTAAAATCATACTCCGCGTAATAGATTACGCCCACCAAATTACGAATGAAAGATGATCACTTCATTGAAAACCCTTTTGTTCCTAACGTACTTTCTCACCATCCTGGGGATTTACAGTGCAGCTGACGACGCCATCGACACTGCTCGCTCAATCAGCGATGGTGAAACCATTGTTTCATCAGGTGGGACGTTCGAAATGGGATTTTTCAGCCCCGGCAATTCAACGAATCGGTACGTGGGCATCTGGTACAAGAAAATATCTGCCGTCAGGACAGTGGTTTGGGTTGCCAACAGACAAGCTCCAATCCTCAACAAATCAGGCGTCCTGAAAGTTACAGAGCGAGGGATTCTAGCTCTCCTGAATGACACCAATGGGATGATTGTATGGTCGTCCAACGCATCAAGCACCCCGACAAATCCCGTCGCACGGCTCCTGGACACGGGGAATCTTGTAATGACTGACGGTGAAGATCACCTGTGGGAAAGCTTTGATCATCCCACGGACACATATTTACCGGGTATGAAATTCGGGAGGAACTTGGTGGCAGGTTTAGACAGGTATTTAACCTCATGGAAGGGCGAAGAGGACCCTGCCCCGGGGGATTACGTTTACATCATGGATCTGACAGGATACCCACAGCTCTACCTTAAAAACAAGGGCGTTATCGAAACGAGGCTCGGACCGTGGAACGGTCTGAGGTTCAGGTGGAGAAGCTACGGACCGGATGATCCCATACTTAAATGGACGATGGTGATGACCGAGGAAGAAATAGCCTACGAGGCAGAACTGATCGATAAATCAGTCATTACCAGATATATTATGAGCAGAAGAGGACTGCTAGAATACCTCGTGTGGGATGGCCAAGCCAACGAATGGAGGCCATACGTGACTACAAGAACTGATGATTGCGACCAGTACGGGCTATGTGGTGCGTATGGTCTCTGCAATTCTGCAGCCTTTCCTGTGTGCAGATGCCTGGACAAATTTGCGCCCAAAAGTCCGGAAAGTTGGGCTCGAGCGGATTGGTTGAGCGGGTGCGTGCGGGAGACAAATTTGAGCTGTGAGGGAGATGGATTCTTGAGGTTTTCGGGGTTGAAAATGCCGGAAGCAAGAAACGCTGTACGCAAGGAGGGTGTGTCCCTGGATGAATGCGAGGCAGAGTGTTTGAGGAACTGTTCTTGTATGGCGTATACGCTGCTGGATGTAAGTACGCGAAGAGGATGCCTTTTTTGGCATGAAGAGTTGAAGGATATGAGATACCTAGGTGATCGAATACAGGATATTTACATCAGAATTGCTGCTTCTGAGTTGGGTAAGAAACACTATCAAATTGTTTTGCCTACCTGATTTTCTTGATATTCGAATAAGTATATATGAGATTGCTGATGTTGCAGATTCTAAGGGAAAGGAAAACCGATTGCTTATTGGGACTTTGACGGCGGGTGTGGGAATGGTGATTCTAGTTATTTGTGTCCATCTCTACATAAGGAAGAGGAAGCACAATTCCAAGGCAACCATAGGTGGGATAAGAAATTATCAGTGTATGTACTTTTGGTTAATTTGTTTTGGATTGATGATTCATTGTTTTCTGTTGTTATTTACCAGGAATGTATGACGGCGATAATCAACAAGAACCTGAGCTACCGTTCTTGAAATACTCTGTTGTTGTGAAAGCTACCAATAACTTTTCAGACAAAAATAAGCTTGGGGAGGGCGGATTTGGGCCTGTTTTTAAGGTAAACTAGTATTTCCCCGCCCAATGGGCGGAAATTATGGACAATATGAAATTATCCAATTTAACAAATAAAAATTTTCAAGTTTATTATGTTGTTCAATTTTATTATGTCGACTACATTCCCCAACCTCATTAAATTATTTTAAGCATTACATCTTTCTACTCACGACTTTAATGTCATACATAAACGAAGAAAGTACGTGAAATCGTATTGTACTCGATAATTTATTATTGATATTGATTCACACCCTAAAGCGTTGAGATATTAGAAATTTCATAAAGATATAGATATTTCCAAATTAAATTAGAAAATATAAGAAATACTCTTGTAAATGAATCCATTGACAAATTAAAATGACTATAGTTTCATCAACTTATTGTCATATTGCAATTTAGTTTCCTTCATTATTATAGTTAAAAGGGATTGCTTTTTGTTAATATTTATTATTCAACTATCAACCCCAAAAATTTTTGCTACACTTTTATTTGGTAGTATTTTTATCTATAATAATTAATAAAATTAAATTATCTAATGTGAATTTCGCTCAAATTTGGTTATCCTATATTTTGAAAGTGCACTATGTTTTTTTTTAATAATTCCTTCATTTTTATAGTGAAAATGAATTAACTTTTGCTATTGTTTATTATTCAACTTTGATTAATGCTTATACAACATCTATATAAGAAAATACATAGTCAAGTGGGATCTCGTTAGATTTGTCTCATCATGTAGGTTTAAAATATTAAATTTTTAGAATTTTTTCTTGTACACATTTTGAGTTATTGATGAGTTATTGATCATTAGAAATGTGTATTGGATTGCGTGCAGAAAGTGAATGTTGAGGAAATAGGTAGGTTACTGTTCATAAGGGGATTTTTGTGAAAGAGAATTGATAGGTTACTGTTCATAAGAGTAGGTTACTGTTCATAAGGGATATTGTTTTTTATATATTATATAGATGACTCCTCGGATCCCAAGTATTGCATTGGTCTGGTAGCTAATTAAAGTTCACTTGAATTATTCGACATGTTACTTTACAAAAAACCCACAAATTTTGTTGATAGGGAATGTTGGAAGATGGACAAGAAATTGCTGTGAAATGCCCTTCAAGCACATCAACCCAAGGCATCAACGAATTCAAAAACGAAGCAATTTTCATAGCCAAACTCCAGCATCGAAATTTGGTGAGGCTTTTGGGATGCTGCATTCATGGAGACAAATATATGCTGATATACGAATACATGTGTCACAGGAGCCTCGATATTCTTTTATTCGGTGAGTTATAATACAGTCCTTAGTTACCACAGAAACATGATCCTGCATTATTCATAGCATAGGTGCAGTAATAACTCAGCTTGCAAAATAATTTGTGGGCAGATCAAAGACAAAGCGTGTTGCTCGATTGGCCAAAGCGCTTCACCATTATAAATGGGATCGCAAGGGGGCTTTTGTATCTTCACGAGGACTCTCGATTAAGAATCATCCATCGAGACCTCAAGGCTAGCAATGTATTGCTAGATTCTAACTTCAACCCAAAAATATCCGACTTTGGAACAGCCAGAAGTTTCCGAGGAAACTGGACCACAACCAAGACACACCGAATTGTTGGAACATAGTAAGATTTTGAATACATAGCCATTACTCAACCTTAATACATCCAAGCTCACTATCCTTGTTAGCATATATCATTACATATATTCTGTTCTGTTCCAGTGGCTATATGTCTCCAGAATATGCAGTAGATGGCCTGTTTTCAGTCAAGTCGGATGTCTTCAGCTTCGGTGTTTTATTACTAGAAATAGTGAGCGGCAAGAAAAATCGAGGATTTTCACACACGGATCACCATCTCAACCTTCTTGGGCATGTAAGTATATTGCATACCAAAACACTCAATTATTTTACTATAAGTTAAGTTAATAGTATTATAAACTCCTAAGTGTGGATAATTTTGTCTAGGCATGGACACTTTACAAAGAAGGAAGATCAGTTGAACTGGTGGACACATGTCTAAGCAGTGGATTCGACATAGCCGAAGTGCTGCGATGTATTCATGTAGGGCTGCTGTGTGTGCAGAAGAGGCTGGAAGATAGGCCGACAATGTCGTCTGTGATTCTGATGTTGGGGAATGAAGCTGGTGGACTTCCTGATCAGGTGAATCAACCTGGATTCTACACAGAAAGAGATACTGTATTATGTGATCACAGTTGGGATGTTTCAGGTGATTATTCAACTAATGAAATCACCATTACAATTCCTGAAGGCCGATAATAGGCCCTGTTTTTAGGTCGGTCTATGGCCAGCTTAAATTGTAAAATGTTCAACATTTTTTCATTATTATTCTACAATAATAAATTAAATTTTATAAATGCTACTATATACTTCTATATAGTAAGTACTTCATCCTGTCCTTAATTACTGAGTGTAAATTTAAGTAACTTTCACAAAATATTTTAATACAAGTATATAAGAAAAATATAGTCAAGTAAGATATTGAATTCACTAATCTTGTAGTTTAAAAATATCAAATATTTATAATTAATTCGGTGAAATATGGGAATACAACAAATATATAAAGCTAACGGGGTAGTATGCAATGTCCAACTTTATTTTTCTTTAATAGTATAAATTATACTCCATATGTCCCACTAATTATGTCTCATTTTTGTTTTTGGTACGTTCCATTACAAATGTCACGTTTCCATTTTAGGAAATAATTAAATACTTAATTACCAAATCTACCCCCATCACATCAAATCAATAAATAAATATATTAAAATTTCAATCTACTATCATTAATAAATTCAACTAACAACCATCACATCACACATAAATAAATTAATTCAATCTCATTACAATCACATCACATAAATTATTAATTTACCCTTACTTTAAATACTAATATAACCCTACATTAAATACTTAACTTCACATAAAAACCGTGTCCAAAAGAAAAGAGACGATATAAACGTGACGGAGGGAGTACTTCCAATTTTTTTCTTCCTTTGATACACCAAAAATAATAATAATAATAAATTTTAAAAAAATTAAAAAATCCAAAAATTCAACGAATGTAATAATGCTTTAATAAAAACAAAGGAAATTGCTCATCAGTAGACCAAAAATTAATAAATAAATAAATGAAGGAAACGTCAAAGATGCTCATAGTAAAATCCCATTCCAAGGTGATGCCATATCATTATCATTATCATTATCATTATATATATAATAACAAAATAGTCCTACACTCACATAGTTTCCATTCACGCTTCCTTCCTCTCACAATTAAACAATTGCAACACTCTCTTTCACACACCTACTTATTTACCAAATTGCCATTCTCGAAAAAAAAAAGCTGAAAAATTAGTCTTAAAATCATTTTATATTTTCCATGTATTTATTGTCTTGCATGTATTATTATTATTATTTTTTGCTACACAGCCAATGAAGGCTAGGAAAAAAGAAAAAGGAGAAAAGTACAACAGAAAACAGAAGCCAGTCACGCCCGAGGGAACCACGTGCCAGCCGCATCCGCTGCCAGCAAGGGTTTCAAGGGGTCGGGTGGAAATGCCCATGTGGTGAAAACAACTCCATCTCCGCTCCAAGCTTGGCAAGAGCATCCGCAACTGAGTTGCCCTCGCGCAAGATATGTGTAAAGACACACCTATGAAAGCTCCCCCGAAGATCAGTAATACACGCCAATAGTCCTGCCAAACTATGACATGGGTTGAACTCTGCATTAATCAAGTTCAAGGCAGCAGTGGAGTCACAAGCACAACAAACATCCATAACTCCCTTCTCCCTTGCAAACCGAAGCCCATACATCACCCCAGCCAATTCTGCATGGAGGACGGATGAATCCCCGATGAAGCCAGACACTCCTCCATGCCATTGCCCATCATACGAACGTAGCACAGCACCATACCCAGCCCTACCCATAGTATTCAATCGGGAACCATCTGAGTGTAGAAACATACCCCTCCAAGGACCCATATTCCAAGAGACAAGCCGGGGAATCGAAGGAGAGGCCTGCACTCGACGAGATGTCCGTTCCAAGGTGTCTGTCAAGTAAAGCACCTGCCTGATAGTATGTTGGGACGAGGCAGAACTACCCCGAAAGATCCGCGAGCAGCGCTCAAGCCATACCGTCCACAAGCCCGCCAGAAAACATGCTCCATACACAGCCACCATACCCCAAAGCCAGAATCTGATGTCACTCATCTCCAATGTCCCTAAATCAGATGGAACATCAACACCCAAGGCCCGCCAGATAAGCGAAACCCACGGACATGCGAAGAGACAATGCCGCCAATCTTCCACCTCCACCCCACAAACCTGACAAAGAGGCGAGTTAGCCAAATGGCGATCAAACCTCAAGGCATTAGTTGGGATGGCTTCCCAGGACAGAAGCCAAATGAAGAAGCATATCTTCTCAGGCCAACACGAAGACCACATCCACTTCCAACCAAGCTCAGTGTCCTGATGACCAAGTAAATACAGATAACCCGCCTTGGCCGAGTATTCCCCATCTAGTGAACCCGCCCATCGCCATCCATCCCTAAGGGAATGATGAAGAACAGCAGGGGGGAGACCGAAGTATATCATCCCGGAGAGCCTCAGGTAGGATAGTCCACACATTAGAGAAGTCCCACCCCTGAGGGGTGATCACATCCGCAACAGTCATGTCCGAATCAACAATATCCACGAAAGATACCTGAGGCCCCAGCTGCCGGCCTTGCCACCAGGGTGAAGTCCACAGGGAACTTGCACCATCCCCAAGTTTGTACTGGAACCCCCCCATGAGCTGCTGTGCCACCCTGCATATGCTCCACCACGTACATGAGCCAACACCACGCAGGAAGTTAAATGAGAAACCCGAAGGGCAATAAGCGGCCCTGAATTCTTGACACCAGACTTTTGAGGAGCCATGGACAAGCTCAGAAACCAGTTTGCCCAGGAGGGCCGTATTTATGAGTCGAGACTTCCGAAACCCCAGACCCCCCTGAGCGCGTGGAAGGGCAATCCGAGACCAACCAACAAGATTAATACCACAGCCGGTGCGATCTTTCCACAAGAAGTTTCTCACCCTCTGATCGATTTTATTACAAACACCTTCCGGCAACCACCCGACCTGTATGTAATAAGAAGGAATAGCTGACAGCACATGCCGAGCCAACGTAGCTCGTCCCGGCTTATTGAGGAGGCGCATACTCCAATTGGTTATCCGCTGATCCATCTTCTCCAACACAAAGTCGTACGTGTTAAGAGAGACGCGTCCGAAATGAAGTGGAAACCCTAGGTATTTACCTAGGTTGTGAGTGAAGGCAATTGGAGCAGCAGCAGTAAGCCATGTCTTTTCCGTTGAGGATACCGCCGCTGAAGCAAAGGCACGGGACTTAGATGGATTCACTTTCAAACCAGACCCCGTGGCAAACACTTGAAGAGTATGGGTAAGGGACTGTATGCTACCTTCCGTGGCCATCGTACATAGAATTAAATCATCAGCAAAGAGAATGTGCGAGATGCCCCTCCCCCCTGTCGACAAGCGGACAGGTAGCCACCGGCCAGAATTAACCTCATGATCAATAGCAACGGACAATCTCTCCATCACGATGTTGAACAAATACGGAGATAAGGGATCCCCCTGCCGGAGGCCACGACGCGGTTGAATCCCTTCCAGGACTTCCCCATTCCATAAGACTGAAAAAATTGGGGATGAGACACAAGTCATGATAAGACGTCGTAAGGACCTTGGCACGGCCATTTGTTCCAGACATTCTTCCAAGAAATGCCAGCGTACATTATCGTAAGCCTTCTCCAAATCAATCTTAACAATAATAGCTTTGGAATTGGCAGCAGGTCTTCGCAACTTGTGAATTAATTCCTGGAGCAAAATTGCATTATCAATAGTTCCACGCCCAGGAAGGAATGCCGACTGCAAGGGGGATATGTATTTAGCCAAAAGCGGCCTGAGGCGATTGACTAACACCTTAGAAATGAATTTGTAAGCCACATTACATAGAGTAATGGGCCTAAAGTCTTTAATTGAAGTTGGCGTACTTATCTTGGGCAGAAGGCAAATATATGGCATGGCCAGATTGGAGTGAAATTGCCCTGTAGAAAAAGCATGCTGGACCATCCCAATAATATCCGGGCCGATAGTAGACCAGAATTTAGAGTAAAATGCGGCGGGAAACCCATCCGGTCCGGGAGCCGCATAAGGTCGGAACTGTTTAAGTGCCAAGGTAACCTCATGGGGCTCGACAGGACCATCCTCGACAGAACAGTCGGCTGCAGTGAGAGGCTGGAGGGGAGGCAGAGTCACGTCATGCATGGGTGTCTGCACATCCGAAAATAATTGAACATAATAGACCCTTACAGCGCCTTTAAGAGTAGTCTGATCCGAACACCAAGTGCCATCCGGCAAGAAAAGACCATTAATTTTCTTTCTATGATGATGGAACTTCGCCTGGGCATGAAAATATTTTGTGTTTCGATCCCCCACACGAACCCAATCATCACGAGCTCGCTGAAACCAGTACATCTCTTCCTGAACCAACACATCATGATAGGCTTGTTGGAGTTTACGCTCCAAAGTTATAAGACGGACAGAAGCCACCAAGGCTAGGCACTTATCTAACCCTGCCAACCTACGCGCCAACTTTTTCTTCCTATTCCGTAAACGACGAATCTCAGTATGGCAGTGCTCAAGAGATTGAGATTTGAGCTGCTCCAGTTTAGATTGAATGCCCCCCAGAGTAGAATTCCAAGTAGTATTGACAAGATTTGTATATCCGGGCATAGCACCCCAAATCGCCTCCCAGCGAAAGGGTCGGCAAGACGGTGTGGACACCGGCAGCCCGCAATTCAATAGTAAAGAGCGTGGTCCGATCTCAACCGTGCCAGAACATGAATATGACTATTCGGAAATAAATCAAGCCAAGCCAAGTTGGCCACTCCTCGGTCCAACCGTTTCTTCAACAGGACAGTTGGGCTAGAAGGCCGGACCCAAGTAAAGGCTGCACCTTCCGTGCGCAACGGGAATAACTCGCAATCACCCAAACAGTCCCAGGAAATCAGCTCGATTCTGTAAGAAAACTCCGCACTGAACCTCGGAAGCTGCTAAGACCTCATTCCAATCTCCAAGAACTGCCCAGGGGCCCGGAACCCGATCTCTAAGGTCACGAAGGTACTCCCAGTTAGCTCTTCGCCTATGGAAAATTGGATAGGCATAAACGGCCGTGACATAACACTCCACGTCCCCACTACCAACTGTAACCGTAATAAACCTATCAGTCTCTTCAAATGTGGCCATGGTGGCCGAGCCCCCGGACCGCCCGAGCACCCAAATACCACCCGCACGCCCCACCACCTCCTGAATAGAGATAGGAGCATACCCCTGACCAACCACAAAATTCCGGACCCGGTCGAACCTTCCTTGAGGTTCAAACAGAAAAACCATAGAAGGTTTTTGCAACCTTAGAACATCAGATAGAGTTCGTTTCGCATGAGCACTCATAAGCCCACGGACATTCCAAGCAAGTATTGAGAAATCAGAAAGCAACGACATCTGGAAACTAGTGATGTTGGGAGGGAGAAACCCTAGCTTCAATCATGCACCCTATTGGAATGAAGAGACCAAGGGTGTATCCTCATCATCCATACATTTCTCATCGTCCTCATCAGTATCCTCAGAAGGATCCTGCGTATCCATAGCATTAATGGCATCCTCAGCGGAAATCGCATTCGGGGGGATCCCTATCACCTTATCCGGCGATCCTGTGCGTGGGACAGAAGCTACCAAAGCTTTGGTGCGTCCCGTCACCACCGGCCTCCCCTTCCCGCCATCAGGGTGTGGAGGAACCCTATCTGTACGGCTCCTCTTATGACCATTAACTATCGCTTTATTCTTCCCATGTACGGCTGGAGTGTCCGGCTTCCGCAGGACCAAAGCAAGAGGGCCTGGGACTGGAGGTTGAATCTTACTGGACCGATCCCCAAGTTGGCCCGGAGCACCTGGCCCAGTAACAGACTGCCCAGTCAAGTCCTTAGTAACTATGCCCACACCCGAAGGCCCAACCATTTCCTTAGGTTTGGATCCCACTCCCGACGGCCCAACCGTCTCCTTGCCCTTCGACCCAACGCCTGTAGGCTCCTTAGAGTTCAGCCCAATACCCCCAGCAAGCCCAGGGGTTGACACGTTCCATGCCTTGCGTGGTTTTCGCTTCTTAACTACCATCCACTCCCCAATGCCCAATTGCTCCCGATTATCCGAATTGCCAACTGGAGTAACCGTCTGCGCAGCCGCGCCGGGTATCTTATCAGGAACCGTCTCCACCACCGTAGGATCTCCCCGGGGACCCGGAACAGGGTTCTCCCCACCAGAAGCAGCTGACTCCCCAGGACATGCACTAGTGGATGCCACAGAGTTATCAGGACACTTCCCTTGGAGATGGCCAAACTTACCGCAAGCCATGCAGACCAGATGAAGGCCTTCATAGGCCACTTGAATAACCTTGCCGTGAACCTCCACCATACCAAGTAGGGGCTCATCCAATTTGATCTCAACACAGCAACGTGCATACCTTCCCTTATTCACTTCCAATGTATTCTTATCGATCTTAATCAGTCGACCGACCGCCGAAGCAATAACTGTAAGGTAATTATCCTTAAAAAATGCAGGCTTAAGGTCTGCGAAACGAATCCATGCCTGAACTGTATTCACCTTAGATAATACAGGATCAAATTCTGGAGTCCAAGCCGCAATAGAAATAACATGATCAAATATTAACCACGGGCCCGTCGTGAGGACCTTCTCCCTATCCTCCGGCATGCAAAACTTTGCCAAAAAGCATCCATGTCCCACATCAAGTAAGTCAAAGCGGCCGGCTAATCCCCATGGCCGGGTGAGGCGTTCTTTCAACACAATGTACCCCACTGAAATCCCAAGGGGTTTCAGGACCAAGGTGTCCTTCCAAGCACTAAACAACTCGTCCAACGCAGAGGGAGCAAAGTGAATCTTAGGGCACCGACGATTTACGCCAGTGCGGTCAATTGTGGCTAATTTAGCTGCTAGCAAGTCCACAGAAGGCACAGTCGCAGCCGAGGAATCTACATTAGTCATAATAGCATCACGAAAAGATAGCGGCGCTGCAGCAGCGGCCACCGGGGAACCAGGCGGAGGATCAGGCGGGTGCTCAGGGGAAATCATGTTAGCCGTTTTACCAAATATCAATTGAGTATCACGTAATACGAAACACCAATTAACGGCCAAACAGAGAGAATACAGTACCTAAAATTCGGTCTTGGTGGCAATTGACACTGGAATCTGGAGGGCTTCAGTTCAGCTTTCTCCCCCGACAACACAGAGCAGAGCAACAGCATCCAATTCAAGAAACCCTAAATTATGATTCAGAAGAATTGCAAAGAGGAAAACAAGTCATCAGGAACTGTGCTTGAGCTTACTAGACCAGCTTCAAAAAGATAATCAGCAAGTCAACATCAAATTTGCCCAAATCGACTGGCGGCGATTGAGAAATATTGAGGAACCACAGGTTAGAGAGAAAAGTTGGAATCCACCTTTGTTATTGCAATAAATTGGGAATCACAAATACAAATCTTGCATGTATTATTAAGGTATTTGATTCCATGACTTCTCAATTCCTTCATATTTAATGTCATTCATTCTGTATCCTCTCATTTCCTCATTTGTTTAGTAGTATATATATGCCCTCTATTGTTCACATCCTCATAATTTTGTGGTGCTTCTTTTCCATCTTCTTCTCTCCCATGCTCTCATTTGGTCGACATTTTATATTCTAAATTTCTTGGTACAACTTCTCCCTTTCTTGGTACGTCTTCTACATGGGTCCGGTTAAGGTGCGATTGCATCAAATCGCAGCACATCAAGGCCAAAATCTTGAGCGTCCAATTAAAATCCAAGGGTTGTAAATGCAAAAGGGTAAAGTTGTCCAATAAAAATATGGAACGGTTTTATTTAATTACGAGATTAACGGATTAGTATGTATCTTTAACGGATTTACTGCATATCTTAAACGGATTTGTATCCTAAAATATCTTACAACAGAAAAATTCACTAAAATTCACTAAAGCGTATTACTGACACAAATTATATTAATTTGTATCATTATTTTCAGCGATATCACGTTATACTTTTCAGCGACATGTATAAATAATTCTTTAAGCGAGTTCACTATATACTTTTCAGCGATACATCATATGTATTTATTTTTAACGAAATTATTAATTCCTAATTAAAACATATTACTGACACAAGTTAATATAATTCAGCGATAGTACATTATACTTTTCAGCGATGAAATGTGCTTCAGTTCATCGAGTGTGTAGCATTATTTTCAGCGATACAACGTTATTCTTTTCAGCGATGAAATTTTCTTCATTTCATTGATAGTGTACCATTATTTTCAGCGATACATCATATGTTTTTATTTTTAACGAAATTATTAATTCCTAATTAAAACATATTACTGAGAAAAATTATATTAACTTGTGTCATTATTTTCAGCGATAGTACATTATACTTTTCAGCGATGGAATATGCTTCATTTCATCGAGTGTGTAGAATTATTTTCAGCGATACAACGTTATTCTTTTCAGCGATGAAATTTTCTTCATTTCATCGATAGTGTACCATTATTTTCAGCGATACATCATATGTTTTTATTTTTAACGAAATTATTAATTCCTAATTAAAACATATTACTGACACAAATTATATTAACTTGTGTCATTATTTTCAGCGATAGTACATTATACTTTTCAGCGATGGAATGTGCTTCATTTCAGCGAGAGTGTACTATTATTTTCAGGGATGACTTGAAATTCCTTTCCCCGAGATGTGCAACTATTTTCGTCGAGATAATAATACACTTTGTAGAGATGTTATATCTTTTCAGCGATGTATACATACTCTTTTCAGCGATGAATAGTAAACTCTTTAAGCAAGTTCACTTTACACTTTTCAGCGATACATCATATGTTTTTATTTTTAACGAAATTATTAATTCCTAATTAAAACATATTACTGACACAAATTATATTAATTTGTATCATTATTTTCAGCGATAAAACGTTATTCTTTTCAGCGATGGAATGTGATTCATTTCACCGAGAGTGTACAATTATTTTCAGCGATGACTTGAAAATAATGGTATACTCTCGATGAAGTGCAACTGTTTTCGTCAAGATACTAATACACTTTGCAGAGATGTTATAACTTTTCAGCGATGAAAAACTATTCCTTTAAGCGAGTTCACTCTATACTTTTCAACGATACATCATAAAACCATAATCACTGAAACAATTCATAACACTAAATCAGTTATAATTCCACCCAAAACATTCCAATCCTAAAACAATTCAAACCATAAATCAAATTCCAAGCAAAACATTTCATTCAATCCACATCAGTTCTAAACCATTCAACATCAGTTCTAAAAAACATTCAAAGTCATAAAAACCAGTTCAAAACATTCAACACAACCATTCAACAGTCATAAAAGCCATCACAAAACCCATTCAAAGTCAGTGAAACAAGTCACAAAAACATCACCAAATCAGTTCTTAAAAAACCATTCAAAACATATTAAACAGCAGGGGGAGGAGACTCCTGAGCAGGCTCAACGATGCCTTGATACATCGCCCTAAGCCTAGAAATCAGATCTTTCCACATATTTGTAAAAGCCTTTTTGCATTCTCTCAACTGCCTTGGAGTATTTGCAAATGAGACTTTAACGCTGCAATAATGGTTCGACATTTCACGCAGCTGTGTGGGGTCAAATGAACGTCTGTTTACATCAGCATTAGATCTGCCTTCATTTTGGAGGACACCAATATGAATATCTAGAGCTTCGAAGTGGGGATACATGATGTTATAAGATTTTTCAGCAGCCTCAATATCAGAATACTCAGTTAAAAGTTTCAGAAGAAATTCTCGTGTTTCAACATATAAGATGCCATAAGTTTCCACATTACAAAACAATTCATAGCACTGAAACAACCATAATCAGTTCAAAACAATGACTAAAAACAACCATAATCAGTACAAAAACAATTCATAGCACTAAAACAACCATAATCACTGAAACAATTCATAATCCTAGACACAACCATAATCAGATCAAAACAAATCACTAAAACAACAATAATCAGTACAAAAACAATTCATAACTAAAACAACCATAAACACTTAAACAACTCATAACCCTAGAACAACCATAATCAGTTCAAACAGTTCAAACATAATCACTGAAACAATTCGTAACCCTAGAACAACCATAATCAGTTCAAAACAGCATTAAAAACCATAAACCAAACCATTCTAACCATTAAAACCATAAAACAATTCAAACCATTAATCAAAGGTTCCTAAGCATACTCAGTTGTAATTTTCATAAGAAATACCTGTGTTTCAACAAGAAGATCTTGATGCTTCTCCGGCACAAACCCAGCGTCTAACATTTTTCCTATTAAATCGTTCAGTCCGCGCGCATTGTCACACGTCGGATGTGTATCCCGCAGATAATTCCCGAACAACTCCCAGCATTGTGTCAACAAACTGGAACTGGAACTCTCTCCCGTGCATCTTCTTTTGGACGACATTTCTGAGAAATAAAGGTGATTCCGATTTCGGTTTTGAGAAATTAGGGTTTACAAATGAAGTATCGAGAAATGAATGTATCGCTTACAGTTTAAAAAATTTTCCGAGGCCCATTTAATTTTATTTAGGCCCATTTCATTTAGGCCACTCCATAAAATGAAATAACCTATCATCGCTGAAAACAACCTATCACCATCGCTTAAAATGCCACAAATATATCGCTGAAAAATTGCTCTTGACATCGCTGATAATCACATGTACAAACATTTGTCACTTAAATGAATGTATAAATATGAAACATATCACAACATAACTCAGTACTCAGAAACATACATAAAATCAAAACGACGATCTATCACCATCGCTTAAAATGCTTCATGTCGATCGCTGAAAACAATATGTAACCATCGCTTAAAATGCTATATATATATGGCTGAAAAATTGATAATCACATGTACAAACGTTTTCACAAACTGTTTTCTCCCAACTGCTTTCTAGAAAAGGATTCTTTTGTTCTACTTTTGCCCAAACTGTTTATGTGCAAACCTCAAGTAATCTCTCACAAATTCTAGATTGGTGATCCTCACCAGCATCAGTTCCCATGCTCCTTTGATCCGTTTGCAGATTACACTTCTGACTTTGTAGTCATAATGCATGATCTTGTTTTTATTTCATGTGTTACAATACTCCAGGGCCTTCTGATCCATTTCCATGAGCAGTTCGAGATAAGAAGTTCTGTAACGCTCCATCATGGCGGCCACCATTTCTCTTTCCAGGGCTTCCTTTAAATAAAACATATCTTGTGCCAGATCATATTTCAGATACTCCTCTGCCTCAGCCTTGTTCAACAATCTGTACTGTCTTGCATTCTTTCTCAGCACTGGCCAGTTCTTACGCCTTATCTCATGTAGCACTTTTTCCCTTATAACTCTGATGTGCTCAGCAAATTCCTTTTTCCCTTGTTCAGGATCCACATCAGTTCCTTTTTCAGCTATCCCAACCTGACCGAATCACTTCAAATCAGCCAAATAGAAAATAATAATCCATAATTTACAAAGCCCATGTAAGAATAGAGAGATGTACATTTAAGCAATCACATAAAGTGCAATATATTTAAGCGATTAAACAATAGACATTTAAGCGATGAAACAATGTACATTTAAGCGATGAAAACGTGTACATTTCAGCGATCACAACATGTACATTTAAGCGACGTCATCCATCGCATAAAAAAAAAACAGTTCATTCATTCATAAAAAAACTATTCATTCATCATTGTTTCTTTTTCCGACCCTTTCTTGGCTTAGGTGGTGCTGGTTTCTTTACCTCAAATGATTGACTTAGCTAGGCAACCAAATCCATCTCTCTATTAACTTCTCCAAGCACAAAATCTTTCTTTTGATTGACATCTGACAGCAAAATTTCAGCACACACCTTGGCTCTTTTTGCCAGATTGTACCTTTTGTTCTTCATTTCTGCCAACATGTCATCCATAATCAATCCTTCCCAATAATCTATAAATGACATGACAAAAACACCACAGCTGTGCTGATCTTTCTGCTCTGCCAACGGGGAGAAAAGCATACGATATGGTGCAAACCATTTGCCAGATTTCATCAATGTATTACCCAGCATCCTGAAGTTGTACCATATTCTATTCAAAACTTTATAATCAGCTGTCCACCCCCCTTCAGCATTCTTACTGTTGAAGTAAAAAATTCTTCTCTTTCTCATATCAACAGAAAAACCAACCCAATGATCTTATCGACAATATGGGAAGAAGAACTGGAACATTGAGTAAACATATAATTAGAATCTAATAATGATCAACTATGTAAACAAAGTTATCAAAAGTGAAATGTATCTTACACTCTCTGCATTCAACACCACATCAATCATTTCTTGAGGAAAAATCTTGAAATCTTTCATGAATGAATTAACAAGTGCTGCACCATCTTTTAATTGTAAATCTGAATCCACCTCTGCCTCTGCAAATGTCTGTTTCAAAAGATACAACATTTCATGCGTCAAAAAAGAAAGTTAAATATATATATGTATGTATATGTATATCAGACTCACAGCAAATAATGATGAAAAACAATATTTCCGCATTGGTTTCCCATTGGCTCTTTCCAATTCACGACGGTTGATCACTTTCGCATAACAGTTTATAACACTATCCGAAATATCACTTTCAACCCTAAGTGTTTCAATGTCAAGCTTGGACAAGGTCATTACATTATCATCATAGACAATCATATTTTTCGCATCAACTTTTCGTAGAATATTTGTAATGATAGCCCAAACAGCAACATTCAACTCTTCTTGATTGCATTTATATGACGCCTCAAATTCTGGATAGTGTTGAAATCGTGTATAAGTCATCTCCATGAATGTAAACTTATTGCATTTCTCTATATGCTGGAGATCCACCATCATCACTCTAGGAGGCATATACTTCTCCTTCAATTGCTCAACTTTCTTAGCTCTATCAACTGTCTTAGCTTGTTCCTGAAAATTACAGATGATATAGCTGAAACTATTAATATTTCTCGCACAGTATAATATATCAATCATCGCTGAAATATGCAATGTATCATCGCTGAAAAACATAAAATCCATCGCTGAAAACTATTAACATACCTCTGGATTCTCATCTGATACAACATTCTCATTCTCGGATATGCCCAAAGAAAAGGTTGGCACATCTTTTGCATGCATCTATACACATACTAGAGTAAGTTAGAAAAAATACCTCTATAAACATCACAAGTGATATATAGCTAAAAACTATTAAAACAGCTAATGTAACCAATCATCATATCATCGCTGAAAAGTGCATTATAGCATCGCTGAAATGTGCACTACTTCATCGCTGAAAACCATAGAAAACTATCGCTGGAAACTATTAAAATACCTCTGGATTCTCAGCCCCATCATGTGCTACATCTTTCTCAGCCCCATCATGTGCTAACTAAAAATCACACAAGAAAATATATCAAACATACTATAGTAAGTTAGAAAAAATACCTCTATAAACATCACAAGTGATATATAGATAAAAACTATTAAAACAGCTAATGCAACCAATCATCATATCATCGCTGAAAAGTGCATTACACCATCGCTGAAATGTTCATTACTTCATCGCTGAAAATCATAAAAAACAATCGCTGGAAACTATTAAAATACCTCTGGATTCTCAGCCCCATCATGTGCTACATCTTTCTCAGCCCCATCATGTACTAACTAAAAATCACACAAGAAAATATATTAAAACATTTTGTTACAGTAATCCCTATAGCAAACAATTTGTCACTGTACATACATTCAAAGAATCGAAACTGAAAGGGATTCGGAATCGAATTAAAGATCTCTGCAATAAAAATAAACAACACAGAAAAAGCAACAAAAGAAAAAAGAATGTCAGAAACTACCTTTAATAAATATTATGAAGTACAAAATTTATAAAACTACCTTCGGTACATTTTCAGGTAAATTTTCAGTTTCAAGGGCAATTTTCTCTTCAGTTTTGCCTTTTGCATTCCCAGCATCTGTAGCACCTCCTTCCCGCAAACTTGTCAGCTCTGGACCCCCTTGATTCATCACAACATTTTCAGCTCCTGCTACTAAACCCATCAAGAGTTCTCCTTCACTTTCAGTTATATCAAGATTACCAGTACCACCACAAGGGAGGTGTGGGGGGGATTGAAGAGGATCACCTAAAGCAGGGGATTGAACAGGATTTGTGGATGCTTCTATGAGAGGATCAGTACCATCACAATGGAGGTGTGGGGGGCATTGAAAAGGATCACCTAAAGCAGGGGATTGAACAGGATTTGTGGATGTTTCTATGAGAGGATCAACATCCCTATATTGGCAAGCAATGTTCACAATAGAGTCCATTGTTTCAGCAGACAGATGGACAACTGGTTCAGAATCAGTTGTCTCATTTGCATTAGCTTCATGCACGGGTGAATACATAGAGTGCAAGCTAGAAAGGTTGACAGTTGGTTCATTCCCACTAGCATTCAAATCCTCATTTGCTCATCTCCTCCTGCATCCACACACCTAGACAGATTCGCAGTTGGTTCATTTGCACCCTCCTTTTCCACTTCTTTTCCACCCCTCCTTTTCTTCTTTAAACCAGAAACAAAAGTGCTAATTCGATCGTCATCTTCCACAGTCCTTTTCACAGCCTTCGATTTCTTCTTAAAGTCAATATCTGGATACTTTGCATTAGGGAAAACCTTCCATATATCAACCATCTCCAAGTATCGATCCTTTTTGCATGTAAATCTAACCAAATGAAGCTCTTCACGCTCATAGTAATCAAAAAACATGTGCTGAAAAAAACAAAAACAAACAAGATACATAATCAACAAACAATGACCATAATCAACAATATAAATCACATAACAAATATAAATTGCATAACACACACAAAATTAAAATTACCATTAAGCAAAACAAGTCTCCACAGGGGCGTGCTTGAGCACTGGTTCCCTTATCCAATTTTGCCTTATACTCATTCAGAGATTTGATCAGAAATTGTCTAATATGAAGACACCAATTGTACCTTAAAGCTTCTTCCGGAGATCTAAGAAACTGAAGATACATTTTGTTTACAACCCTCCCTGAGTTAGGAGTAAAGACTTTTTGCAGAGCAAACAATACATACATCCTCCAGTAGTCGTCCAATGGAATTTCGATATTCTCCTTATTCTCTAAAATAGCTCTAAGATCCTTAACAGGTATTCGATTAGGCTCCTTCTTATTCTTAATAAGAGAATACTTGTCACAAAATGTATCAGCAAAATCATAACCAATCTCATTATTCTTCAAATCTATTATAAATTTATCGACTCCCCATGGCAAACCATATACTTTATGAATGTCTTCATCTGAAAACCTCCATCGACGGTTTTTATCAATAATAAACCATTCCTCCTGAATGCTCCACTGATTAATCAAAGTTATAACAGGATCAACCTTGAGCATGCACATATTGAACATGAGCAGACAACTAAAGCAAGTTTCGTGAATAAACTCTTTCTTCCCATCTCCGTCACTCTCGTTCAGGATTTTATTTAAAAGACAAATGCTAGATGGAATGCAACAGACCTGAGTATGCACTTTTTCAGCCATTCTTCAGAAGAAAAAAGAAAAGTATCACCGTTCACTGTTTCACTGATCAGAAAAAACAATCGCCGTTTGCCGTAGACGCTCAGAGAATCGCTAAATCGCTGAAAAACCCTAGAGAAAGTATCGACAGTGATAAATTAAAATTGGCGGTTAAATTGACATTAAATACTACACGGTGAAATCTCGACGGTTATTTTTTATTAATTACTAGACGATGAATTTTTATTAATCGCGTTACTAGACGGTTACGCGAATTCTGAAACATTGTAAAAATTTTATTAACTACTACAAGGTTATTTTTATTAACTAATCTCTATGCTGAATTGCATTATGACCATCGCTTTCTTATATAGGTATACATCGCTGAATTGCATTAGTTACGCGATTTCTGAAACATTGTAAAATTTTATTAAATACTACACGGATAAAATGATGCCATGGATCGATGCTTGCTAAGTTTGGTCACCGGATGGAGTTTGAAGGAGATGAACAAAATAAAAATAAAAATAACAAGAAAGATAAAAGGGATAAGAAGCTTATGGAGAAAGGGGACTAAGTATGGCCGAATGGGATAGAGATTTACCCTAAACAAACAACCACCATGAGTGCATCCTCCATTGGGTCCATCGAAGCAAGCTCCAATCTTCAATGGTGTGGGTGAACCGTGAATGGACACACACAAATTGTTGAGAGCACCGTGGGTACTCTCAAGGAGAAATGTGACTTTGATTAATGCAAATGAGGTTTGCCAAAATATCAAATGAGGTTATTTTTTATTAAACTAATTTCCATCGCTGAATTGCATTATGATAATCGCTTTCGTATATATCTATTCATCGCTGAATTGCATTCTTTACGCGATTTCTGAGACATTGTAACATTTTTTTTATTAAATACTACACGGTTATTTTTTTTTTTATTAAAACTAACTTCCACCGCTGAATTGCATAATGATCATCGCTTTCGTCTATAAGTATTCATCGCTGAATTGCATTAGTTAGCACTGAACTAAGTCGATCAATACAATATTAATGATCAATACACTTCATGTCATTTCTAAAAAACAAAAAAAAATCTTCATTTCTGCATCCGTTTACGATGTTCTAACTCTTTCTTTTTCCGAACAGCTTCAGAAATAGAGACCATTCTCTTGTTCGATTTCTTCCGCCCTTTACACGTTTCTCTTTCCCTTAAATGCAAATTTGAGTAATCTGATGTACTTCCAATCTCTGCAAAAAAACAAAAACATTGAGAAACACTAATTTCAAAAAAAGCAAAAACATAAATGTCTTTGATTAGAAATTACCCGACTCTTTGTTAATATCAATATTGTCATACTTTGTTTTCATCAATGTCTCAAAATCATACATAAACGATTCACAAGCGTCCTCATTTCGTGACAACACAATTGCTGACTTAAAAAACAAGCCACACAATTTTCGGTATCTAGATGCTGCATTGACCACATTTGTTTCTTTTCCAACACCAACATCAACATAACTGAGATCACATTTTGCATTCCTTGACCACCGCTGCAAAATATGTTTATCTGGAATAGTATGAAACACTTTTGCTCCACTTCCTGACAGAACATCCATCACCCTCAGAGCATGACAACATAAAATCCCCACATTCTCAAACATATTGCAAGTGCATCCAATTGTACCATCATCAATGTTAACATTGACATGATCGCCAATCATCTTTGAATCTGCATCTTCTCTCTTGCAAACACGATAATTAATGCATCTGATTGAAGCTCAACCACACACCCAAATGACAGATCATACTCATTGTTGAAAATATTGAACACATTTGGTGTATACTTCTCAGCTATATATTTCAATAGTGGATTCATAATAAACCTGGCAGAAACTTGTCTATCATCTGCCTTAAAATCTTCCATCCGTTCATTATCCCTCCTTGACTCCACAACCCTTTCAAAATGTGCAAAGAACTCAACATAGTTATCAACTGGCCTTAAGAACCTGTGAAATGTCAACACAATATGGGAATGTGAAAATCAAATTCTCAACTACATACAACAAACACACATCGCTGAAATAAATAGCACACTCTCGCTGATCAAAACAGATGAGCCTCGCTGAAAATAACTATTCAACTATCACTGAAAATGAAATTTATTCATACCGTTTCACAACTGAGTTAAAAGATTCACTTAGCTGAGTAGTCCTCATTCCTGCAGTAAAATGATTTCTAAGCCAAGCAGCGGACCATTGCCTTCTCAAATTATAAGTAGTCGACAACCACCTGTGTTCAGACTTTGAGAAACAAGTTGATAGCATGTATTCCCATTCCACCTCAAATTCCATCTCTGTCCTCACATGATATACCAAATGATGAAATAGCTTATCAAACCTAAAAAAATGAGTTCAACATGTACATAACAATATCCAATCGAAAAAATAATTGAAAGTAAAAATAACTAAATATTTACCTTGGTGTGTACAGTTGACTCAAATTTTTTTTTCGCATTTTCTATAATGTGCCAACTACATAAAGCATGATAGATATTATGCAAAATTTTCCTAATTGTCGGTGCCATCGCACAATCTTGATCTGTGAAAATCGTTTGAGGTGTCTTGTCCCCCATACACTTCAAAAATGTTTTAAATAGCCACTCAAATGATCTTTGAGTTTCATCAAGCATCAATGCAGCTCCAAAAATAGAAGTCTGTCGGTGATGATTGAATCCAACAAAAACAGCTAATGGTCTGTAATTTTTATTTGTCCGATACGTTGTATCAAAGGTCACACTATCACCAAAAGCTTGATAATCCATCCTCATTTCAGCATCTGACCAAAAGATATTTGTAATTCTCTCATCATCATCCAGATCATACTCATGGAAGAAAAATGGATTACTGACACATTTCTCAGAGAAATACTTCAATACAACACCAGCATCCCCTACTTTTAAATTTCTTTGTCGCCTTCTAACAAGTGCATTCTTCAAATCGTCCTTTAAAAATCCTACAAGTCCACTACCTCCAGCACCCATACTCAACAAGTCATATGATGACTTCAATGACAATCCAACTTCTTCATGTATACCAGCAACAACACTGTGTAACTCATCAACTCTTCTATTCGATTTCAACATATGCTTCCTTGATGGTCCATGCAGAGCATGATTATAATCACCACAGAAAAACACAACTCTATAAATTTTTTCATCAGCTTTATAATGTAACCTAACCTTTGCTTCACAACCAGTTCGGGTTTCATCACTCCTACGAAATTTCAGACTCTTAGAACGACAAGATGAATCACTATCCAACAAACAACCACGACGAAATCCTTCCTTATTGCACGCATATTGTAAATAGAACAATCTATCAACTTCATGTCGCTTCGGTCTCTCATACATTTTCCTTACCGAGAAACCTAAACTATGAGCATAATCACAATAAAAACTAAACGCATAATCAGCTGTAACAAAACTTAACTCACTCCAATTTATATTACCTGTGAAGAAATAAACAAAGAATTCCCATTAAAATAATAAATACATGTAGCTGACATAAACCATCGCTTAAAATGCTTAATGTCCATCGTTGAAAACAATCTTCATGCATCGCTGAAAATGCTAAACATGTATCGCTGAAAATATGATGGTTCTGTCCCTCATAATCACATGTACAAACGTTTTGACGCTTAAATGAACATATAGATATGAAACATCAGAAAACACAAAAAAAAAGAGAAAACATATCAAAGCAGAACTCAAAACTCAAAAAATATACATAAAATCAAAAACGACGATCTGCGATAAAGCTACTCAAAATTCGAATATTCTAAAAAGTACCATTGAACGCAGAACTCGAATCTGAAAACGTTGCCGACGCATTCAACGACATGCTAATCGCATTCATAATTGCCAGCAACTTCCTCACACCGCCGCAACACGTACAGAGCAAACAAAAAACAGAAGAAAACTCGGAAATCCGAAGAAGACGACGTCCAACGGCGAACAATATGGAAAATATACGAAATTAATTTTCTACCCTTAGAGTTAATCTCAATTGTCGATTTTTAAAGACAATCAACGGCTGTAAATTCTCACAGCACATCAAGTCAAAAAGGGTGATTGCACCCTAACAGAATTGCTTCTACATCTCCCCCTCTCATCATGCTCTCTTTTTGTCGAAGTTTTTTATTTCCCCTTTCTTCTTTATATTTTTGTGTTCCGATCATATATGTTTCTTTTTTTTTTATATATGTTGGATTATTTTCTTAATATTCCAATATTGATGTTATTTTGTTATTTCTCTTCAACGTGGTATTCGGCTTTATCTTTGTTATTAGGTAATGAAATTTGTTCTTCTATATCTTCTTTTAATTTTTATTAATTTAATCATATTTATAGATATTTCTTCATAAGTTTGATTGTATATTTAAACAATATTATGTATCTTCTTCTCATGCAGTTTATGCAAGGATGTCCATGAAGAATGTTAATTGACTGATTGTATTAAAGAAGAAGGTCGATTGGCACTAAACAAGATGTCCGTGTTGATAGTTGCAAAAATCTTATGGAAGAGTTTTCATAATTGAAGTAGCAAAGTACCATAGTGAAGATATAAAATGAGTAAAAGAATGTCATCTTTTTTGACAAATCTGTTATGATAATATTTGTAATTGTTTTGGTGTATTTTTTATTATTATTATTGTTATATATCTTAATGTTAATCTTTTTTTTTTTTAAAGAATTGTGAATTTAAATTTAGTTATCCTCTATTATTCTTATTTTAATAATATAAAAATATTATTATGTATTTAAGATAATGTAGCGTTAAAAGTGCAATGATGAATTACTACTTCAATGCGAAGCCGACCTACTGTTTTTCATTTTATTTTTCTATTTAAAAATTTAATGTGCATTGAAATTTTCATTTTATATTATCCCCAAAAAGAAAAGATCATTTTGCATATATTTTATTGAAGTTTATGAATTGAAAATTTTATTAGTTTAAAAGTGTTTTATTAACTGAAATAATTAATCTAATAAAAAAATTAAATTATACATATAACACTACGTAAATTTTTAAATATAATTGAAATTCTAATTAATAAATATTCTCTAAAATAAAAACGTCTTATAAATTAAATTTTGAAAACGAAAATTTAACTAACCAATCTTGATTGAGTAAAAGACTATTGTCAACTTTACTAAGCTTGGACAAGTTACGGGCGTTAAATTAAATATTATGAAATACGGATTAAATTATAAGATTAAGTCCTTATAATAATATTAAAATACCCAACTCATCTAATTGATGAAAATTTATGAAGTGTCATATCGTTTATAAATAGATTTGACCAATAGGATTTTTAAGTCTATTAATATAATTATAAGTGGGCAGCTAAAATATTATGCGACATGGGTTAAAGAACGGAATTAGTCACAATAATGCAATTAAAGTACTTCGCCAATTAAATTAGGAGTTTTATGAACGGGTCGATTTTTAATCAGCAGAACTATAGCAAATTAAAGGATTTGAAGTATTGGGTTAATTTTGCTAATGGTATCGATTATTAGATGACTTAACTTCATTAAGCCCAATAAATTAGTTTATAAGTATAAGACCCTTAAGATTAATTAAATTTAATTAAGCTGATAATTTATTAATTATTTTAAGCATAAATTAGTTTATAAAATAAGATACGTACTTGGAGGATCTAATTATTGTAATATACAAATGCATGCACCTAGCATAAGACGTTGAATGTCTTCTATACTTGATGAAGAGAATTCTAATTTAACTTGCTAGATGACTATTGCATGCATGCACCCTTTTGATCTTGGGGACTAAGGAAACGCACTCCTCTTGCCTATATATATCCCTTGTTGTAACACTTGATCAATTAATTAGAATCAATTACTTCATCTCATCTCTCTCTGTCCATTTCGATATCTATGTCCCTTTTTCATTTTACTTGGCCTGAGCAATAGTATTCACTACACACACTATTTCATCCTTACCTTTCAATCGTCTCTCAAATATATCATACATCTATTTTAAATATTATCCACAACACGTTATCAGCACGACTGCTGTTGGAATTTGCCGTTCCTGTCGAGGTTTCGTTCGAGTTTTGTTAGAATTCCAGTTCTGTAATACCCGAGAATTTTACAACATAAATAAATAAATAAATACAATAAATAAATAAATAAATAAATAAATTAGTAAATACATTAAATAAATAAATATAGAAGAAATGAGAAATGAAATTAATTAAAGGAATTTAATTAAACAAAAGAAATTAAATAAAGTTAAATAAGTCGTTACACGGGTACCCGATATAAATGAACTCGAGAATTCGAGCCAAAACGTAAATTTAGATCCGAAAGAAATAACGACACGAAATAGGAACCCGAAGAGAGTCCGGAAATTGGAATCCGAGAGCATAGAGGGATAGAAACCCGAAAGAGATGCGGAAGAGCACGACGGATCGCACGACCCGCCCAGACCGAAGTCCAGGCGTTAGTCGCGCGCTGGCCGCGCGCTAATGGGGAAAAAGGCGCGCCAACCCCGCGCCAGAAGGCAGATTCGCCCGTTGCGCGAATCTCTCGCCCGAACGCGGATTTTTCGACTTTCGGTTGAACGTCTCTCGACTCAAGACCCTTAGGGTCAGATCTTGGACGCCCTAGGTTTTAGCTATCTATAAATAAACCCCTCGGAAGCCCTAAACCCTTTTCAAAACCCTACGATACTCTCTATACACAAAAGTCGTAATCCCGGAGTCAACGGAGGCACCAAAAGACCGAGACAGCGGCTGTTGGACGAAAATCGGGAGATCTCCAACGTGTGGTAAGCCCTAATCTAAATAATCCTTGTTCGTTTCAATCCGAAAACGGATTCTAACCTCGTTTCTCTTCTCTTTACACTCCGAATCGGATCTACAACGAGGAACCCGACGAACGGAGAGGAGGAACGGTGAACTGGAAGCCACGCCTTCGAAATAGATGACCCCGGACGACGATTAATCAGTAAGTTAACTCTTACATGGTTTTGGGAGGAATTAAAACGTTCAAAACTAAAAGATTTAACAAGAAATCGTAAATCTGCCAACTTATATTTTCTACCGACGCAACAGTTTTGACGAATTTTTCCGAACCTTAAAACGACTTCAAACGGAAAAACTTAAAACATGAAAAACGTTTCCTTAGACTTAGATCTATCTACGTAACATTTTCAGAATTTTTAGAGACGATTTGATACGTGAAAACCAACCGAAACCGAACTGCTTGAATCTAGATCTTGAAATTCTTGACAGAACTTAGGTCTGATCTTGATCACGTTTTTGACATAGGTTCCAGACCGATTTAGATCTTTGGCCGAACATGAAAGTTGTAGATAAATGTCTTAAGATGGTCTCTGTAAAATTTCATCAAATTTGGAGTTGAATTGCTATGGTAGAATTTGAAATCTTTAAACAGTGACATATGAAATTCGAACAGAATTGCGTTTCTGTGAAAATTGGTGTTTTTGACCTATTTTGGTGTCTCGGATTGAAATGAGTTGAGATATTATTTTTAAATAAATATGATTGAGATCAGATTTTTAAAATTAAATCCCCTTACAAACTTGATAAAATTAAAATTAGGGGTGAGTGCTCTGCAGGGTGCCCCCTAACGATTCACTTCGTGCCTTAATGGACGATGGTGTCCCCGCGCGCTAAACTTTAGATATGATATTGCCAAAACGACATGAGATATAGAGCCTACACTCTCGAGAATATCCACATGGGTTTCCCGAGGCTCCGGAGTGGTACTGGGTATGGCTGATACGGTTGCGGCCGCCGGGCTACCGGCTAAACTTGTTGAGATTGCGATCCAATCGTGAAATACTTGAAATACTGAATCTGGGATGTAATGGGGATATTAAATTAAATTGAATTAAATTAAATTATGTTTGTTGTCCAATTATATTATGTAAATGCTTTATTTAAATTATGGCTATTATTTTAAATCATGCTAAATGTGTTGTTAAATAAAGCCCTGAAATAAATTATGCAATTGGATAGTTGATTAGATTAAATTGAATATTATGTTATTATCATGCTTTTATTTGATTATTAAATTAATGGCTTTTAAACCCTATGATCGTGCATGTGTTAACTTACTCAGCAAGTTGTGCTGACGAAACCATTTCTTTTTATTTTCTTTTCTTACAGAGTATGTAGAGTGAACATGAGCACTTCATGCATGGGAACTTTATCTTTTGGGAAAACATTATTTTGTTTTTAAATTCGTACATTAGACTACATTATGAACGGGCCTGTTTAACCCGTGTTTTGGCCATGTCGGCCCTATTTACATTTTCCGCTGCAATACTATACTTAAATATTATTTCCGCTGCGCTATGATATTATTCTTTTCGAACTATATTGTATGGGCTGTTTTGAATGCTTTAAATGTTTTAAATACTGCAATACCTAGCCTTGCATCTCTTTAGTAAGCCGGAGAAACCATGTCTTACTAGGGAGGTGTGGCGGTGACACCCCGACCTGGGTTATCAAAAACCGGGGTGTTACAAGTTGGTATCAAAGCCCGGCTATTTTTAGACTATTATTTTTAAACCATTATTATTTTTAAACTATTACTAATATTTAGACTATTGTTTTAAATTTTGAAAGTATTATTTCCATGGAAAATTTTTTATTTTAAAACCCATGGAAAAAATATATATATATAGTGCATTAAATTTTTTTGGGGGAAATCATCATTTGCATTTGCATATTGCATCTCCTTTATGAACTTAGAATCTTGGCGAATTTGAACTTAGAATCTTGGCAAAATTGAACTTAGAATCTTGGCGAATTTGAACTTAGAATCTTGGCGAAATTGAACTTAGAATCTTGGCGAATATTAACTTAGATCTCTTGCTTGCGCTAGATGGCTAGTCAAGATATGATGCAGTTGATGATCAAAATGATGAACGTTCACCTTGATTCCCATCAAACCATAGAACAAATGAAATACCGTATGGCTCAATTGGAGGCCAATTTGCACCACATGGGCAACTTGAGAGAGGCGGATCACCACCGCATAAACCAACTCGAACGCCAAGTCCAAACCCTCACTACACAAAACCTAATACTGAAGGAGCACATCGATTCCCATGGGCAAGACTTGAACACTATCTTTGACGATCTACTGCCGCCAAGTTCGGAGGAGGATCCCGCTACCCCACCGGAGGACATCTTGAGACGCTAGAGATTCTATTTTTAGTAGATACTATTTTGATAGGAAAATATTTCTACCTTTGTACTAAAATTTCTTTTGAGGAAATGAAATGCCCGATTTATTTATAATAAATCGAAAAAAAAAACGGACAGACCTGTCCGTACGACAAAAAAAAACGAAATAAAACAAATTAAAATAAAACCCCGAAGCGTACGGCGCTTCTTAGTTCGATCGAGCACCACGTGCTAAATTACAAAACACATATGCATTTATAGAAATTGCTTAGACTATATGTTAAATTCACAAGTCCTAATCCGCCCTATTTGTACCAGAATGGTACCCAGAGGAAGAACTCAACCCGCTCCCCAAACTACTACTGAAACACCTACCGAAATACCTCCAAATGTCACGGAACCGGCCCAACCTGTAGAGGAACAACCCCAAGGTGCGCAGGACGCCCCCGCACCGAACAATGTGGGTGATCGTCTTCGGACGATAGAGGAGGTTTTGATTGCGCTAGGAAACGCGCAAGTTAATGATAATGGCAAAAAATGACCATTATTTTCAATCCATTTCCGTGTCTTAAACGGGCATTTGATCGCATTCCGGTCTTACATTAAGTAAGAAAGCAGTCGAATTGGACTAATTTATGCATAATTGTAAAAATAATAAGCTGGTATGAAAAAGACATAAATATGTAATTTTATTGCATATTTATGTTAGAAAAATCCAAAAACATGAGAAAAAGAAAAGGAAACAAAAAGATGGGAAAAAGATAGAAAAGCCCACAAAAAGAATATTTTCGGCCCATCTGGCCCAATCCAGCAGGCCCAGGAAGACCTTTGTCGCGGAAGCCCTTGGCGCGATGCAGTGTCCTGCGACAAAGGAGGGGTTCCGCGACCAAGACACACAAATGAAGAGGAGACCTGCCAAGCCCCTTGGCGCGATGACCTTTGTCGCGATGGCATGCTCCGCGACAAAGGCATGTTCCGCGACCAAGATGCATTCTTAGAGACACAAGACCCAGTCGAGAAGCCTTGCCACATGCAGTGTGTTCCGCGACCAACTTGATGCTCCGAGACAAAGCTGTGATGTGTGTGATGTCTTAAGACACAATGGGCTAGAATCAAGGCCCATGGGCTTAGGGTTACACTTCTATAAATATGAGGTGTCTCCCATGAGCCAAAGGTTGGTTGGAATTTTGTTGAGTAGAAGTTCTTGAAGGCAAAGCAGTAGGAGTTCTCTCTTAGGTAGAGTAGTTTAGGTTTATTTTCATGTATTATTTAATTTTTGCCCTTAGTTTAGCTTAGTTTAGTGTTTTACGGTTCACAGTGCTTAGATAGCCATTTTTATACTATGTTTTGTTTTCTAAACTCTTGTTTTAGGGTTTGTAATACCCAAATCATGGGTATTAACAACACCCCTTCAATAATATGGGAAAACATTCATCATTTGTGTCCCAAATCATGAAATGGGTCTCACACCCCATGGATTTATGCTTTCTTTTTCATTTTGGGGTCATTTGACCCCCATTTTGTTATTTTTATGATTACTGTTGGCTTATTATGGATAATGTTGTGTGGATGTGTGATCAAACCCTAGATTAGGACTCTTGCTTTATTTTTAATGTTCTGCCCAGCCTTGTTATTTTTGTTTAAGCATGTTCTTCCTTATTTTGAATGTTTCTTGCTTATTTTTAGCTTAGAATAGCTTTTTGATCCGAAATAGGGTGAGATCACGCTGTTTGCATGCCACTGTTCATTTCTGCTTTTTCTGACTTTTGTCCTGAACCACCTTGGGCGCCAACCGCCTTCTGGCGCGGAACCACGTTCCGCGACAAAATGGCTGTTCCGCGACCAAGGTGTTTCAAGACACTTGTCTCCATAATTTAAAACCCTTTGTCGCGGAATACCTTGTCGCGGAGCCACGTTCCGCGACAAAACTGTCCATGCATAGCGACAAAGGAGCCAAACTCTTGCATTTTGTCTTCATGGCTTCTTGTCGCGGAATCATCTTGTCGCGGAGCCACGTTCCGCGACAAAATCCCATTCCGAGACAGAAAAATTATGCCATGTTCCTTGATCTTTGAACACTTTGTCGCGGAATACCTTGTCGCGGAACCACGTTCCGCGACAAAATCTCCATGCATAGCGACAAAGGTTCAAATACTTTAGGAATTTTCTGAAAACACTTTGTCGCGATGTCACCCTTGTCGCGGAACCACGTTCCGCGACAAAATCTCATATAGCGACAAAGAGGCGTTATGCTGCCAAAAATTCCAAAAACTTGTCGGGATGTCCATGTCGCGGATCTCGGTCCGCGACATAATTTATGATATCGCGACAAGGGTTCCTCTCCCTCTATTTAATCTCAAACAAACTTCATTCTCTCCCTATTTTATATTGCAACACTCACATCATAGCCCCACGGGTTAGGATGTAACATTCTGGAATTGCAATATAGGGTGTTATGCTGCCCAAATTTTGATTCTCCATTTGCATTACTTAACTGATTGAACCCTTGACTCATTAATGATTAAAGATTGAGATTAGCAATAATCAAACTTCAATAATCATCATGACTAAAGGACCCTTGTTCAATTGCCATTAAAACATTCTTGTATAAACAAATCCTGATGGCTTAAACAGATAATCTGGACTGTGATTAATTATGGTAGGAAGGATTATTTAAGACCATCACATGTGGACCCAATCCACAACCTTGCATGAGAAACCAATGTCTCTCATACAAGGGCTCTTCTTTTGTTTCTTATTTATTTTATTTATTTTGTCTTTGTGTATTGTGTGGAACCATTAGTAAAGAATACATCAGACTAATGTTGGCGGGAACTCCCTCATGGATAACTAGCTCGTATTCTGGGTATTAGTTACTAATTGTTATTTTGCATGGTCTGGATGGCTGTTAGTGGAAGCCTTGGCGGTTCGCCCATCCGGGGTTATAATAGCTGCTCGACTGACTCCCATCCAGATACAGTTTTATTTTTATTATCTTAATTTCCAAACCTGAATCCCAATCCGTACTGGGAGTCAGTTGGCATCAGTCAATGCCAACTGATGATCATTATAGAAGGGAAGCATGTAGGTTTTTATCCGAATTCGCAGACAGTGGAGGCCCAACTGGTGTTGACTCCACCATTATAGGGTCTAAGCTGTCTAAATTCGCTCCATCCGAGTAATTGGGAAATTGGACAGTAGATGTTTACAGTCCACCTGATTATTCTGCCATTACTTTGGTCCCTTGACCACTTCATTCTGTGTTTCACCTTCTGTCTAGACCCGCATCTATATTTTGGGTCAATTAATTTTACACTTCCATATATCTTTATGCATGATAATATTATATACTATTGTGGTCTGTACTTATTTTGGGATCCTTCCCTTGGACAATAGAAGTCTAGATCTCAAACAGATATTGCTTTATAAATTTCCAACAAAAACCTCTTTATAAAATCCGGATCTGAGTAAGGGATAAATTCTTCAGTTATGACTAATTCATATTCTGTCAAGGGTTGTATTTTGGGGAATTAAGAAGCAGATTCAGCGATTAGGTCTCGCCTAGACTGAAAGGGTCTGTGTTTTAACTGAGAGTCTAGTACCTGACAGGGAATGATTTTCAAATCCATTATTTTCCAAAATTGATGGTTGATGGAAATGTAAGATTAAGTGCTACACCGAGATGGGGTCCACTTGGATTCAAATACAGTGTAGTAAATAATCTTAGAGGAACATCATCCAGGCCTTGGTTATTTTCCAAGATAGGGTTGAGTTTTCTTTCAACTGCTATCCTCTTCTGCTAAAGCATACTTTTGAGTCCTGAGTGAGTGCATCCGGAACGAACTAATTTATTAGTTCGTTTCATTAGTTTGTATCTCATAATCACCCGGAAGGAAGTGAACACATCAGTGGTTCACTGAGGGCCGGGAATTCTTGATCCATACTCCTTCATTCTGATGGGGAGCTGTCTTTTACTACCAGGGTCAGATTTTCAAAACCTCCGAGTGATAGGTTTAAATGCTTTCTTTACTGCTTTCTTTAACCGCTTTCATTAGAGGTCACTCGGTTGTATTGAGAGTTGTGTAACTGCTACTAGGATTGACAGTTAAGGGATAGTTTAGGGCTTAATTCAAATCTTTGGGTGTGACATGGGAGAATGATAGTGGTACTTGGCATTTCAATAAATGATGTGTCGGGTGTTGCTTTTCCACCACAGATGAAGTAACACACCCAGGCCAGGGCAGTTACGAATCTGTGGTATCTTAGAATTTGAGGTCGTAAGAACATGTGAACTCATATTGCAAGTACCTGTCTGTTAAAGGGAAAGCCTTATTGAGAGCATGAGAATTAGCTATCTGATAGAATCATCCCAAACAAAGATCTGCGTATGAAAATGGAAGTTTAATATTGCTGTATCTCGCTCTTGTCCAATTTTCATTCTTTTCTTCCTGTCCTTTCTGTCTACATTGTGACTCAACTTCACGGTTGGCACAATGCTCCTTTTCCTTGCTTTCGTAGATAATGTTTATTGCATTCCTAGAATAATTCTTATCCGCTTTCTAGAATAGATTTATTTGCTTTGTAGATTAATTTAACTGCTTTCAAGATCTAGTTTAAATTCATGTTAGTAGGTATTAATCATCTTTCAAACCTATTGAGCAATACGAATGGAAAATCTAGTAAAACGACGTGGGACCTGCTTCTATCGCACATCCTCCAGTGAACGATCCGGTCTTACTATAAATTACTGCAATTTTTGACTCCGTGCGCTTTCGGGAGCACAGTTTCTCAACTACGAGCAATAAAAACATGACTACGTATAAATATATCCCTAATCACAACACCGCCATCATAAATTGGTTTCATTAAATAAAATCTAAACCAGGACCATGATTTTTCGGAAAATACTCATGTAGTGGGAATCTGTCAAAAGTTTCATGGCAGGAACTCTCATGGCAAGAATTGATGAGAAGTATCATGGCATACTTGCCGGGGATCCTTAGTGTGACAGGCTGAAGGTCAACCTATCCCGGCTATGCCATGAGATTTGTCAACATTTCATGACAGAGAGGACCACAGCGCCATTTGAAGCCAAAGCACCATACTTGAGTAATAAAAAGACTAATAATCTTGATATATCCCTAAACCCTTTCCCGTGAATCATTACGCTTTTCATTTAATAAATCTAACCTGGTATAATTTTAGCAAAAGCTCGTGGTGACGAAATTTGTCAAAAAGTTTCATGGCGCCGTTGCCGGGGAGGATGCAGCGCCGTTTTATTTAGAGAATTACATTCCTCATTGCTCCTAGAGTAGCCTATACATATAATTATAAATATTCACCTTCAGAACCACTTCTAACCTGGGGATTGTACAGGTACTGTCATTATTGAAGCCGTTGTTCTATGCAAAGGAGGAAGCAGACGCCAGCCGAGATCCCGTTTAATTCAGAGATAGAAAAGACAGCTCGACGTCTTAGGGCGGAGACTAAACGAAGAAGGGAACGGGAACGACAGGCATTACTTTCGCCAAGCACCAGCAGCGATATCTCCGAAATGGCAAACCCTGACATTCCACCAATCATTCAACCCAATCCCCCACTTCACAACATTGAGGAAGACCCCGAAGATGCTGATCATGACGATTTGGATGATCCCCCTCCCCAGATCATACAAGGAGGTGGGAATCCACCAAACATGGAGCAGCAGCACTTCGAGGCACCCCCTCCCAACCCGAACCAAAACCTACCAAACAACCAAAACCAACCAAATCAGCAAAATTTCCCAAACCAACAGAATCAGCAATACCATAACCCCCATCAGAATCCCCCGAATCCGAATGATTTCAATGATCCGAGGAACTATTTCATGCCTCAGAACTACTACCCACAGCAGTACCAAGGTGGGCCTGAGAACAATCATCAAGCAGCAGCTGCTGCTGATTACATGCAGCCAATTTTAGAGCCATATCTGAAAATTCCTGGACAAGCTCCATTCTTGGCTCGGAACTTTGAACTAAAACCGGCCCTAATCAATCTAGTCCAGAGCAACCAGTTTGCCGGAGCAAGTCATGAAGATCCCCATGATCACCTGCAAACCTTTCTAGAATTGTGTGACACGATCAAGAATCGTGATGTACCCGCAAACACTATTCGACTAAGGCTATTTCCCTTCTCTCTGACAAGCGGAGCACGAACATGGTACAAGTCACTGCCCGTAAATCAGAAGTCCACATGGGAAGATGTGATCAGAAACTTCCTAGCAAAATACTTCCCGGAGTCCAAGGTGGATGAATGCCGCTCCAAAATTGCGGAATTCAAGATGAAACCAGACGAGTCCTTGTATGATGCAAAGGAAAGATTCTTCAACCTACTCAGAAAGTGTCCTCAACATGGCTTCCATGACTGGGAGAGACTGAGAAAGTTCTACAGTGGTCTGACCCCAGCATGGAAATCCATGCTTGATGCTGCCGGTGGTCAACATTTGCTCTACATACCGATGGACCAAGCCTGGGCAAAGATTGAAGCCATGAGTGTCAACCGTTCTGTTCTAACTGATGATGGTAATCCCACTCCCCCTCGTGGTTTGTGTGTTGTAGGTACAGTAGAGAAGTCAGACATTGAAAAGCTTCAAGAGCAAGTGGCAGCGTTGTCTGTAAATCAAGGAGTTGGAAGTTCTGCGCAGGGACAGCAAACTGATGTGATCTGTGGACTATGTCAAGGCGCTCATGCAACTGACACATGCGAGCAAGTCACAGCTGAGAGTTGTAACTATGCAGGAGCTTTTCCAAATAGACACCCGAATTTGTCCTACTCAAACAACAACGCCTTGAACTCACATCTCTTGAATAAGCCACAGCAGCAATTCAATCCTCAGCAGAACCAAGGATTCAATCAGAACAGGGGCCAACATTTTCAGAATCCAGGTTTCCAACCTCAGATCCAGCAGAGGCCGCCTCAGAATTTCCAGAACTTTCAGCCCAATCAGAGTTTCCAGCCTCAGTTTGTCCCAAACCAAGGCCAGTGGAATCAAAATCAGCATCAAAATCAGAATCAGAATCAAAAGCCTCCTTCAAGGCTTGAGAATCTGATGACTGATTTCATCACTAGTCAGAAAGAGATCAACAATCAACTGCAGGCCTCCATCAGAAATGTGGAGACCCAAGTTACACAGATGGCTAATGAGATGCAGAAAAGGGACAAAGGAACGTTGCCTAGTACTGCGGAAAAGAACCCGCAATGCAAGGCAATAACCTTGAAATCTGGAAGAGTGCTAGCTGGACCAAAGGGAGCAGATACTGGAGCGGAATTCGAAGAGGATGATATTGTTGACAATGCTGGTAAGGAAGCTGATAATGGGAACGAAGCGGAAAAAGAGACAGCCGAATTGCAGACTGAAGCTGCGCCCGAATTGGCTGAAACAGATAAGGGTACAGGAAAAAGGCAGGTTGAGCAGGAAGAGGTAATTATTCTCAACAGCACATGCAGTGCCATCGTTCAGAGGAGAATGCCTGAAAAGAAAGAGGACCCCGGATGTTGCACACTTCCAGTGCAATTCGGAAAGGCCAAAGTGAGTATGGGGCTTTGTGATTTAGGATCAAGCATCAATGTGATGCCACTAGCTATGGCTGTTCGCCTTAAGCTTGGAGAAATTCAACCGATCAAGATGAGACTGCAACTTGCAGACAGATCGATCACTCAGCCCGTAGGAATCCTCAAGGATGTTGTGGTCAAAACCGGGCAGGTTCTTTTCCCGGTCGACTTCATCGTCCTCGACATTGAAGAGGATTCTGAAATGCCGCTTATCCTTGGACGCCCGTTTCTAGCCACTGGTGGTGCACTGATCGACGCCAAGTCCGGAAAAGTCACTTTAAGAGTCGATGGCGAGGAGATCATCTTTGATATGGAGAAATTGCAGAAATTTCCGAATGACAGTTCTTGTTTCTCATTTGAAAATGAAATAGTTAGGGAAGAGCCAGACTCTGAACTTGATTGTGAAATGATGCTGGATGAACCATCAAAGCAGGTACTGAAGCCTGCTGGCGTGGAGCACAAGGGATGCAAAGCTGTTCACTTCGCCGATCCCGAAACAGGGGATTTGGAGGAATTTGACGGCATCGACTTCCATGATGACGCCAACCAAGAGGAGGAAGAGGATCCTGTACTGATGCAGGATCCCGAAGGTAAATCTGTTCTCCCACTACCCAATTCTCGCAAACTACTCCCTTCCGTTGAATGTCCACCAGAGCTTGAACTTAAAACATTACCCGATCATCTCAAGTACGCGTTTCTCGCAGAACATAAAAAGTTACCCGTGATTGTTTCGGCTAAGCTCTCCCAAGAGCAAGAAAATGCTCTGGTGGACGTTCTTAAGAAACATGTACATGCAATAGGTTGGACCATTTCTGATATAAAAGGAATAAGCCCTTCTATTTGCATGCACAGGATTCTAATGGAAGAAGAGTTTAAACCCTCCCGTCAACCTCAGAGGCGATTGAACCCCCTTATGCAAGAAGTGGTAAGGAAAGAAGTTATCAAGCTCTTAGATGCTGGTATAATCTATCCTATCTCTGATAGCAAATGGGTTAGCCCAGTGCAGGTCGTACCCAAACGAGGAGGGATGTGCATCACCAAGAATGAGCAAGGAGAAGAGGTTGCAACCAGGCCAGTGACCGGATGGAGAGTTTGTATCGATTACCGGAAGCTGAATGAGGCCACACGCAAGGACCATTTTCCATTGCCTTTTATTGATCAGATGCTTGAGAGGTTGGCAGGGAGAGAGTTTTATTGCTTTTTGGATGGTTATTCTGGCTATAATCAGATTGTTATTTCCAGTGAAGACCATGATAAAACCACTTTTACTTGCCCGTACGGCACTTTTGCCTATCGACGGATGCCTTTTGGTTTGTGCAATGCACCTGCTACTTTTCAAAGATGCATGATGTCTATTTTCTCTGAATTTATCGAAAAATGCATTGAGGTCTTTATGGATGACTTCTCTGTATATGGAGATACGTTCGAAGATTGTTTGACCAATCTTGCTAAGATTTTAAAGAGGTGTGAGGACACTAACTTGGTTTTAAATTGGGAAAAGTGCCATTTTATGGTCACTGAGGGCATAGTGTTAGGCCATCGCATTTCTCGTGCAGGCATTGAAGTTGATCCAGCCAAAGTTTCCATCATTTCAAATCTCCCTCTTCCTAACTCGATCAAATCAGTTAGGAGCTTCTTAGGGCATGCCGGTTTTTACCGGCGATTCATTAAGGATTTCTCTAAAATTGCCAAGCCGCTCACTAATCTGCTTTGTAAAGAAAATCCTTTCTTAATAAATGAAGCGTGTGTCCAAGCCTTTGACACGCTCAAGAAGATGTTGGTTTCTGCACCGATAGTGCAACCACCCGATTGGTCACTGCCTTTCGAGGTAATGTGCGATGCTAGTGGTCTCGCCGTAGGCGCAGTTCTTGGACAACATAAGGATGGGAGACACTGCGTAATTCATTACGCAAGTCATGCCCTGAATGAAGCCCAAGTTAACTACACCACAACGGAGAAAGAGATGTATGATGTAGTCTTCGCGTTTGACAAGTTCAGACAGTACCTGATAGGTACAAAGACCACAGTATACACTGATCATACAGCATTGAGATACTTGTTTAGCAAACAAGATGCAAAACCTCGATTAATCAGGTGGGTACTTCTGTTGCAAGAATTCGACATCATAATAAAAGATAGGCGAGGTCGAGATAATGGTGCTGCTGACCACTTATCTCGATTAGATAATGATAAAAAGGAAAAAGCCGTCAATGAAGATTTCCCGGACGAACAGTTGTTCGCGTTGCATCTGCATAATCAAGCTTGTCCATGGTTTTCCGACATCGCTAACTTCTTGGCATGCGGAGTAACCCCACAGTTTTCGAACTATCATCAGAGGAATAAGTTCAAACGAGATGTATTAAGTTACTTCTGGGAAGAACCTTATCTCTTCAAACACTGCCCTGATTTAATAATCAGGCGATGTGTGACCGAGCATGAAGCTTATCAAATTGTCAGAAAATGCCATGAATCAGAATATGGAGGTCACCATGGTCCCGCTCGAACGGCCCACAAGGTCCTCGAATGTGGATTTTATTGGCCTCACATCTATGAGGATTGCAGGACATTTGTTAAGGGTTGTGACAGATGCCAAAGATTAGGAAACATCTCCAAGAGGGATGAGATGCCTCAAAAGGGGATTCTCACACTTGAGATCTTTGATGTATGGGGCATTGACTTCATGGGACCGTTTCCACCATCTGGTGGAAACTACTATATCTTGGTAGCTGTCGATTACGTATCCAAATGGGTCGAGGCTGTCGCATTACCGACCAATGATGGTAGCCAAGTCATCAAGTTCCTCAAGAACAACATTTTCAGTCGGTTTGGCGTACCTAGGGGGGTGATATCTGATGGAGGAACACACTTTATTAATAAAGGTTTTGAAACTTTAAAGAGTAAAAATGGGATCCTCCATAAGATAGGCACGCCTTACCATCCTCAGACTAGTGGTCAAGTCGAAGTATCCAATCGCGAAATCAAACACATACTCGAAGCCACTGTCGGGATAACCCGTAAGGATTGGGCACGTAAGCTCAATGATGCTCTATGGGCATACCGCACAGCATATAAGACTCCCATCGGGATGTCTCCATATAGGCTGGTCGTCGGAAAAGCCTGTCATTTACCCGTAGAGCTAGAGCACAAAGCTTACTGGGCCGTTAAAACGCTTAACTTCGATCCGAAAGTTGCTCAGAGCAAACGTAAGTTGGACCTCAATGAAATTGAGGAAATACGAGCGCAAGCTTATGAAAGCTCTCGAATTTACAAGGAGCGGACCCAGAAGTTGCACGATCGCCGGATCAAACCTAAGTATTTCTATGTTGGTCAACATGTGTTATTGTTCAATACTAGGTTAAAGTTGTTCCCCGGAAAGCTCAAATCTAGATGGGAAGGACCACATGAAGTACTAGAGGTGTTCAAAAATGGAGCTGTCAGGATTCGAACTGGCAGGGGCGATATAGTGGTGAATGGACAACGATTGAAAGAGTACCTCGGACAGTTCGATCCGGAGAAAGAAAGCCAAGCAGTGGCAGACCCGGCCTACACTCAATAAGAAACAGCATTTAAAAACACAAAAATTTCAGTTTATAATTATATATATATATAGTATATATTTACAGTATTTATTTCATGGCAAGAAAGTACCCAAAGATCAATTAAACATTTAGAGTACTAAGACTCTAAATGTAAGGATGTTGGTATTTGGAGAAAATCTTATGCATTCCACTCATCTATCTTGCAGAAGTTCGGAACCACCAAAAAGAGGAGCAGATAAGAGTAACATGGAAAACCAGGTTCTTGGTTGGATTAGTTCTATAAATCTGAGAAAATGTTCTCGGGAATTGAAGAAATTCAATACCCGAAATAAAATTCACAGATAAAATGGAACTGACCCAACCTAATTTTATGCAAGTGGATTATTTTAAATTTTCAGCACAGCATTTTGAATTTACTTGGACTGAATTTATTCAGCCCAAATCAAATAAAACGGACTCAGGCCCACATCATACTCGGGCCCAGTCCAAGAAAATTTGAAAATTAAAAAAATTCTTTGTCGCGGAAGGTCCTTTGTCGCGATGTCATACATCGCGACCAGGCCCTGTTCCGCGACAAACCCCCTTTTCTCTTTCTTAAACTTTCCCCACATCTTGTCGCGATGCACCTTGTCGCGGAGCATGACTCCGCGACCAAGCCCTGCTCCGCGACACAACCTGCGTTGACTGTCTCCATACTGAACTTTGTCGCGGTAGCCTTGTCGCGGAGCATGACTCCGCGACCAACCTTCAACTCCGCGACCTCTCTAATGTCGCTATGCCTTGTCGCGGAACCTTGTTCCGCGACAAAGTCTCGGATTCCGCGACAAAAGCTCAAGTATTTATACCCCCCCACCCCCTCCAGTTTCTTTTCACCTTCTCTTGTCATTTCAACTTCTTTCAGTTTCTGCATCTTCCTCTTTCCCCCATTTTTCTCTCATCCGAACGAACACCACGTGTTCTTCGCAACCTTATCACTCTTTTTCTAGGGGAAACTATGGACCGATTTCATGGACTCCTCCCAAACCTTGGACCCGTGCCTAGACCCGAGCCAAGGAGGGGAGGGTAAACCCACTTTTCCCACCTGTTCATGGCCTCTATCGAACTCCTTTGCTTCTTTTTCTTATTTTTGGGTTGAGAATGACATAATGTGGTTTGTGTGAGTTTTTGTTTTCTCTGTTCTGCGATTTTGAATGCTCTCGGTTTTAAGGAGCTCTTTGAAGTCCTTTTGAAACCCTTAAAAACCTACTTGAGAGTTTGTTTTAAAACTGTTAATAGATAAGATTTTTGAAAGTTTAAAACTGGAAAGAACAAACTGATGAACATTTGGGTATTGTTTTGAATATCTTGATGTTATTGGTTTGATTGATCTTGATGTGATGTGTACAGTGTTGTTTTGGTGTAATAAAAGAGGTAAGATCTTTTTGGACACATTTGTTCTCATGTTAGAAATCTCATGGGAATAAATGTTTGTTTGTTTATGGAAACATAGTACAAACACCCAATAGGAAGCTTCCACTTTTAATAAAAGCAACTTTTAGAAAAAGACAAAAAGAGTCATTTTTGTTTAATGTTTGACTTGAGTTTTTGTTCCCAATGGAACACTAGTGTGAGTAAGATAGCAGTATTTTTGTCACCCAACTGCTATCCTTTTCAAAAATCCAAAATGGGGCCACTCACATCCCACCTTTGTTAAATAAAACAAGTCAACCATTTTTAAAATTAAAAATAGCGTTTGCAAATTTTTGGATGCTAAAACTGTCCAAACAGTCCAAGCTATCCAGAAACAGCAGATCCGTTCCGCCACGTCTCCATTGCACATTCCAATATTCGAGCATTCCATTTCCATCTATCCATCTCGTTCCACTTCCAACAAGTGTCTCGGACTTGTTTAATAAAACTGAAAACTTTTGGGCCCTATGGCCCATTAAAAAGATTTTAGGCCCAATGGCCAATTTTATTTTATTTTGGGCTCTTTAGCCCATTTAAAACCAAATATTATTTACATGTGCTTTAAATTAAAATTCAAGTCAGAAATTTAATAATCTCACATCTAGAGCAAAGCTCTAAATGTGAGGATGTTGGTTTCTGAACTTGAATAATTTCTGAAATCACATAAAAATTGGATTCATCACTTCTTATCTTTTCAGGGGTAATCCTCCCATTCCAAATCCTGCACCAGAAGGAACTAAGTTGCTGGACTTACCGCTAGAACTCCTTGGGGAAATTCTCTCCCGGATAGGAGAGGATGAAATCAGGGAGGTATTTGCTGCACAACGGATATGCAGAAAGCTCAGGGATGCTGGGACCCTTGCCATCGTATACAAGCGATGCGAGGTTGACTCTTCCACTGTGAAGAGAGGGCAAGAAAGACTCCGTTGGGAGAAGCAGAGATTCCTGCACACATGCACCGCGGCAGGAAATCTCAATCTCCAGATCATTCCAGCACTTATGGCGTTTGTAGAAGGGAATGAGGAGCACGCTTGTGAACTGCTGCGCCCAGGAATCGAGGACAACCACAAGGCGTCAATCTTCACCCAGGGACTGATGCTTATGAGTAAGACGGATGAAAGGCAAGTTGAACAAGGAATCAGAATGATCGAAAGGATGGTAACAGATCGGTCAATCCTTCAGTACGCGTCTACCAACGTCCTCGGATGGATGACGGATAACCCAGACACTCCGTACCTATGGGCAAACCAAGGGGACAGAATCTACTGCCCAAGGAGGAACGAGCCCATGATGATCCATAACGGCTGGTGTCTGCGGTGTGAGCTGACCAGTTACATCCACTGGGCCAGATTTCTATTCTGAAGGAAGAAGATGAATCCCAGTCTATTAGGTTCTATTTCATTTCCATCTCAGTAGTAGTAATTTGCAAGGGACTTTCTCCTTTTGTGTGTGCAGGTTTGTATTAACTGCACGAGAATCCCTTGCATCGGTTGTATTTATCTGCTTTCCCAAAATTGGAACTCAGTCTTTTGAGACCACCGAACGATTCTTTACTGCTTTCCTTTGAAAAGATGTCTGCACAGTCCGAGATGAATAAGTGACTGTCAGACCAAAAATATGCCGTTGACATACTCACTATGTCAGCAGTGCCTCTTTACTGCTTTCAATTAAATAACCAGCAAAAATATGCATAGACTTGCTCTAAATTCACAGGTTGAATTTAGGCTTGTGATTAAATTTTCAAACTTTTAAATTGGGATAATATAATTGAGAACATGCATGACACGAATTCCTGAGGTTTTGAGCTATAAAAATTTAATGATGCGATCAGCTTATTGGGTAATAAATCTGCATGTTAGAGATTTCGATTGAATAAAGTGTTAGAATTAAGTTTGGATTAAATTTAAGAATATTGTATGACATGAATCAACCCAACCTTGTGAGATTTGAGCCATGAGTCACTTTTACTCATTCATTTTCTTTGATGTGTGAATCATTTTGATTAAAGGAAACTAGAACTTGCGATTGGGACCAATCCAAGACCATGCCATATTCCCGAAATCGAGCATATGATCGAGGCACCTAGAAAACCCAAATTTTTGGCCTTCGTTTGAAATCCAAACCCAAAAATATTTTCCCTTTAGGATTAACCAATTTGAGCCTATAAGCCTAATTTTTCTTTGAAGCCCTTTAAATTATTCCTAGCCTTCTAAAAAGACCAAGAAATTCAAACCCAAGTGTGCAAGGATGAATCCTATCAAAGGCATTACAATTTTTGATCATTAATGAAAACTATAAATCGGTATTCTATAAACCGATTCAAAAAAAAAAAAAAAAAAAAAGAGAGAAGTTGAATTTCATTCAACATCAATAAATTGCGAATGACAAGCAATTAGACAATAGTCTAATGTCATGCAAAAGAAAATCAAAAAGAAAGAGAAACATTGATGATCATGAAGTTTAAATAAAAATGCCAAGTTATGATGGAATTAATTCTTGCCACTCCTTAGCCCAATAATTCCCCTTTCCTACCTAATGTTACAACCGTACGCCCCGTTATAACCCTCGAATAAGACCTCGTGATCTCGATTTGAAGAAATGAGCCGGTGGCGAGTTGGTCTGATTGCAAGCTTATGGGATAATTTAATTAAATGTGATTTTGAGCGTTCATGATTAAACCCCAATTGAGAGTGAGTGAATTTTCCGATTCTCTTATAAGTGAGGCTCTGTTTCATTAAGAATATTCATGTCATGCCTTAATTCTAATTTTTAACCTTTGCATCTTTCAAACATGATGTTCATGAAGGTTGATAATAATGTTTGATTTGTAGGCCCGATGTAGTGAGCAAGTATCATTTCATTAAACACTGCAATCAAGGGAATTCAATACTTGTAGTTTTTGATTGTCTTATCCCAATCTAAAAAGAATGATATTTTTGAAGCCACGAAAATGAATTGAATATGTAGAGTCCGTGTTCTTACGAACATTGACTCTGACTGCTCGGGGACGATCAGTATTAAATGTGAGGATGTTGATAATGGTCAAAAATGACCATTATTTTCAATCCATTTCCGTGTCTTAAACGGGCATTTGATCGCATTCCGGTCTTACATTAAGTAAGAAAGCAGTCGAATTGGACTAATTTATGCATAATTGTAAAAATAATAAGCTGGTATGAAAAAGACATAAATATGTAATTTTATTGCATATTTATGTTAGAAAAATCCAAAAACATGAGAAAAAGAAAAGGAAACAAAAAGATGGGAAAAAGATAGAAAAGCCCACAAAAAGAATATTTTCGGCCCATCTGGCCCAATCCAGCAGGCCCAGGAAGACCTTTGTCGCGGAAGCCCTTGGCGCGATGCAGTGTCCCGCGACAAAGGAGGGGTTCCGCGACCAAGACACACAAATGAAGAGGAGACCTGCCAAGCCCCTTGGCGCGATGACCTTTGTCGCGATGGCATGCTCCGCGACAAAGGCATGTTCCGCGACCAAGATGCATTCTTAGAGACACAAGACCCAGTCGAGAAGCCTTGCCACATGCAGTGTGTTCCGCGACCAACTTGATGCTCCGAGACAAAGCTGTGATGTGTGTGATGTCTTAAGACACAATGGGCTAGAATCAAGGCCCATGGGCTTAGGGTTACACTTCTATAAATATGAGGTGTCTCCCATGAGCCAAAGGTTGGTTGGAATTTTGTTGAGTAGAAGTTCTTGAAGGCAAAGCAGTAGGAGTTCTCTCTTAGGTAGAGTAGTTTAGGTTTATTTTCATGTATTATTTAATTTTTGCCCTTAGTTTAGCTTAGTTTAGTGTTACGGTTCACAGTGCTTAGATAGCCATTTTTATACTATGTTTTGTTTTCTAAACTCTTGTTTTAGGGTTTGTAATACCCAAATCATGGGTATTAACAACACCCCTTCAATAATATGGGAAAACATTCATCATTTGTGTCCCAAATCATGAAATGGGTCTCACACCCCATGGATTTATGCTTTCTTTTTCATTTTGGGGTCATTTGACCCCCATTTTGTTATTTTTATGATTACTGTTGGCTTATTATGGATAATGTTGTGTGGATGTGTGATCAAACCCTAGATTAGGACTCTTGCTTTATTTTTAATGTTCTGCCCAGCCTTGTTATTTTTGTTTAAGCATGTTCTTCCTTATTTTGAATGTTTCTTGCTTATTTTTAGCTTAGAATAGCTTTTTGATCCGAAATAGGGTGAGATCACGCTGTTTGCATGCCACTGTTCATTTCTGCTTTTTCTGACTTTTGTCCTGAACCACCTTGGGCGCCAACCGCCTTCTGGCGCGGAACCACGTTCCGCGACAAAATGGCTGTTCCGCGACCAAGGTGTTTCAAGACACTTGTCTCCATAATTTAAAACCCTTTGTCGCGGAATACCTTGTCGCGGAGCCACGTTCCGCGACAAAACTGTCCATGCATAGCGACAAAGGAGCCAAACTCTTGCATTTTGTCTTCATGGCTTCTTGTCGCGGAATCATCTTGTCGCGGAGCCACGTTCCGCGACAAAATCCCATTCCGAGACAGAAAAATTATGCCATGTTCCTTGATCTTTGAACACTTTGTCGCGGAATACCTTGTCGCGGAACCACGTTCCGCGACAAAATCTCCATGCATAGCGACAAAGGTTCAAATACTTTAGGAATTTTCTGAAAACACTTTGTCGCGATGTCACCCTTGTCGCGGAACCACGTTCCGCGACAAAATCTCATATAGCGACAAAGAGGCGTTATGCTGCCAAAAATTCTAAAAACTTGTCGGGATGTCCATGTCGCGGATCTCGGTCCGCGACATAATTTATGATATCGCGACAAGGGTTCCTCTCCCTCTATTTAATCTCAAACAAACTTCATTCTCTCCCTATTTTATATTGCAACACTCACATCATAGCCCCACGGGTTAGGATGTAACATTCTGGAATTGCAATATAGGGTGTTATGCTGCCCAAATTTTGATTCTCCATTTGCATTACTTAACTGATTGAACCCTTGACTCATTAATGATTAAAGATTGAGATTAGCAATAATCAAACTTCAATAATCATCATGACTAAAGGACCCTTGTTCAATTGCCATTAAAACATTCTTGTATAAACAAATCCTGATGGCTTAAACAGATAATCTGGACTGTGATTAATTATGGTAGGAAGGATTATTTAAGACCATCACATGTGGACCCAATCCACAACCTTGCATGAGAAACCAATGTCTCTCATACAAGGGCTCTTCTTTTGTTTCTTATTTATTTTATTTATTTTGTCTTTGTGTATTGTGTGGAACCATTAGTAAAGAATACATCAGACTAATGTTGGCGGGAACTCCCTCATGGATAACTAGCTCGTATTCTGGGTATTAGTTACTAATTGTTATTTTGCATGGTCTGGATGGCTGTTAGTGGAAGCCTTGGCGGTTCGCCCATCCGGGGTTATAATAGCTGCTCGACTGACTCCCATCCAGATACAGTTTTATTTTTATTATCTTAATTTCCAAACCTGAATCCCAATCCGTACTGGGAGTCAGTTGGCATCAGTCAATGCCAACTGATGATCATTATAGAAGGGAAGCATGTAGGTTTTTATCCGAATTCGCAGACAGTGGAGGCCCAACTGGTGTTGACTCCACCATTATAGGGTCTAAGCTGTCTAAATTCGCTCCATCCGAGTAATTGGGAAATTGGACAGTAGATGTTTACAGTCCACCTGATTATTCTGCCATTACTTTGGTCCCTTGACCACTTCATTCTGTGTTTCACCTTCTGTCTAGACCCGCATCTATATTTTGGGTCAATTAATTTTACACTTCCATATATCTTTATGCATGATAATATTATATACTATTGTGGTCTGTACTTATTTTGGGATCCTTCCCTTGGACAATAGAAGTCTAGATCTCAAACAGATATTGCTTTATAAATTTCCAACAAAAACCTCTTTATAAAATCCGGATCTGAGTAAGGGATAAATTCTTCAGTTATGACTAATTCATATTCTGTCAAGGGTTGTATTTTGGGGAATTAAGAAGCAGATTCAGCGATTAGGTCTCGCCTAGACTGAAAGGGTCTGTGTTTTAACTGAGAGTCTAGTACCTGACAGGGAATGATTTTCAAATCCATTATTTTTCAAAATTGCTGGTTGATGGAAATGTAAGATTAAGTGCTACACCGAGATGGGGTCCACTTGGATTCAAATACAGTGTAGTAAATAATCTTAGAGGAACATCATCCAGGCCTTGGTTATTTTCCAAGATAGGGTTGAGTTTTCTTTCAACTGCTATCCTCTTCTGCTAAAGCATACTTTTGAGTCCTGAGTGAGTGCATCCGGAACGAACTAATTTATTAGTTCGTTTCATTAGTTTGTATCTCATAATCACCCGGAAGGAAGTGAACACATCAGTGGTTCACTGAGGGCCGGGAATTCTTGATCCATACTCCTTCATTCTGATGGGGAGCTGTCTTTTACTACCAGGGTCAGATTTTCAAAACCTCCGAGTGATAGGTTTAAATGCTTTCTTTACTGCTTTCTTTAACCGCTTTCATTAGAGGTCACTCGGTTGTATTGAGAGTTGTGTAACTGCTACTAGGATTGACAGTTAAGGGATAGTTTAGGGCTTAATTCAAATCTTTGGGTGTGACATGGGAGAATGATAGTGGTACTTGGCATTTCAATAAATGATGTGTCGGGTGTTGCTTTTCCACCACAGATGAAGTAACACACCCAGGCCAGGGCAGTTACGAATCTGTGGTATCTTAGAATTTGAGGTCGTAAGAACATGTGAACTCATATTGCAAGTACCTGTCTGTTAAAGGGAAAGCCTTATTGAGAGCATGAGAATTAGCTATCTGATAGAATCATCCCAAACAAAGATCTGCGTATGAAAATGGAAGTTTAATATTGCTGTATCTCGCTCTTGTCCAATTTTCATTCTTTTCTTCCTGTCCTTTCTGTCTACATTGTGACTCAACTTCACGGTTGGCACAATGCTCCTTTTCCTTGCTTTCGTAGATAATGTTTATTGCATTCCTAGAATAATTCTTATCCGCTTTCTAGAATAGATTTATTTGCTTTGTAGATTAATTTAACTGCTTTCAAGATCTAGTTTAAATTCATTTTAGTAGGTATTAATCATCTTTCAAACCTATTGAGCAATACGAATGGAAAATCTAGTAAAACGACGTGGGACCTGCTTCTATCGCACATCCTCCAGTGAACGATCCGGTCTTACTATAAATTACTGCAATTTTTGACTCCGTGCGCTTTCGGGAGCACAGTTTCTCAACTACGAGCAATAAAAACATGACTACGTATAAATATATCCCTAATCACAACACCGCCATCATAAATTGGTTTCATTAAATAAAATCTAAACCAGGACCATGATTTTTCGGAAAATACTCATGTAGTGGGAATCTGTCAAAAGTTTCATGGCAGGAACTCTCATGGCAAGAATTGATGAGAAGTATCATGGCATACTTGCCGGGGATCCTTAGTGTGACAGGCTGAAGGTCAACCTATCCCGGCTATGCCATGAGATTTGTCAACATTTCATGACAGAGAGGACCACAGCGCCATTTGAAGCCAAAGCACCATACTTGAGTAATAAAAAGACTAATAATCTTGATATATCCCTAAACCCTTTCCCGTGAATCATAACGCTTTTCATTTAATAAATCTAACCTGGTATAATTTTAGCAAAAGCTCGTGGTGACGAAATTTGTCAAAAAGTTTCAGTTAACCAGGGCCAAGCTGCGGCGGTACCTCCGCCCCAAGCTCGCCCTAACTATCTGGCTATGGTGAATCCCTACCAGCCACCCCACTATGCTGGTGAGGAGGATCCAGCCAAACTGGAGGAATGGATCCGGACCTTCAACAAACTGCTGGGAGCAGTCAAATGTCCGGAGGGAGAAAGGGTGCATGTCGCTTCGTACTACTTGGGAGGCGAAGCGGACGACTGGTGGCAGGCGACTCAAGCTAAACTGATTGAAGATGACGAGCCCTACTCGTGGATGGAGATGATGGAACTACTCAGGGATCGATTCTATCCCTTGAGTACTAAAGCCGCCATGTACGAAGAATTCATGTCACTAAAGCAAGGAGGCCAAACCGTACAAGAGTACTACACACGATTCATGGAGCTAGTGAGATTGCACCGAGACTCGTACCCACGGATGCGGAGAAAGCACAGAAGTTCGAGATGGGACTGAACCTGTCTGTTCGCGGGGGTACACTACCCCGACCTGCAAGCTGTGTATGACCGCGCTGTGGTGGTAGCGCGAGTGCAACAACTGAAGAGAAGGGTGAGTGGGGAGTCCAGCAGGGGTCCCCAAGACAAGAGAAACCGGGACTCGAGAAGCGAGAACAACACTGGAAGGAACGAACAGCGGAGAGGGTCGAATAGGCCGCAACAAAACAATAATGGGAGGAGGTTTAACTAAGAAGAACCCGTACCACCCTGCCCAAGGTGTGGACGACCCCATCTGACGAGGGGATGCCCTCAACAGGGCGCCTGCTTCCGATGTGGTCGAATGGGTCACATACGTCAGGAGTGCCGAACTAGGCTTGAGAACATAACGAAAAGGGAAGACCTGGTCACGGGGCAGGAACAGCCTCAGAACCAAAACGGGCGGAACGGGAATAACCAGGGGTATAGACCCCCTCAAAACCAATTTAGGCCGCCGAATCAGAACCAGAACCAACGACCTCCGCCCCCGCAGAATCAAAACCAACAGCAAAACCAGCAGCAGAATGCGAATCAGCAGGGCAATCAAGGACGCCCTGTAGGGAGGCTCAATGTGGTTAACCAAGCAGACGTGCCTGCGCAAGGAGAAGTGATGGCAGGTACATTTCACGTTTTGAATACACCCCTTAGAGTTATATTTGATTCTGGAGCTAGTTGCTCAATCATAGCATCAAGGATAGTGCCTGAGTTAGATCTACCTAAGTGCGAGAGAATTAGCTTAGGAATTCAATTGCCTTCTGGAGAAGTAGTATCTTATAACGGAATTCCTATAGTAATAAAGAACGTAGAATTCTTCGCGAAGTTAGTAGAATTTAACTTAAGAGACTTTGACATCATACTGGGGATGGATTGGCTATCCCAGTATAAGGCGGTGATCGAATGCCAAAAGCAAAAGATCACCTTGTCAAAAAGTAGGGAAAAGAGAGTTATCTTTTACTCTCAGCCCCCTAAGAAGAGTAACAAAATCGTTAGTGCACTTAAACTAAGTAACTTGATGCGTAAGGGGTATGAACTATATGCGTGCTATGTGCACAACCTTGAGGCGGAAGAAAATAAGGTTGATAGCATACCAGTGGTAAGAGAATACCCGGACGTGTTCCCTGAGGACGTTCCGGGCATGCCACGTGAGAGAGATCTTGAATTCACTATAGATCTCATTCCGGGGACAGAGCCTGTCTCAAAAGCTCCGTACCGGATGGCACCACTGGAAATGAAGGAGTTAAAGGAACAACTCGAGGAACTGTTAGGAAAAGGTTACATAAGACCGAGTACGTCCCCTTGGGGTGCACCGGTTTTATTTGTCAAGAAGAAAGACGGAGGACTGCGTCTTTGCATAGATTACCGAGGATTAAACCAAGTGACCATCAAGAATAGATACCCCCTACCGAGAATAGAGGATCTGTTTGATCAACTGAAGGGAGCTTCAGTATTCTCGAAGATCGATTTGCAATCTGGGTATCATCAATTGAGGATCGCCGAGAAGGACATTCCGAAGACGGCGTTTCGAACGCGATATGGCCATTACGAGTTCACAGTGTTATCCTTCGGGTTAACAAATGCTCCGGCCATGTTCATGAATCTCATGAACAACGTGTTCCGAGAATTGTTAGATCAGTGCGTCGTAGTGTTCATCGACGACATCCTGATCTACTCAAAGAGCGAAGAAGAGCATGCCCAACACTTACATCAAGTGTTAGAAATCTTGCGAAGAAATCAGCTATACGGCAAGCTGTCGAAATGCGATTTCTGGTTGAAAGAAGTGGCATTTCTCGGACACATAGTATCCGCTGATGGAGTATCAGTGGATCCGGCAAAAGTCTCTGCCGTAACTGAATGGGCAACTCCGAAGAGCCAAACTGAGATAAGGAGTTTCCTTGGATTAGCTGGGTATTATAGACGATTTGTGAAGGACTTTTCAAGGATTGCGCGTCCTTTGACCCAGCTACTGAAGAAAGGAGAAAAATACGAGTGGACCGAAGTGTGTGAGACTGCGTTTCAAGAATTGAAGAAACGACTCACAACCACACCCGTATTAACACTACCATCAGAGAATGGTGACTTCGAAGTTTACAGCGATGCTTCGAAGGAAGGTTTAGGTTGTGTTTTGATGCAAGACTCGAGGGTCATAGCGTATGCATCACGCCAACTAAAACCTCACGAGGAGAATTATCCGACACATGACCTGGAGTTGGCAGCGGTCGTTTTCGCTCTAAAGATATGGAGACATTATCTTTATGGGCGGAAGTGTCGAATGTTCACCGACCACAAGAGCTTGAAATATATATTCACTCAGAATGAGTTGAATTTGAGACAGCGAAGGTGGTTGGAACTTATTAAAGACTACGATTTAGAGATAGCATACCACGAGGGGAAGGCGAATGTGGTAGCCGATGCCCTAAGTCGGAAAACCCAACACGTGACAAACTCGTTGGTAATTCCGCCGGCATTGTACAAGGAGTTAGCAAGATTGGAGTTAGACCTTGTGCATCCTGGCACAGTGAGTGAAACGATCAACGCGATGGTCGTAGAAACTCCAATATTGGACGAGATTCGACTCGCCCAACCGGGCAACCCGAAACTCGATAAGATAAAAGGGTGTATTGCCGAAGGAAAGGCAATAGGATTTGCTATCCACGAGGATGGAAGCATTCGTTTCAAAGGGAGATGGTGCGTGCCCCTTAAGTGTGCCGAATTGAAACAAAAGTTGATGGAAGAAGGGCACAACACGCCATATTCCATACATCCCGGAGGTGACAAGCTATACAAAGATCTAAAGAAGATCTATTGGTGGCCGGGAATGAAGAAGGAAGTGGCAAACTTCGTAGCGAAATGTCTCACCTGCCAAAGGGTTAAGGCAGTGCGACATAAACCCTTAGGATTGATGCAACCACTAGAGATTCCAAGTTGGAAGTGGGATAGCATCTCGATGGACTTTGTCTCGAGATTACCCCGATCACCTAAAGGCATGAACAAAATTTGGGTGATTGTGGATAGGCTAACGAAGACAGCCATATTTATCCCAATGAAAGACACGTGGACTATGGACCAATTGGCCCGAGCCTACATTGATAATGTGGTACGACGACATGGAGTACCACATGATATCATTTCCGATAGAGACAGTAGATTTGTCTCTCATTTCTGGACGGAGTTACAAAAAGCTCTCGGTACTCAAATCAAAATGAGCACCGCATTCCACCCGATGACGGATGGACAAACCGAGAGGACAATCCAAACACTAGAAGACATGCTGAGAGCATGCGCGTTGGAATTTAAGGGAAGTTGGGAATCCCATTTACCCTTAATCGAATTCTCTTATAATAATAGCTACCATGCTAGCATTGACATGGCACCTTTCGAGGCGTTGTATGGACGAAAGTGCCGAAGCCCGTTGAGCTGGGAAGAAAACGATAAGTCGGTGGTAGTGGGACCACAACTTATCGAAGACATGGCTCAACAAATCAAAGTGATTCAAGGAAAAATGAAAGCCGCTCAAGACCGTCAGAAGAGTTACGCTGACGTGAGACGACGAGACCTAGAATTTCAAGTGGGAGATAGGGTCATGCTAAAGATATCACCCATGAAGGGGGTGATGCGCTTTGGCAAGCGAGGAAAGTTGAGTCCTCGATACATAGGACCTTACGAGATTCTAGAACGAGTCGGAAATTTAGCCTACCGACTGGATTTACCGCCACAATTAGATCGAGTTTATAATGTCTTCCATGTCTCACAACTAAAGAAGTATGTGCCGGACCCGACACATGTACTTCAACCGGAGATAATTGAGCTCGATGAAGATTTGACTTATGAAGAAGTCCCAGTGCGTATTCTCGACACTAAGGAACGAGTAACGAGGAACAAAACCGTCAAAATGATCAAGGTTCTTTGGTCGAACCACGAAAGTGAGACGGCAACTTGGGAAGTAGAATCCGACATGAGAGAACGCTACCCGACACTGTTCCAAACTGACACCGACACAGTTATGGGGACATTACTGCAATCTTAAGGGAGAGAGGATGTCATACCGTGTATTTTTCGTACATTCTTGTAATCAAACAAACAAATTCAAATTGTTTTGAACTACGTCATGGCTTGATCCCTTCACCGGGTACGTAGGCAGCTTAGAAGTCTTAATTCTAAGTTCAGTCACAAAATAATAAAATAAACAAAAGACCTTAGCACGAGAAAAGCCGAAACACAACTTCGAGGACGAAGTTGATTCTTAAGGAGGGTAGACTGTAATACCCGAGAATTTTACAACATAAATAAATAAATAAATACAATAAATAAATAAATAAATAAATAAATCAGTAAATACATTAAATAAATAAATATAGAAGAAATGAGAAATGAAATTAATTAAAGGAATTTAATTAAACAAAAGAAATTAAATAAAGTTAAATAAGTCGTTACACGGGTACCCGATATAAATGAACTCGAGAATTCGAGCCAAAACGTAAATTTAGATCCGAAAGAAATAACGATACGAAATAGGAACCCGAAGAGAGTCCGGAAATTGGAATCCGAGAGCATAGAGGGATAGAAACCCGAAAGAGAGGCGGAAGAGCACGACGGATCGCACGACCCGCACGGACCAAAGTCCAGGCGTTAGTCGCGCGCTGGCCGCGCGCTAATAGGGGAAAAGGCGCGCCAACCCCGCGCCAGAAGGCAGATTCGCCCGTTGCGCGAATCTCTCGCCCGAACGCGGATTTTTCGACTTTCGGTTGAACGTCTCTCGACTCAAGACCCTTAGGGTCAGATCTTGGACGCCCTAGGTCTTAGCTATCTATAAATAAACCCCTCGGAAGCCCTAAACCCTTTTTCAAAACCCTACGATACTCTCTATACACAAAAGTCGTAATACCGGAGTCAACGGAGGCACCAAAAGACCGAGACAGCGGCTATTGGACGAAAATCGGGAGATCTCCAACGTGTGGTAAGCCCTAGTCTGAATAATCCTTGTTCGTTTCAATCCGAAAACGGATTCTAACCTCGTTTCTCTTCTCTTTACACCCCGAATCGGATCTAGAACGAGGAACCCGACGAACGGAGAGGAGGAACGGTGAACTGGAAGCCACGCCTTCGAAATAGATGACCCCGGACAACGATTAATCAGTAAGTTAACTCTTACATGGTTTTGGGAGGAATTAAAACGTTCAAAACTAAAAGATTTAACAAGAAATCATAAATCTGCCAACTTATGTTTTCTACCGACGCAACAGTTTTGACGAATTTTTCCGAACCTTAAAACGACTTCAAATGGAAAAACTTAAAACACAAAAAACGTTCCTTAGGCTTAGATATTTCTACTGTAAAATTTTCAGAATTTTTAGAGACGATTTGATACGTGAAAACCAACCGAAACCGAACTGCTTGAATCTAGATCTTGAAATTCTTGACAGAACTTAGGTCTGATCTTGATCACGTTTTTGACATAGGTTCCAGACCGATTTAGATCTTTGGCCGAACATTAAAGTTGTAGATAAATCTCTTAAGATGGTCTCTGTAAAATTTCATCAAATTTGGAGTTGAATTGCTATGGTAGAATTCGAAATATTTAAACTGTGACATATGAAATTCGGACAGGATTGCGTTTCTGTGAAAATTGGTGTTTTTGACCTATTTTGGTGTCTCGGATCGAAAACGTTAAAACACGAAAGTTGTAGATCTCGACGTTTCTGAGTCAGTCGTGAAATTTCGGAATTTTTGGAATTAAATCTGATTTTAGATGAATTTTAGAGTAAACTGTGGTTTACCGGAAGTCAAACCCTGAAAGCTTGTTGAAACACGAAATTAACCTTTAGGGTTGAAATGAGTTGAGATATTATTTTTAAATAAATATGATTGAGATCAGATTTTTGAAATTAAATCCCCTTACAAACTTGATAAAATTAAAATTAGGGGTGAGTGCTCTACAGGGTGCCCCCTAACGATTCACTTCGTGCCTTAATGGACGATGGTGACCCCGCGCGCTAAACTTGAGATATGATATTGCCAAAACGGCATGAGATATAGAGCCTACATTCTCGGGAATATCCACATGGGTTTCCCGAGGCTCCGGAGTGGTACTGGGTATGGCTGATACGGTTGCGGCCGCCGGGCTACCGGCTAAACTTGTTGAGATTGCGATGCAATCGTGAAATACGTGAAATACTGAATCTGGGATGTAATGGGGATATTAAATTAAATTGAATTAAATTAAATTATGTTTGTTGTCCAATTAAATTATGTAAATGCTTTATTTAAATTATGGCTATTATTTTAAATCATGCGAAATGTGTTGTTAAATAAAGCCCTGAAATAAATTATGCAATTGGATAGTTGATTAGATTAAATTGAATATTATATTATTATCATGCTTTTATTTGATTATTAAATTAATGGCTTTTAAACCCTATGATCATGCATGTGTTAACTTACTCAGCAAGTTGTGCTGACCAAACCATTTCTTTTTATTTTCTTTTCTTACAGAGTATGTAGAGTGAACATGAGCACTTCATGCATGGGAACTTTATCTTTTGGGAAAACATTATTTTGTTTTTAAATTCGTACATTAGACTACATTATGAACGGGCCTGTTTAACCCGTGTTTTGGCCATGTCGGCCCTATTTACATTTTCCGCTGCAATACTATACTTAAATATTATTTCCGCTGCGCTATGATATTATTCTTTTCGAACTATATTGTATGGGCTGTTTTGAATGCTTTAAATGTTTTAAATACTGCAATACCTAGCCTTGCATCTCTTTAGTAAGCCGGAGAAACCGTGTCTTACTAGGGAGGTGTGGCGGTGACACCCCGACCTAGGTTATAAAAAACCGGGGTGTTACAAGTTCATACCGGGGTTCTGCAAAAATTTTCCAAACTCACAAGAAAAATCAGTTGGGTAATAGATCTCTACTATTTTCTATACAAATATGACTAATCTTTCCAAACAAGAGTTTGTACCTGTAACACCCCGATTTTTGGTCACCCAGGTCGGGATGTCACCACCACACCTCCCTAGTAAGACACGGTTTCTCCGGCTTACTAAAGAGATGCAAGGCTAGGTAATTCAGTATTTAAAAGCATTGAAAATATTTGCAAACATCCAATACAATATAATCTTTAAAGTAATAATATCATAGCGCAGCGGAAATAGTATTTAAGTATAATGTTGCAGCGGAAATATAAATACGACCAACATGGTCAAAACACGGGTTAAACAGGCCCGTTTATTCTAATGTCTAATGCAAGAATTTAAATAATAGAGTTTGCAAAAATATGGTTCCCCCATGCATGAACGTGCTCATGATTATTCCACATACTTTGTAAGAGAAAGGAAAATAGGATGGTTTGGTCAGCACAACTTGCTGAGTAAGTTAACACATGCATGATCGTAGGGTTTAAAAGCCATTAATTTAATATTTACATAAAAGCATGATAATATTCATAAATAATTTAACTGAAGCCATAATTAATTTAAATAAAGCATTTAATAATTTAAAGAACAACAATTAAAATATTTAACTATCTCCATTACTCCCAAGATTTAGTATCTCAGGTATTTCACGATTGCATCGCAATCTCGTCAAGTATTTCACGATTGCATCGCAATCTCGTCAATTTAGCCGGAAACCGGCGGCCGCAACCGTATCTGCCATACCCAGTACCACTCCGGAGCCTCGAGAAACCCATAAGGATATTCACGAGAGTGTAGGCCATATATCTCATGCCGTTTTGGCAACATATCTCAAATATTTCACGCGGGGTCACCATCGTCCATAAAATCGTTAGGAAGGCACCCTGCAGAGCACTCACCCCCTAATTTTAAAGATCAAGTTTGTAAAGGGGATTTCCTAATTTTCCATATTTCATATAATATTTCAAAGAGTCTTCTACTCGTTTAAACCTTAAAGGCTAGTTTCACCGTTTCAACAAGATTTCAAGATTTGACTCGGTCAACCATAGTTTACTCTAAAATTCATTAAAAATCGAATTTAATTCCAAAAATTCTGAAATTTCATCACTGACTCAGAAACATCGAGATGAACAACTTTCGTGTTTTAACATTTTCACTCCGAGTTACCGAAATAGGTCAAATACATCAATTTTCGTCATAACCTAAATCTGTCCGAAATTCGTATACAGCAGTTCAAGATTATCAAGATCTACCATAGCAAATCAACTCTAAATTTAATGAAATTTTACAGAGACCTTCTTAAGACATTTATCTACAACTTTCATGTTCGGCCAAAGATCCAAATCGGTCTAGAACTAATGTCAAAAACATGATCAAGATCGGACCTAAGTTATGTCAAGAATTTTAAGATCCAATTTCAAGCAGTTTGATTTTGGTTGGTTTTCATATATCAAATCGACTCTAAAAATTTTGAAAATTTTACAGTAGATAGATCTAAGCCTTAGGAACATTTTTTGTGTTTTAAGGTTTTCTGTTTAAAGTCGTTTTAAGGTTCGGAAAAATTCGTCAAAACTGTTGCGCCGGTAGAAAACATTCAATGACAGATTTTCGCAAGATTCGATTAAGCTTTTAGGTTTCGTGTTTTAATTACTCCCAAAATTATGTAAGCGTTAACTTAAAGATTTGTAGATATCCGGGATCGTCTATTTCGAAGGCGTGTCTTCCAGTCCTCCGTCTATCCTCTCAGTTCGTCAGGTTCTACGTTCTAGATCCGATTCGGGGCGTAGAAAGAAAAATAAGAAGGTTAGGATTCGTTTTCGAATCAAAACGTAAGAGACGAATGGATCGGAACTTACCACGACGTCTAGGAGACTCTGATTTTCGTCCAAATCAGTCTCGCCTTGGTTTTATGCCTCCGACGACTCCGGAATTAGGGTTTTCGGACGTATAGAGAGTTGTAGGGTTTTGGAAAAGTGTTCGGAGCTTTTAAGAGGGCTTATTTATAGTTAAACAAGACCTAGGGATGCCCAAGGTCTGCCCCTAAGAGTCTTGAGCCGAATGGTGTTCAACCGAAGTCGGAAATCCGGATTCGGGCGAGAAAATCTCGCACGGGCGAATCTGTCCAACGGCGCGGTCGTGGCGCGCCTTCTTCCCTTTGACCGCGCGGCACTCGCCTGGACTTCGGTCCGGGTGGGTCGTGCGATCCGTCGTGCCTTTCCTTCTCTCTTTCGGACTTCTATCCCTCTATGCTCCCGTATTCCGATTTTCGGGGTATCTTCGGGTTTACGGAAGTAGGAACCCTTATAATTTATGTCTGGACTCGAATTCTCGAGTTCATTGGTGTCGGGTTTCGGTGTACAATTTACTTATCTTTAATTAATTCTTTTTATTTAATTAAATTCCTTGAATTCCTTTTTAAATTAAATCTCATTTCTCATTTCCTTATTCTTATTTATTTATTTATTTGCTGGATTTATTTATTTATTGTATTTATTTTATTTATTGTTTATTTATTTAATTATTGTTTTATTTTATGTTGGAAAATTCTCGGGTATTACAGTCTACCCTCCTTAAGAATCAACTTCGTCCTCGAAGTTGTGTTTCGGCTTTTCTCGTGCTAAGGTCTTTTGTTTGTTTTGTTATGTTGTGACTGAACTTAGAATTAAAACTTCTAAACTGCCTACGTACCCTGTGAAGGGATCAAGCCATAACGTAGTTCAAAAGTTTACAAAAATGCACGAAAATAGGTGGTATGACATCCTCTCCCCCTTAAGATTGCAGTTATGTCCCCATAACTGTGTCGGTATCGGTTTGGAACAATGTCGGGTAGCGTTCTCTCATGTCGGATTCTACTTCCCAAGTTGCCGTCTCACTTTCGTGGTTCGACCAAAGAACCTTGATCATTTTGACGGTTTTGTTCCTCGTTACTCGTTCCTTAGTGTCGAGAATACGCACTGGGACTTCTTCATAAGTCAAATCCTCATCGAGCTCAATTATCTCCGGTTGAAGTACATGTGTCGGGTCCGGCACATACTTCTTTAGTTGTGAGACATGGAAGACATTATAAACTCGATCTAATTGTGGCGGTAAAGCCAGTCGGTAGGCTAAATTTCCGACTCGTTCTAGAATCTCGTAAGGTCCTATGTATCGAGGACTCAACTTTCCTCGCTTGCCAAAGCGCATCACCCCTTTCATGGGTGATATCTTTAGCATGACCCTATCTCCCACTTGAAATTCTAGGTCTCGTCGTCTCACGTCAGCGTAACTCTTCTGACGGTCTTGAGCGGCTTTCATTTTTCCTTGAATCACTTTGATTTGTTGAGCCATGTCTTCGATAAGTTGTGGTCCCACTACCACCGACTTATCGTTTTCTTCCCAGCTCAACGGGCTTCGGCACTTTCGTCCATACAACGCCTCGAAAGGTGCCATGTCAATGCTAGCATGGTAGCTATTATTATAAGAGAATTCGATTAAGGGTAAATGGGATTCCCAACTTCCCTTAAATTCCAACGCGCATGCTCTCAGCATGTCTTCTAGTGTTTGGATTGTTCTCTCGGTTTGACCATCCGTCATCGGGTGGAATGCGGTGCTCATTTTGATTTGAGTACCGAGAGCTTTTTGTAACTCCGTCCAAAAGTGAGAGACAAATCTGCTGTCTCTATCGGAAATGATGTCATGTGGTACTCCATGTCGTCATACCACATTATCAATGTAGGCTCGGGCCAATTGGTCCATAGTCCACGTATCTTTCATCGGGATAAATATGGCTGTCTTCGTTAGCCTATCCACAATCACCCAAATCTTGTTCATGCCTTTAGGTGATCGGGGTAATCCCGAGACAAAATCCATTGAGATGCTATCCCACTTCCAACTTGGAATCTCTAGTGGTTGCATCAGTCCTAGGGGTTTATGTCGCACTGCCTTAACCTTTTGGCAGGTGAGACATTTCGCCACGAAGTCTGCAACTTCCTTCTTCATTCCTGGCCACCAATAGATCTTCTTCAGATCTTTGTAAAGCTTGTCACCTCCGGGATGTACTGAGTATGGCGTGTTGTGCCCTTCCTCCATCAACCTTCGCTTCAACTCGGCACATTTAAGGGGCACACACCATCTCCCTTTGAAACGAATGCTTCCATCCTCATGGACAGCAAACCCTATTTCCTTTCCTTCGGCAATATACCCCCTTATCTTCTCGAGTTTCGCATCGCCCAGTTGGGCGAGCTTAATCTCGTCCAATATTGGAGTTTCTACGACCATGGCGTTGATCGTTTCACTCACTGTGCCAGGATGCACAAGTTCTAACTTTAATCTTGCTAACTCCATGTACAATGCCGGCGGAATTACCAACGAGTTCGTCACATTATGGGTTTTCCGACTTAGGGCATCAGCTACCACATTCGCCTTCCCCTCGTGGTAGGCTATCTCTAAATCGTAGTCTTTAATAAGTTCCAACCACCTTCGCTGTCTCAAATTCAACTCCTTCTGAGTGAATATATATTTCAAGCTCTTGTGGTCGGTGAACATTCGACATTTCCGCCCATAAAGATAATGCCTCCATATCTTTAGAGCGAAAACGACCGCTGCCAACTCCAGGTCATGTGTCGGATAATTCTCCTCGTGAGGTTTCAGTTGGCGTGATGCATACGCTACGACTCTCGAGTCTTGCATCAAGACACAACCTAAACCTTCCTTCGAAGCATCGCTGTAAACTTCGAACTCACCATTCTCTTATGGTAGTGTTAATACGGGTGTGGTTGTGAGTCGTTTCTTCAGCTCTTGAAACGCTGTCTCACAAGCCTCTGTCCACACGTATTTTACTCCCTTCTTAAGTAGCTGGGTTAAAGGTCGTGCGATTTTCGAAAAATCCTTCACGAAACGTCTATAGTACCCGGCTAATCCAAGGAAACTTCTTATCTCAGTTTGGCTTTTTGGAGTTGCCCACTCAGTTACGGCAGAGACTTTTGCCGGATCCACTGAAACTCCATCAGCGGATACTATATGTCCTAGAAATGCTACCTCCTTCAACCAAAAATCGCATTTGGACTATGTGCCGTATATCTGATTCTTTCGCAAGGTCCCTAACACTTGGTGCAAGTGCTGGGCATGCTCCTCCTCGTTTTTCGAATAGATCAGGATGTCATCAATGAACACCACTACGCACTGATCTAATAGCTCTCGAAATACATTGTCATGAGGTTCATGAACATTGCCGGAGCATTTGTTAACCCAAAGGATAACACTGTGAACTCGTAGTGACCATATCGAGTTCGAAACGCTGTCTTCGGAATGTCTTTCTCGGCAATTCTCAGCTGGTGATACCCAGATCGTAAGTCGATCTTCAAGAATACTAAAGCTCCCTTCAGTTGATCAAATAGATCCTCTATTCTCGGCAGGGGGTATTTATTTTTGATGGTCACTTGGTTTAGTCCTCGGTAATCTAAGCAAAGACGTAGTCCTCCGTCTTTCTTCTTAACAAATAAAACCGGTGCTCCCCAGGGGGAAGTACTCGGCCTTATATACCCCTTTCGTAACAGCTCCTCGAGTTGGTCTTTTAACTCCTTCATTTCCAGTGGTGCCATCCGGTACGGAGCTTTTGAGACAGGCTCTGTGCCCGGAATGAGATCTATAGTAAACTCAAGATCTCTCTCAGGTGGCATTCCCGGGATGTCTTCAGGAAACACATCCGGGTACTCTCTTACCACTGGTATGCTATCAACCTTGTTCTCTTCCGCCTCAAGGTTGTGCACATAGCACGCATATAGTTCATACCCCTTACGCATCAAGTTACTTAGTTTAAGTGCACTAACGATTTTGTTACTCTTCTTAGGTGGCTGAGAGTAAAAGATAACTCTCTTTCCCCTACTTTTTGACAAGGTGATCTTTTGTTTTTGGCATTCGATCACCGCTTTATACTGGGATAACCAATCCATCTCCAGTATGATGTCAAAGTCTCTTAAGTTAAATTCTACTAAGTTCGCGAAGAATTCTACGTTCTTTATCACTATAGGAATTCCGTTATATCGTTTAGAGCAAGATACTACTTCTCCAGAAGGCAATTGAATTCCTAAGCTAATTCTCTCGCACTTAGGTAGATCTAACTCAGGCACTATCCTTGATGCTATGATCGAACAACTAGCTCCAGAATCAAATAGAACACTAAGGGGTGTATTCAAAACGTGAAATGTACCTGCCATCACTTCTCCTTGCGCAGGCACGTCCGCTTGGTTAACCACATTGAGCCTCCCCACAGGGCGTCCTTGATTGCCCTGCTGATTCGCATTCTGCTGCTGGTTTTGTTGTTGGTTCTGGTTCTGATTCGGCGGCCTAAATTGGTTTTGAGGGGGTCTATACCCCTGGTTATTCCCGTTCCGCCCATTTTGGTTCTGAGGCTGTTCCTGCCCCGTGACCAGGTCTTCCCTTTTCGTTATGTTTTCAAGCCTAGTTCGGCACTCCCGACGCATGTGACCCATTCGACCACATCGGAAGCAGGCGCCCTATTGAGGGCATGCCCTCGTCAGATGGGGTCGTCCACACCTTGGGCAGGGTGGTACGGGTTCTTCTTGGTTAAACCTTCTCCCGTTGTTGGCTTGTTGAGGCCTATTCGACCCTCTCCGCTGTTCGTTCCTTCCAGTGTTGTTCTCGCTTCTCGAGTCCCGGTTTCTCTTGTCTTGGGGACCCCTGCTGGACTCCCCACTCACCCTTCTCTTCAGTTGCTGCACACGCGCTACTGCCACAGCACGGTCATACACAGCTTGCAAATCGGGGTAGTGTACCCCCGCGATCACCTCGCGAACAGACAGGTTCAGTCCCATCTCGAACTTCTGTGCTTTCTCTGCATCCGTGGGTACGAGTCTTGGTGCGAACCTCACTAGCTCCTTGAATCGTGTGTAGTACTCTTGTACGGTTTGGCCTCCTTGCTTCAGTGATAGAAATTCTTCGTACATGGCAGCTTTAGTACTCAAGGGATAGAATCGATCCCTGAGTAGTTCCATCATTTCCGCCCAAGAGTAGGGCTCGTCATCTTCAGTAAGCTTGGCTTGAGTTGCCTGCCACCAGTCGTCCGCTTCGCCTCCCAAGTAGTACGAAGCGACATGCACCCTTTCTCCTTCCGGACATTTGACTGCTCCCAGCAGCTTGTCGAAGGTTCGGATCCATTCTTCCAGTTTGGCTGGATCCTCCTCACCAGTATAGTGGGGTGGCTGGTAGGGATTCACCATAGCCAGATAGTTAGGGCGAGCTTGGGGCGGAGGTACCGCCGCAGCTTGGCCCTGGTTGACTTGCGCGTTTCCTAGCGCAATAAAAACCTCCTCCATCGTCCGAAGACGATCGCCCACATTGTTTGGTGCGGGGGCGTCCTGCGCACCTTGGGGTTGTTCCTCTACAGGTTGGGCCGGTTCCGTGACATTTGGAGGTATTTCGATAGGTGTTTCAGTGGTGGTTTGGGGAGCGGGTTGAGTTCTTCCTCTTCCTCTTCCTCTGGGTGCCATTCTGGTACAAATAGGGTGGATTAGGACTTGTGAATTTAACATATAGTCTAAGCAATTTCTATAAATGTATATGTGTTTTTTAATTTAGCACGTGGTGCTCGATCGAACTAAGAAGCGCCGTACGCTTCGGGGTTTTATTTTAATTTGTTTTATTTCATTTTTTTTCGTTCGGACAGGTCTGTCCGTTTTTTTTTTCGATTTATTATAAATAAATCGGGCATTTTATTTCTTCAAAAGAAATTTTAGTACAAAAGTAGAAATATTTTCCTAGCAAAATCGTATCTACTATAAATAGAATTCCTAGCGTCTCAAGACATCCTCGGTGGGGGTAGCGAGATCCTCCTCCGGGTCTTCCTCCTCCGAACTTGGCGGCAGTAGATCGTCAAAGATAGTGTTCAAGTCTTGCCCATGGGCACCGATGTGTTCCTTCAGTATTAGGTTTTGTGTAGTGAGGGTTTAGACTTGGCGTTCGAGTTGGTTTATGCGGTGGTGATCCGCCTCTCTCAAGTTGCCCATGTGGTGCAAATTGGCCTCCAGTTGAGCCATACGGTATTTCATTTGTTCTATGGTTTGTTGGGAATCAAGGTGAACGTTCATCATTTTGATCATCAACTGCATCATATCTTGACTAGCCATCTAGCGCGAGCAAGAGATCTAAGTTAATATTCGCCAAGACTCTAAGTTAAACTTCACCAAGATTCTAAGTTGAACTTCGCAAAGATTCTAAGTTGAAATTCGCCAAGATTCTAAGTTCATAAAAGAGATGCAATATGCAAATGCAAATGCCAATGATGATTTCCCCCCAAAAATAATTTAATGCACTATATATATATTTTCCATGGGTTTTAAAATAAAAATTTTCCATGGAAATAATACTTTAAAATTTACAATAATAGTCAAAATATTAATAGTACTTTAAAAATAATAATGGTTTAAAAATAATAGTTTAAAAATAGCCGGGCTCTGATACCAACTTGTAACACCCCGGTTTTTGGTCACCCAGGTCGGGATGTCACCGCCACACCTCCCTAGTAAGACACGGTTTCTCCGGCTTACTAAAGAGATGCAAGGCTAGGTAATTCAGTATTTAAAAGCATTGAAAATATTTGCAAACAGCCCATACAATATAATCTCGAAAGTAATAATATCATAGCGCAGCGGAAATAGTATTTAAGTATAATGTTGCAGCGGAAATATAAATACGACCAACATGGTCAAAACACGGGTTAAACAGGCCCGTTTATTCTAATGTCTAATGCAATAATTTAAATAATAGAGTTTGCAAAAATATGGTTCCCCCTGCATGAATGTGCTCATGATTATTCCACATACTCTGTAGGAGAAAGGAAAATAGGATGGTTTGGTCAGCACAACTTGCTGAGTAAGTTAACACATGCATGATCGTAGGGTTTAAAAGCCATTAATTTAATATTTACATAAAAGCATGATATTATTCATAAATAATTTAACTGAAGCCATAATTAATTTAAATAAAGCATTTAATAATTTAAAGAACAACAATTAAAATATTTAACTATCCCCATTACTCCCAAGATTTAGTATTTCAGGTATTTCACGATTGCATCGCAATCTCGTCAAGTATTTCACGATTGCATCGCAATCTCGTCAATTTAGCCGGAAACCGGCGGCCGCAGCCGTATCTGCCATACCCAGTACCACTCCGGAGCCTCGAGAAACCCATAAGGATATTCACGAGAGTGTAGGCCATATATCTCATGCCGTTTTGGCAACATATCTCAAATATTTCGCGCGGGGTCACCATCGTCCATATAGGCACGAAGTGAATCGTTAGGAGGGCACCCTGCAGAGCACTCACCCCCTAATTTTAAAGATCAAGTTTGTAAAGGGGATTTCTTAATTTTCCAGATTTCATATAATATTTCAAAGAGTCTTCTACTCGTTTAAACCTTAAAGGCTAGTTTCACCGTTTCAACAAGATTTCAAGATTTGACTCAGTCAACCACAGTTTACTCTAAAATTCACTAAAAATCGAATTTAATTCCAAAAATTCTGAAATTTCACCACTGACTCAGAAACATCGAGATTAACAACTTTTGTGTTTTAACGATTTCAATCCGATTTACCGAAATAGGTCAAATACATCAATTTTTGTCATAACCTAAATCTGTCCGAAATTCGTATACAACAGTTCAAGATTATCAAGATCTACCGTAGCAAATCAACTCCAAATTTAATGAAATTTTACAGAGACCTTCTTAAGACATTTATCTACAACTTTTATGTTCGGCCAAAGATCCAAATCGGTCTAGAACTAATATCAAAAATATGATCAAGATCGGACCTAAGTTCTGTCAAGAATTTCAAGATCCAATTTCAAGCAGTTCGATTTCGGTTGGTTTTCACATATCAAATCATCTTTAAAAATTCTGAAAGTTTTACACTAGATAGATCTAAGCCTTAGGAACGTTTTTTGTGTTTTAAGTTTTTCCGTTTGAAGTCATTTTAAGGTTCGGAAAAATTCGTAAAAACTATTGCGCCGGTAGAAAATATTCAATGACAGATTTTTGCAAGATTCGATTAAGCTTTTAGGTTTCGTGTTTTAATTACTCCCAAAACCATGTAAGCGTTAACTTACAGATTTGTAGATATCCGGGATCGTCTAGTTCGAAGGCGTGGCTTCCAGTCCTCCGTCTATCCTATCCGTTCGTCGGGTTCTACGTTCTAGATCCGATTCGGGGCGTAGAAAGAAAAATAAGAAGGTTAGGATTCGTTTTTGAATCAAAACGTAAGAGACGAATGGATCGGAACTTACCACGACGTCTAGGAGACTCTGATTTTCGTCCAAATCAGTCTCGCCTTGGTTTTGTGCCTCCGATGACTCTGGAATTAGGGTTTTCGGACGTATAGAGAGTTGTAGGGTTTTGGAAAAGTGTTCGGAGCTTTTAAGAGGGCTTATTTATAGTTAAACAAGACCTAGGGACGCCCAAGGTCTGCCCCTAAGAGTCTTGAGCCGAATGGTGTTCAACCGAAGTCGGAAAATCCGGATTCGGGCGAGAAAATCTCGCACGGGCGAATCTGTCCAACGGCGCGGTCGTGGCGCGCCTTCTTCCCTTTGACCGCACGGCCACCGCGTGGCACTCGCTTGGACTTCGGTCCGGGCGGGTCGTGCGATCCGTCGTGCCTTTCCTCCTCTCTTTCGGACTTCTATCCCTCTATGCTCCCGTATTCCGATTTCCGGGGTATCTTCGGGTTTACGGAAGTAGGAACCCTGTATAATTTATGTCTGGACTCGAATTCTCGAGTTCATTGGTGTCGGGTTTCGGTGTACAATTTACTTATCTTTAATTAATTCTTTTTATTTAATTAAATTCCTTGAATTCCTTTTTAAATTAAATCTCATTTCTCATTTCCTTATCCTTATTTATTTATTTATTTGCTGGATTTATTTATTTATTGTATTTATTTTATTTATTGTTTATTTATTTAATTATTGTTTTATTTTATGTTTTAAAATTCTCGGATATTACAGTACCGTTGGCCGTTTCTGGGCGAAACTATATATCCTGGGCCAGGGATGTTAAAATGCATTTAGCATCTATGGGCCTTGGTGATACGATCGTTATGGGCAAAGATACAACTAAACAGGAACAAGCAAAGGCGATGATATTCTTATACCACCATATCGATGAATCGCTGAAATGGCAGTATGTCACACTAGATACGCCACTGGAGCTGTGGGAAAAATTGAAAGAAAGGTACGATCACCTGAAGATGATCGTACTGCCCAGTGCACGTGACGAATGGCTTAATCTACGTATGCAGGACTTTAAAACAGTCCAGGAGTATAACTCCGCCATGTTCAGAATCACATCCCAGCTAAGGCTCTGTGGTGAAACTATCACTGAAAGTGATATGCTTGAAAAGACTTACTCCACTTTTCATGCTACAAATATGCTTCTGCAGCAACAATACCGCGAAAGGGGTTTCACAAAATACTCTGAGCTAATCACTTGTCTTCTATTAGCTGAACAGAGAAATGAGTTTCTGCTTAAGAATCACGAATCCAGGCCGCCAGGTGCCCGCCCATTCCCTGAAGTGAATGTGGCTTATGCTGAAAGTTCAAGACGTGACCGCCAACCAGCAAAATATCAAAATCGTGATTGCAAACAAAATCGGGCTGAGCCATACAGACACAATGAAAATGATAGAAATCGCCGGTACAACGATAAAAGGCCTTATAAACCCCAGAAGAGGTTTAATGCCAGGAAAAACAACTATTATGATGAAAAATGCAGCCGTTGTGGGATCAAAGGCCACTGGTCCCGTATATGCCGCATTGCTAATCACCTGGCTGAATTGTATCAAGCCTCAGCTGAAGGCAAAGGGAAGGCCAAAGTTGAAACTAATCATGCAGATCACAATGATACTTTTGATGATGTATTAAATGATGACATCACGCACTTAGATGCTGATGATTTCGTTGAGCACGATGATAGTGCCAACTAACTAGCGGCCCTATGTATTGTAAATATTATATGTATTTTGCTTAGTATTCCCCATTTTGTACCCCCCCCCCCCCCCCCCGAAATATTATGTATTTTGCTATGCTGTTTATTTCCTTTCAATGAATATTATTCTGATAATTGTTCTTTTTACCTTCTTAAAAAGATATGGATGCCAAACAAAACAAAACAGAGGATAAAATATGTCTCATTCATAGTGCTACTACACACAGCATTTTAAAAGGCAAAAGCCATTTTTCTCACCTGAAGATGAGAAAAACTACTGTTAGCACTATTGGTGGTATTTCAAATGTGATTCAAGGCTCTGGAAGAGCTATCATCTTTCTCCCAAAAGGGACAAAAATAGTGATTGAAAATGCCCTATTTTCGACAAAGGCTCGAAAAAACTTGTTAAGTTTTCATGATATTCGAAAGAATGGGTATCACATTGAAACAATAAATGTGGAAAATACTGAGTATCTTTTGATTACTCAAGTTGTTAATGGAAAGAAATCCATCAAAGAAAAATTGCCATCATTATCCTCTGGCTTATACTATCCAAAGCTAAGTGCCACTGAAACATATCATCTAATAGACCTGAAGTCTACTAGTAATTTTATTACTTGGCACGATCGGCTTGGGCATCCTGGCAGCGTAATGCTGAGACGAATAATTAAAAATTCAAATGGCCATTCCTTGAATAATCAAAGGATATTGAATTCAAATGAATTCACTTGTGCTGCTTGCTCTCAAGGCAAATTGATAACAAGGCCATCTCCAGCCAAAGTGGGAACTGAATCCCCTGCATTTCTTGAAAGAATTCAAGGCGATGTGGGCCTGTAGATCCACCATGTGGACCATTCAAATATTTTATGGTGCTAATTGATGCATCATCACGATGGTCACACGTTTGCTTATTATCGACTCGCAACATGGCATTTGCAAGATTACTTGCACAAATTATTAAATTGCGAGCTCAATTTTCGGATCATCCAATAAAGAAAATTCGCCTTGATAATACTGGGGAATATGCGTCACATGCATTTGAGGATTACTGCATGTCAATTGGAATCACAGTGGAACATCCTGTTCCCTATGTGCATACACAAAATGGCCTTGCTGAATCGCTCATTAAACGGTTACAATTAATTGCTAGACCATCATTCATGAGATCTAAGCTCCCCGTATCTGCTTGGGGATATGCCGTACTACATGCAGCAACACTTGTAAAAATAAAGCCGACAAGTTATAATTGTTACTCCCCTATACAAATTGTATCTGGGAAAGAGCCTAATATATCCCACTTGCGAATTTTTGGGTATGCGGTTTATGTGCCAATTACGCCACCCCAACGCACTAAAATGGGACCTCAAAGAAGGTTGGGCATCTATGTCGGGTTTGAATCACCCTCAATTAGTAAATATCTTGAGCCAACAACGGGTGATCTATTTATTGCAAGATTTGCAGACTGTCATTTTGATGAAACTCAATTCCCGACATTAGGGGGAGGAAAAGATCAACTGAAAAAGAAAATATCTTGGCAAAGTCCATTTGATTTCCTCGATCCTCGTGCATGAGAACCGGTGAGTCACGAAGAGAATATGGAATGGGGACGGTTCAGAAATTTGAATTGGGAAGAAAGGGAAAAACTCTCTAGGATGCAGGAAATTCACGATATGAAAGAGAGGTCGATGTGAATTTCCATTTTATTTTTGAATTTTGTTTTTTAAAAATGGCAGTTTCGTAAATGATTCAATATGTGAAAGAGAGTGTAAAAAAAGTAGATTTTGTGAGAGGGGAAAAAATAGGCGGGAATGTGTGTGTGTGAAAAGAGGTTATTATTTTTATAGATATAATAGATAGATAGATAGATAATAGATAGATTGAAATGTGTGTGGTTGTCCAATTAAATTATTTGAATGCTTTATTTAAATTATGGCTTTATTTTAAACTATGTGAGATGTGTTGTGAAATGGAGCCTGAATTAAATTACGCAAATTGAATAGTTAATTAAATTAAATGGAATATTATGTTATTATCATGCTTTTATTTAATTATGAAATGAATGGCTTTTAAACCCTACGATCATGTCCATGTTAACTTACTCAGCAAGTTGTGCTGACCAAACCATTTTTATTTTCTTTTCTTACAGAGTATGTGGAATGAGCATGACCATATTCATGCATGGGGGAAATTACATTTTTGGAAAACTTATCGCTTTAAATTCGTACATTAGACTATATTATGAACGGGCCTGTTTAACCCGTGTTTTGGCCATGTCGGACCTATTTACATTTTCCGCTGCAATACTATACTAAAACAATTATTTCCGCTGCGCTATGATATTATTATTTTCGAATTATATCGTATGGGCTGTTTGAAATGCTTTAAATGTTTTAAATACTGCAATACCTAGCCTTGCATCCCTTTAGTAAGCTCGGAGAAACCGTGTCTTACTGGGGGATCTGGCGGTGACATCCCGACCTGGGTGACCAAAAACCGGGGTGTTACAAAAAAAAGGTCTAAGTGTTGAAATGGTCCAATTTAATAAGTTCACAGACCCTATAGATTAATTTTACTCAAGCCCATTTGATAGTTTCTAGAGCCCAATGTCCCTAGCCAAGACTTGGCCCAATCAAAGCCCAACCGGATTCTCCTCCCTCTCAGCACCCGCCGCCACCTGTGTACGCTGCCTCCGCCGCTGCGGTGCCTTCCCGCCGCCAGCGCTCGCCTTCTCTTGCCCTCGTTGTCCCGCGCCTCCATCATGTTCCCATTTCAGATCCCCAATGGAAAGAAACCACCACCACGCCGCCACCATCCTCCATCTCCTGCAGGGTCATGGGATTAAATTGGCGAAAATTAGCATATACAGAGGTTTGATTAGGCTAGTAGATATTTTATTGGACCAATTAAGAAACAAGGAAAACTTAATGGATCATTTGGGTTATTTTTCCTAGATGATGAATGGGGATCCCTAGATCTTTCAAATATTGATAAACTTTGAATTGCATATAAAAATCCAATTTTTAATCAATTTTATGCCTACTTAGATTTATCATATTTAAAAACCTTTCGGTATTAAACATATGCAACTTCTATGGCGAGTGATTATCCTAAGTATGATTCCAACCAATTGGTACTTTCTGAAGCTAGCAATTATTAGAATTAACCTACTCAATTATTTTTGCTCAAGTATTTTTCAATCACTTAAATAATATAAGGCCCTAGTTTAAATATCTTTTCGACTTCTCCAAACATACATAAGAATTGAACAAATTAACATAAAATTAGCAAAATTCATACGAACAAAACCAAATGTCAACAATGTCAAAATCTAGGTCTCCCAAAACGTTGGGTTTAGCCTAAAATGATATCACAAAGACTTCAAATAATTTAATACTCCCTCCATTTTTTATAAATTGAAACGTTGGGAAATTTTTGACACTATTCATATATGTACTTTGACTTAAAGTTTTATTATAGTTATACAAGTTAAATATAGCCAAGTGGCTTGTTAGATTCGTCTCGTCGAGTAGTTTTTAAATTTCCAACTTTTAGAATTTTTACTTGTACCGAATTTGAGTTATTAATAGTTTAAAATGTGCATTGGACTGCGTGAAATATGGGTCCGTTTCAAGTTTTTGAAAACGGAGGGAGTAGAAAACTTAGTCCTGTGACACAATTGGTGAAGGAACTTCAATGTAGAATTCTTCTCATATCTTCAATGGATTGCCTTCGTCTCATCCTCCTCGTTGCCCGGATGATGGATGAAAATGATATGGAAGAGGTGGATGGAAATCTGGAAGTATGGAATGACAGAACTGGAACAAGTGATGCATTTTTTTAATTAGTGGGGAGTTGGGAATATGTTTTTTTGGGGGGCAAGCCTTGAAAGAAAATTATGTGAAAAGAGGATGAAGAAGAGAAAATTTGTAAAAGTAGCGTAGTGCCCTTATCAGCTGTGTTAAAAAAAAAAAGCTTGATCAAAATAATGTGGATATATGTAGCTGGCACAATTATTACCCTGACAAAAGAGTGAAAACTCTAAAGTCAAGAACAAAATAGTTGAATATCCGTCTGGAATGTTCTGATAGTCGAAATTCCTCTAAATAATGTGAAACCGATATATTAAAAGCCATGGAAAGGTCAAGAAGTAGCTGTAATACCCGAGAATTTTACAACATAAAATAAATGCAATAAATAAAATAAATATAATAAATAAAGAAATAAAGATAAGGAAATGAGAAATGAGATTTTAACTTAAAAATGAATTAAAGGAATTTAATTAAATAAAAAGAATTATTAAAGGGAAATAAATTGTACACCAAAACCCGACACTAATGAACTCGAGGATTCGAGTCCAAAACATCCAATTAGACCCGAGTAAAAATTTAGAGAGAAAGTAGAAACCCGAAGATACCCCGGGAATCGGAATTCGGGAGCATAGAGGGATAGAAACCCAAAAGAGAGGCGGAAAAGCACGACGGATCGCACGACCCGCCCGGACTGAAGTCCAGGCGAGTGTCGCGCGGTGGCCGCGCGGTCGAAGGAGGAAGAGCGCGCCACGACCGCGCCACACGACAGATTCGCCCGTTGCGTGAATCTCTCGCCCGAACGCGGATTTTTCGACTTTCGGTTGAACATCTCTCGACCCAAGACCCTTAGGTCAGATGTTGGACGCCCTAGGGCTTGGGAAATCTATAAATAAACCCCTTGGGAGCCCCGAACAAGTTTACAAAACCCTACAACCTTCTACCCATTCGAAACCCTAAATCCGGAGTCGTCGGAGGCACGAAACCAAGACGAACGTTGTTGGACGAATTTTTCTACAGATCTCCATAGTCGTGGTAAGTCTCGATCCAATCTTTGTTCAATAAACGATTCGAAAACGAATCCTAATCATCTCCTTTTTCTTTCTACACCCCGTATTGGATCTAGATCGTAGAACCCGACGAACGGAGAGGAGAAACGGTGGACTGGAAGCCACGCCTTCGAATAGACGATCCCGACGTTCATAAACTCTGTAAGTTAACGCTTACACGGTTTTGGGAGTATTTAAAATATTTAGATCTAGAAACTTAATCAAAACTTTCGTAAATCTGTCAACATGTGATTTCTAACTGCGCAATGGTTTTGTCGAATTTTTCCGAACCTTAAAACGACTTCAAACGGAAAGACTTAAAACACGAAAAACGTTCCTAAAACGTAGATCTATCTACTGTAAAATTTTCATAATTTTTCATCGTATTTTGATATCCGAAAACAATCGTAAACGAGCCTGCTTTAGATTTAGATCTTGAAACGATGATAGATTCTTTATTCGAACTTGTTGGTGATTTCTATGTTAGATCTAGACCGATCTAGGCTTGGTGTTGAACATAAGAGTTGTAGATCTATACATTAAGAACACCTCCGTAAAATTTCAGAATTTTTCGTGATGATTTGATATATGAAATCCACCCGAAACCGAACGGCTAGGATGTGGATCTTGAAATTCTTGACGGAACTTAGGTCAGAACTTGATGACGTTTTTGACATAGGATCTAGACTGTTTTAGATCTTTGGCCGAACATGAAAGTCGTAGATAATGGTCTTAAGATGATCTCTGTAAAATTTCATCAATTTGGAGTTGAATTGCTATGGTAGAATTCGAAATCTTTAAACTGTGGTACATTAAATTCGGACAGAATTATTCTTCTACGGAAAATGGTGATTTTGACCTATAAAGGGATCTCGGATTGAAAAAGTTAAAACACAAAAGTTGTAGATCTCGACGTTTCCGAGTCAGTCGTGAAATTTTGGAATTTTTGGAATTGAATCTGATTTTCGACGAATTTTAGAGTAACCTGTGGTTTACCGAGTCAAATCTTGAAAAATCTTGTTGAAAAGGATTTTAAACGATATCGGAGCGGATAGCGTCCTGAAATAGTATATTTTGAGAAACTTACTAAATTTGAGAAATTGGCCTTTAAGGTTTAAATGAGTGGAAACTCCTTTGAAATAAAATACACATGAAATACGATGCTTGCCGAAAGGCAATTGAATATCCTGCTTGTCGAAAGGCAATTGAAATATCCTGCTTGCCGAAAGGCAATTGAAATATCCTGCTTGCCGAAAGGCAATTGAAATATTGTGCTTGCCGAAAGGCAATTGAAATATAATGCTTGCCGAAAGGCAATTGAGATATAACGCTTGCCGGAAGGCAATTGATAAATAAAACTTGCCGAATGGCGATTGAAATATAAACTTGAAATATGAGACATGAGATATGAAACTAGAAGACTCGAAAAATTGTTCCTTTTAGATTATGCCTTAAAGTATGTCTTGCAATTGTTTTACTTTGCGAATTATATGATCTTATGAAATCTCTATCTTTTAAATTATGTCATTTACTTATTGTTAGATAAATGAATTAGATGATGTGGTGTTGTGTACATGTTTTTCTCAAAATCTAAATAACGGCTTTGAAACCCCTTAATCATGTTTGTGTTAACTTACTCAGCACGTAGTGCTGACCAAACCATTTTTATTTCTTTTTCTTCCAGAGTTGAGAATTATGCATCGTCATATGCATACACGGGAAGCTTGGGATGATATATTATTTTGAATTTTTGTATTAGCCTAGATCTTGCATGAACGGGCCTGTTTAACCCGTATTCTGGCCGTGTTGGCTATATTTAAATTCCGCTGCATTATACTTATGTAAATATTATTTTCCGCTGCAACTTTGATGTATTATTTTTAAATTATATATGAATGGGCTGTTTGAATGTTTTAAATTCTGAAAAACCATAGCCTTGCATCTCTTTAGCAAGCTCGGATAAACCGTGTCTTGCTAGGGAGGTGTGGCGGTGACATCCCGACCTGGGTGACCAAAAACCGGGGTGTTACAGTAGCAATTTATTTTGGGCACATACTACTACATTCTATTGTTTGGGTTGAGAGCTTTGATTTTACGGGGTGTGATTTTATATATTTGGATATTTGGGATTATTTGCATTGAGGACTTGTTCCACTTTTATTAGCTCATTTTATCTATATTTTCCTACCTAATGACCCTAGCCCCGTTACAACCATTTTTTAGAAGATTTATTGATTCCTTATGACAAATCCTAAGTGTGGTGATTATGTGATTGAGTTACAAATTTTTAGTGATAATTGCATTGCCTTGGTATTGAGTGATATATATGTATATATGTATATTGAGTGATATATATATATATATATATATATCACACATTGTGTGATCTTGGTGAGGGTTGAGCTAGGTGGAAGTGTTAATGTTGAGTGGACGAACAACTTGGTTTTGAAATTTGCATGAGCTTGTGATTGGTTGTTGTTTAGCTTTTCGACATTTTGGTGGTTATTATGTGTGTTGGATATTACTAGGTCTTAGTTCTACCTTGTTAGGGGATGAACAAGACAGGCCATGTTCTGTAGGATTTATTTTCAGGACTTATTACTTATTTTTATTAAAATCAGATCAGATCAGACCAGATCATCAGATCAAATAAGAACAAACCAGACCAATTAAGATCAGATCAGACCAGACCAGATCAGATCATTATAATAAAATTATATAATCACACAAAATATTTTTTATAGAAATAAAAAATAGCAATTTATATACTTCCTCCGTTTTTTTAAAGGTTGCACTTCTCATTTGCACGTATGCCAATGCACATTTTCAATGATTAATAACTCAAATTCGGTACAAGTAAAAATTTAAAAATTTGATATGTAAAAACTACAAGATGAGACGAATCCAACAAGATCTCACTTGGCTATATTTTATCTTCAATAACTATAACAAAAATAGAAGTCAAAGTGCTAAAATGAACAGTAAAAAAAAGTCAAATCGTAACCTTTAAAAATAAACGGAGGGAGTATTATTTAAATATACTAATCACGTTTAATATATTTTATTAATATAAACACTTATGATATTGTATTATTTTATATTAATCTATGCGGATCAATAAAATATTTTATAATAAACAATATATAAATTATTAATAATGATAACATGATATTTATTTAAAAATATAAAAACACAAAATATTGGAATTTTAAAAATATATATACTATTGTCAATGATGAATACTCCCTCCGTCCCACCTTACTTGTCTTGTTTGACTTTTTTATATTGTTCATTGTTTAATTTTGACTCAATTTTATTGCATCTATATATTTGATAAAAAAAATAGTCAAGTTGGGTCTTGTTAGAATCGTGAAATCATGTAGTTTCATAATATATAATTTACATAATTTTTTATTGTACATATTTTGAGATATTAACGGTTAAAAAAGTGCATTACATTGTGTGTATAAATGAAACAGGACAAGTTAAATGGGATAGAGGGAGTACTTTGTATATGATTATAGGAGGAAATGAGCAAGGAAGCGGTGCTCAGGCATGGAATATATATATGTCATTTTGTATTTTTCTATTCAGAAAAGAAAGTTATTCAAAAAATTGAGTCTTAGACTCCCCAGTTGTGATGGTTAACACGTGTGAATTAAATTTAATAATGAAGAACATTAACATATGTATTACAAATAAGTATTTTAATATAATTTTTTAAAAAAAATTAATTGAGATGTACTTTAATAATACATAAAATTTGAGATTCAAATCCCAGAATTATTCATGAATTTGAAGTAAGTAATTAAGATTTACTGGTTCAAATTAGTCGGCTGAAATACATATTTAGTTTCTCAATAGACAAGCAAGAGAATTACTTTGGCATTGTGTATTTTCAAAAAGTCAATCGAAGGGGTGGATCAAATGCAATCAAAAGGGGTCCTTCTTTGAGGGGAAGGATTATGAAAACAGCTATTGTCTAGAATTTTGGCGACATGGCCGAGTGGTAAGGCGGGGGTAAACGTATCTCAAGGGATTCCGTCTATGCCTTTCCAATCATGGATAAACAAACCAACATTTCGCCATTAATTTTCGGAGAGAAATTCCATAGGAATTTCCTTGTCCACCACAATCAAGGGGATAAATTAGTTATCCTCCTTTTCTTTGGTATAGCTAACCTTAATGAATTTAAAATTTAAGAAGTAAAAGACATGCGTCTGGCGAAAAACTCAAAGGAGTTATTCACATCGATATAGGGGACAAGCTAAAGTTTGGTACAGAAGTTCCTATAAAAATGGAAAATGCCTTACCTTTGAGTGTGGTTTGAACTAGTGATTTATGTAATTGGAAGTAACCAATTAGGTTTACGACGAAACCTATCAAATCGGTCACTGGTCCAATTTGAGTACCTCTACAGGATAGACCTCAACAGAAAATTGAAGAGTAACGGCAGCAAGTGATTGAGTTCAGTAGTTGCTCCTATAAACTTATTGACTCTAGAGATAGAGTAATATGAAGAAGACAAAATTGTTCCAAGCACCGACAGAACGGGAAGCGCCTCTTGTTTGCAAAGAGAGGAAGGTGCGTGTAATACCCGAGAAATCGACATCAAGTTTTAAAATCCGAAGTTTAAGAATTTGATTTATTTATCGAAATCGAATTAATTCCGAGAGAGCGGAATTAAATATTTCGGACAGTCGCGACTCGGGATAGATGTATCGAATTATCCCAACAATCTCGGATAATTCATATTATGATTTTTTAAGAGATTAAAAAAAAATCATAATATTGTAAAAAAAAAAAAAAAAAAAAAAAAAAAAATTCGCAGGCTGGTGTCCGCGCGGTGGCGGCGCGGTGCGCGCCACCAGCACGCCACCCTGCTGTTATGAACAACTCATAACGCTCTATGCGTTTTATGCCATGAATTCGGTGGTGGGCGATTCCAAACGACTCCAAATTGAATTTCAAGCATTGAGGGACGTTGTGGGGTGCTTGACAATGATTATTGGGTGCATTAAGACCCCAACAAATCAGTTATGAGGCTATATGATCACTTGAGGGAATCCTATGAAGTCATGTGGAGTAGTGGGGGTTTTGGATGAGGGTTGAGGGAGTTAAGTCAGGGGTTATGGAGCTAAATTCGTCCCCTCACATCCCTAGCATCCTATGACAGTCATTGGGCTATTTCCCACCTCTATAAATACCCTAGTCATGCCTCCATTCCACCCATTTGCACTTAAGAAGTTTCATAGTGAGAGTGGTGAGAGTTCGTGAGTTGTTCATCATCTTGGCAGAGAGTTGGACGTGTTCAAGTGATCCAATCCATTCTTCTAAGGTTAGGTAAGAGTTCTACTTCATTGCATTGGTTTTAGAATCGAGTTTGTTGCCTTAGAACTAAGAATTCTTTCGACAACTCCAAAATAGATTCAATCGGAGGGAGGTGTTGATTCGTGGGGCTGTTTCGGACGATCTCGGGGATTCTACCATGGGGAATTTCGATCCTAAACTCATCTCAAGTAAGTTAGTATTGTGCACGTCGATTTTTAGGAGTTTTGGGTTGAGTATAACTCGAGATATTGGATCATCTCTCTTTCTTACAAAATCTGCCAAATAGGGTTTTCCTATGACCAATCTTATTGTTCTGTGAATTCGACCATGATCCGTACATTTTTAGGAGAACCTTCCAAAATGAAACTTGTTCCTAACGTCCTAAAGATGCTCTCTGTAAATTTTTATAATTTTTGGACATGTTTTGGTCACCCAATTTCGATCTGGTATTTTCTGCATTCAAGTTGACAGATTTAATGTATGTATGTAGTGAGTTTTGTTGTTCGATTTACTCTTGCCTATGATCGTTTTTAGTGCTTGATGTCTTCATGAAACTTGTTCTAATATGTGTCTAGAACATCCCTGTAAAATTTCATGATTTTTGGAGCACATATGAAATTGTTATGAATTTTTGAACTCACTGTGGTCGGATTTACTGAAGCAAGAGAAATTGTAATTCAATAGCTTTCTGAAATGGGTTAAAATGACCAGTTTAGAGTCCGAATTTTGAGATGGCTATTTCTATGAAAAATGCTTATTTTGATGTTTTCTAGCTACTGTAATTTTTCCATAATTTTTAAAAATCGTTTACTGCATTTTTAAAGGCGATTTCAGAAACTGTTATAATGGCATTTTTAATCGGTAAATGCTATTTTGATTATTCGATGAATTATGAGTCGAGTGTTACTCATTTTTGAAGAATATGAAATCTGGAAATGTAGAGATATTATGAAATGATAAAATGTGGTTTTAAAACTTTGTAAGTTTTGATCGAGTGGGATGCCAATGTGGTGAATTATGTCGCCCCCTCTTTTATAGCCAAAACGGCATTGATTATTGTGATGTATGAGTCTATACTCCTAGATGTATCCGTATGGGTTATCTAGGGCTCCGGAGTGTGTCTGTATAGGGTCCGCTGCATGCACTTACCTCGTGGGTACGAGTCCCAGAGGTTGATCCCAAGGGTTCGTCCCTAGGATATGTTTGAGTCCTTGTGGGTATAAAGTCCCAGAGGTTGATCCCAAGGGTTCGTCCCTAGGATATGTTTGAGTCCTTGTGGGTATAAAGTCCCAAAGGTTGGTCCTGTGGGTTCGTCCCTAGGATATATTAATGGGGTGTCCTCGATCATAACTAACATTGGTAAAATATTCGTGGAATATGTGTAAGAGATTTTAAATTAATTTATTTATTCGTCTTTTTAAATAAGTATATTATTTTTACTCGTCCTCCTTTTAAATTAAAAATCCCACTTTAATATACTCTTCTGGAATTTTTAAACTTCGTTGTGCTATATATTAACTTACTCAGTACCGTTGTACTGATAAGATACGTTGTCTCTATTTTTTTTTCAGATGTGGAAGATTAGCGCATGGCATTTTACCATTTGGGATGGGAATTTCCGAAGACTTGTCGCACTTAATTTTTTTTTAAATTCTTTTACGAATTCTGAACTCGTGTTTGGCCCTTACTGAGCTTCCGCACTGTTTTTAAATGATACATGTTTTGCGTTACTCTGATTTAAATTCGGGCACTCATTGATTGGTTTTAAATATTTTCAAATATTGATACAACTTAGCCTTAGCATCTTCTCAAGTGAGCTCGAAATGGTTCGCGTCTTGCTTGGGAAGGTGTGGCGGTGGCATCCCGGCCTGGGTTATCAAATCCGGGGTGTTACAAAGTGGTATCAGAGCCCGGAAATTTTTAAAAAAAAAATATATATATTCTTATTTTTCGGCCCAATATAGAGGCCCAAAATATTAAATATTATTTTTAAATATTTTAAATATTATTTCCATGGGAATGAAATTTTATTTTAAAACTCATGGAAAAATATATCTCAAAAAAAAATTCGACAAGTCTCAAATTGTTACTATTATTTTCGGGGGGATGCATTTGCATACATGCATTATTTTAAATATTCGCTGACTGTGTTAGATAACATTCTTATTCGGCTTGACCTTGACTTAGGAGCGATAGCTTGAGGCTAATTTATCCTTGGTCTTAGATCTTGATCGCATGTGCTTAGCGTACCTGTTAGTGTTTTGTTCGATTCGGGCGCAAGTTGCTCTTTAATTTCCACGAGGATTATGTCTGCTTTAGATCTTCCAGCGTTAAATTAGGAATTCAATTACCATCGGGCAAGGTGATATCGTGTTTGAAACGATACGATGGAACCCCGATAGTAATCAAGAATCTAGAATTCTTCGCGAATCTAATTGAGTTTGATCTTGGGGACTTCGGCGTCATCTTAGGCATGGATTTTCTGACTCAATACAAAGCTGTTATTGAGTGCCAGAAGCAGAAGATTTCCTTAGACAAGAGTCGAGGGAAGAAGGTGGTGTATTACATGCAGCCTCCAAAGTAAAGCACTAAGGTGGTGAATGCCTTGAGGTTCTGCAATCTCATACAAAAACGCTATCACTTATATGCATGCTATGTGCATAACCTGAAAGACGAGAAAAAAAAAAAAGAGAAAGAACGACATAATTCCATTCGTAAATGGATGTTCCGACGTAATGCCGCCAAAGCGAGAAGTCGAATTTAAGATTGATCGGGTACCTAGAATAGAGCCGGTATCCAAGGTGCCGTTCGAAGCTCTCTACGGACGCAAGTGTCTCCGTTATGTTGGGTTAAGGATGATAGTTCTGTGGTTGTAGGACTTCAGCTCATTGAGGACATGAGCCGACTAATTAAGGTAGTGAAACAAAAGATGGAAGCTGCACAAGATAGGCAAAAAGGGTTATACCGATTCAAGATGACAAGAATTGGAATTCCAAGTGGGAGGCAAGGTCTTGCTAAAGGTGTCACCGATGAAAGGGGTGATGCGATTTGGCAAACGAGGGAAGCTGAGTCCTCGTTACATTGGTCCATACGAGATTTTAGACCGTGTAGGTACCTTGGCCTACCGATTGGCTCTTCCACCGGAATTATCACGGGTGCACAACGTGTTTCATGTTTCTCAGCTGAAGAAATATGTGCACGATCCAACTCACGTCTTGCAAACTGATGTGATTGAGCTGGATGATGACCTGACGTATGAGGAGTATCCGATCGAGATACTGGACGTCAAAGAAAGAGTCACAAGAAACAAGACCGTGAGGATGGTAAAGGTGCTATGGTCTAATCATGGTACCGAAGAAGCGACGTGGGAGTTGGAAGCGGATATGAAGCAGAAATATCCCAACCTTTTTCAACACGACTCGTGAGCAGTTATGGGGACATAACTGTAGTCCTAAGGGGGGGAGGATGTGATACCCCGCAGGGAATCGACACGCGCCGAGGTAAGAATTTAATTTTCAAACCTCAAATATTTTATGCGTGTCAATTATTACATGCATTGCTATCAGTCCGAGTGCGACCCAACTTCGAGGACGAAGTTGATTTCTAAGGAGGGTAGACTGTAATACCCGAGAAATCGACATCAAGTTTTAAAATCCGAAGTTTAAGAATTTGATTTATTTATCGAAATCGAATTAATTCCGAGAGAGCGGAATTAAATATTTCGGACAGTCGCGACTCGGGATAGATGTATCGAATTATCCCAACAATCTCGGATAATTCATATTATGATTTTTTAAGAGATTAAAAAAAAATCATAATATTGTAAAAAAAAAAAAAAAAAAAAAAAAAAAAAAAAAAATTCGCAGGCTGGTGTCCGCGCGGTGGCGGCGCGGTGCGCGCCACCAGCACGCCACCCTGCTGTTATGAACAACTCATAACGCTCTATGCGTTTTATGCCATGAATTCGGTGGTGGGCGATTCCAAACGACTCCAAATTGAATTTCAAGCATTGAGGGACGTTGTGGGGTGCTTGACAATGATTATTGGGTGCATTAAGACCCCAACAAATCAGTTATGAGGCTATATGATCACTTGAGGGAATCCTATGAAGTCATGTGGAGTAGTGGGGGTTTTGGATGAGGGTTGAGGGAGTTAAGTCAGGGGTTATGGAGCTAAATTCGTCCCCTCACATCCCTAGCATCCTATGACAGTCATTGGGCTATTCCCCACCTCTATAAATACCCTAGTCATGCCTCCATTCCACCCATTTGCACTTAAGAAGTTTCATAGTGAGAGTGGTGAGAGTTCGTGAGTTGTTCATCATCTTGGCAGAGAGTTGGACGTGTTCAAGTGATCCAATCCATTCTTCTAAGGTTAGGTAAGAGTTCTACTTCATTCCATTGGTTTTAGAATCGAGTTTGTTGCCTTAGAACTAAGAATTCTTTCGACAACTCCAAAATAGATTCAATCGGAGGGAGGTGTTGATTCGTGGGGCTGTTTCGGACGATCTCGGGGATTCTACCAAGGGGAATTTCGATCCTAAACTCATCTCAAGTAAGTTAGTATTGTGCACGTCGATTTTTAGGAGTTTTGGGTTGAGTATAACTCGAGATATTGGATCATCTCTCTTTCTTACAAAATCTGCCAAATAGGGTTTTCCTATGACCAATCTTATTGTTCTGTGAATTCGACCATGATCCGTACATTTTTAGGAGAACCTTCCAAAATGAAACTTGTTCCTAACGTCCTAAAGATGCTCTCTGTAAATTTTTATAATTTTTGGACATGTTTTGGTCACCCAATTTCGATCTGGTATTTTCTGCATTCAAGTTGACAGATTTAATGTATGTATGTAGTGAGTTTTGTTGTTCGATTTACTCTTGCCTATGATCGTTTTTAGTGCTTGATGTCTTCATGAAACTTGTTCTAATATGTGTCTAGAACATCCCTGTAAAATTTCATGATTTTTGGAGCACATATGAAATTGTTATGAATTTTTGAACTCACTGTGGTCGGATTTACTGAAGCAAGAGAAATTGTAATTCAATAGCTTTCTGAAATGGGTTAAAATGACCAGTTTAGAGTCCGAATTTTGAGATGGCTATTTCTATGAAAAATGCTTATTTTGATGTTTTCTAGCTACTGTAATTTTTCCATAATTTTTAAAAATCGTTTACTGCATTTTTAAAGGCGATTTCAGAAACTGTTATAATGGCATTTTTAATCGGTAAATGCTATTTTGATTATTCGATGAATTATGAGTCGAGTGTTACTCATTTTTGAAGAATATGAAATCTGGAAATGTAGAGATATTATGAAATGATAAAATGTGGTTTTAAAACTTTGTAAGTTTTGATCGAGTGGGATGCCAATGTGGTGAATTATGTCGCCCCCTCTTTTATAGCCAAAACGGCATTGATTATTGTGATGTATGAGTCTATACTCCTAGATGTATCCGTATGGGTTATCTAGGGCTCCGGAGTGTGTCTGTATAGGGTCCGCTGCATGCACTTACCTCGTGGGTACGAGTCCCAGAGGTTGATCCCAAGGGTTCGTCCCTAGGATATGTTTGAGTCCTTGTGGGTATAAAGTCCCAGAGGTTGATCCCAAGGGTTCGTCCCTAGGATATGTTTGAGTCCTTGTGGGTATAAAGTCCCAAAGGTTGGTCCTGTGGGTTCGTCCCTAGGATATATTAATGGGGTGTCCTCGATCATAACTAACATTGGTAAAATATTCGTGGAATATGTGTAAGAGATTTTAAATTAATTTATTTATTCGTCTTTTTAAATAAGTATATTATTTTTACTCGTCCTCCTTTTAAATTAAAAATCCCACTTTAATATACTCTTCTGGAATTTTTAAACTTCGTTGTGCTATATATTAACTTACTCAGTACCGTTGTACTGATAAGATACGTTGTCTCTATTTTTTTTTCAGATGTGGAAGATTAGCGCATGGCATTTTACCATTTGGGATGGGAATTTCCGAAGACTTGTCGCACTTAATTTTTTTTTAAATTCTTTTACGAATTCTGAACTCGTGTTTGGCCCTTACTGAGCTTCCGCACTGTTTTTAAATGATACATGTTTTGCGTTACTCTGATTTAAATTCGGGCACTCATTGATTGGTTTTAAATATTTTCAAATATTGATACAACTTAGCCTTAGCATCTTCTCAAGTGAGCTCGAAATGGTTCGCGTCTTGCTTGGGAAGGTGTGGCGGTGGCATCCCGGCCTGGGTTATCAAATCCGGGGTGTTACAAAGTGGTATCAGAGCCCGGAAATTTTTAAAAAAAAAATATATATATTCTTATTTTTCGGCCCAATATAGAGGCCCAAAATATTAAATATTATTTTTAAATATTTTAAATATTATTTCCATGGGAATGAAATTTTATTTTAAAACTCATGGAAAAATATATCTCAAAAAAAAATTCGACAAGTCTCAAATTGTTACTATTATTTTCGGGGGGATGCATTTGCATACATGCATTATTTTAAATATTCGCTGACTGTGTTAGATAACATTCTTATTCGGCTTGACCTTGACTTAGGAGCGATAGCTTGAGGCTAATTTATCCTTGGTCTTAGATCTTGATCGCATGTGCTTAGCGTACCTGTTAGTGTTTTGTTCGATTCGGGCGCAAGTTGCTCTTTAATTTCCACGAGGATTATGTCTGCTTTAGATCTTCCAGCGTTAAATTAGGAATTCAATTACCATCGGGCAAGGTGATATCGTGTTTGAAACGATACGATGGAACCCCGATAGTAATCAAGAATCTAGAATTCTTCGCGAATCTAATTGAGTTTGATCTTGGGGACTTCGGCGTCATCTTAGGCATGGATTTTCTGACTCAATACAAAGCTGTTATTGAGTGCCAGAAGCAGAAGATTTCCTTAGACAAGAGTCGAGGGAAGAAGGTGGTGTATTACATGCAGCCTCCAAAGTAAAGCACTAAGGTGGTGAATGCCTTGAGGTTCTGCAATCTCATACAAAAACGCTATCACTTATATGCATGCTATGTGCATAACCTGAAAGACGAGAAAAAAAAAAAAGAGAAAGAACGACATAATTCCATTCGTAAATGGATGTTCCGACGTAATGCCGCCAAAGCGAGAAGTCGAATTTAAGATTGATCGGGTACCTAGAATAGAGCCGGTATCCAAGGTGCCGTTCGAAGCTCTCTACGGACGCAAGTGTCTCCGTTATGTTGGGTTAAGGATGATAGTTCTGTGGTTGTAGGACTTCAGCTCATTGAGGACATGAGCCGACTAATTAAGGTAGTGAAACAAAAGATGGAAGCTGCACAAGATAGGCAAAAAGGGTTATACCGATTCAAGATGACAAGAATTGGAATTCCAAGTGGGAGGCAAGGTCTTGCTAAAGGTGTCACCGATGAAAGGGGTGATGCGATTTGGCAAACGAGGGAAGCTGAGTCCTCGTTACATTGGTCCATACGAGATTTTAGACCGTGTAGGTACCTTGGCCTACCGATTGGCTCTTCCACCGGAATTATCACGGGTGCACAACGTGTTTCATGTTTCTCAGCTGAAGAAATATGTGCACGATCCAACTCACGTCTTGCAAACTGATGTGATTGAGCTGGATGATGACCTGACGTATGAGGAGTATCCGATCGAGATACTGGACGTCAAAGAAAGAGTCACAAGAAACAAGACCGTGAGGATGGTAAAGGTGCTATGGTCTAATCATGGTACCGAAGAAGCGACGTGGGAGTTGGAAGCGGATATGAAGCAGAAATATCCCAACCTTTTTCAACACGACTCGTGAGCAGTTATGGGGACATAACTGTAGTCCTAAGGGGGGGAGGATGTGATACCCCGCAGGGAATCGACACGCGCCGAGGTAAGAATTTAATTTTCAAACCTCAAATATTTTATGCGTGTCAATTATTACATGCATTACTATCAGTCCGAGTGCGACCCAACTTCGAGGACGAAGTTGATTTCTAAGGAGGGTAGACTGTAATACCCGAGAAATCGACATCAAGTTTTAAAATCCGAAGTTTAAGAATTTGATTTATTTATCGAAATCGAATTAATTCCGAGAGAGCGGAATTAAATATTTCGGACAGTCGCGACTCGGGATAGATGTATCGAATTATCCCAACAATCTCGGATAATTCATATTATGATTTTTTAAGAGATTAAAAAAAAATCATAATATTGTAAAAAAAAAAAAAAAAAAAAAAAAAAAAAATTCGCAGGCTGGTGTCCGCGCGGTGGCGGCGCGGTGCGCGCCACCAGCACGCCACCCTGCTGTTATGAACAACTCATAACGCTCTATGCGTTTTATGCCATGAATTCGGTGGTGGGCGATTCCAAACGACTCCAAATTGAATTTCAAGCATTGAGGGACGTTGTGGGGTGCTTGACAATGATTATTGGGTGCATTAAGACCCCAACAAATCAGTTATGAGGCTATATGATCACTTGAGGGAATCCTATGAAGTCATGTGGAGTAGTGGGGGTTTTGGATGAGGGTTGAGGGAGTTAAGTCAGGGGTTATGGAGCTAAATTCGTCCCCTCACATCCCTAGCATCCTATGACAGTCATTGGGCTATTCCCCACCTCTATAAATACCCTAGTCATGCCTCCATTCATGATTTTTGGAGCACATATGAAATTGTTATGAATTTTTGGACTCACTGTGGTCGGATTTACTGAAGCAAGAGAAATTGTAATTCAATAGCTTTCTGAAATGGGTTAAAATGACCAGTTTAGAGTCCGAATTTTGAGATGGCTATTTCTATGAAAAATGCTTATTTTGATGTTTTCTAGCTACTGTAATTTTTCCATAATTTTTAAAAATCGTTTACTGCATTTTTAAAGGCGATTTCAGAAACTGTTATAATGGCATTTTTAATCGGTAAATGCTATTTTGATTATTCGATGAATTATGAGTCGAGTGTTACTCATTTTTGAAGAATATGAAATCTGGAAATGTAGAGATATTATGAAATGATAAAATGTGGTTTTAAAACTTTGTAAGTTTTGATCGAGTGGGATGCCAATGTGGTGAATTATGTCGCCCCCTCTTTTATAGCCAAAACGGCATTGATTATTGTGATGTATGAGTCTATACTCCTAGATGTATCCGTATGGGTTATCTAGGGCTCCGGAGTGTGTCTGTATAGGGTCCGCTGCATGCACTTACCTCGTGGGTACGAGTCCCAGAGGTTGATCCCAAGGGTTCGTCCCTAGGATATGTTTGAGTCCTTGTGGGTATAAAGTCCCAGAGGTTGATCCCAAGGGTTCGTCCCTAGGATATGTTTGAGTCCTTGTGGGTATAAAGTCCCAAAGGTTGGTCCTGTGGGTTCGTCCCTAGGATATATTAATGGGGTGTCCTCGATCATAACTAACATTGGTAAAATATTCGTGGAATATGTGTAAGAGATTTTAAATTAATTTATTTATTCGTCTTTTTAAATAAGTATATTATTTTTACTCGTCCTCCTTTTAAATTAAAAATCCCACTTTAATATACTCTTCTGGAATTTTTAAACTTCGTTGTGCTATATATTAACTTACTCAGTACCGTTGTACTGATAAGATACGTTGTCTCTATTTTTTTTTTCAGATGTGGAAGATTAGCGCATGGCATTTTACCATTTGGGATGGGAATTTCCGAAGACTTGTCGCACTTAATTTTTTTTTAAATTCTTTTACGAATTCTGAACTCGTGTTTGGCCCTTACTGAGCTTCCGCACTGTTTTTAAATGATACATGTTTTGCGTTACTCTGATTTAAATTCGGGCACTCATTGATTGGTTTTAAATATTTTCAAATATTGATACAACTTAGCCTTAGCATCTTCTCAAGTGAGCTCGAAATGGTTCGCGTCTTGCTTGGGAAGGTGTGGCGGTGGCATCCCGGCCTGGGTTATCAAATCCGGGGTGTTACAGTGCGTTATTCACATTTCATTTGATGGTCAGAGGCGAATTGAAAGCTAAGCAGTGGGAATTATAAAGATTCCCCGTGGGAAAATAGAGACGTCTCCTACGTGACCGATAATAGATGGAAGTACCGACGTAATTTCATAGAGTCATTCAGAACAATTTTCTTATAATTAATAAACAATGCAATAATAATACATTAATTAATTATGAAAATTAATAAATTAAAATTAATTGTTACAATTAATTTAATAATAATAATAATTTTTATCAATAATTAATAATTATTATTATTTTATAATAACAATAATTTTAAGTATAAAAAAATATCATACCAGACCAATTCAAATTAGATCAGACCAGACCATATAGAATCAAATCAGACCAGAAACATTCAGATCAGATTAGATCAGACTAGACTAGATCTTATAAAATTCAGATCAGAACACCTTATTTCAGGCGAAAGGGGCCTTAGTGTGAGGATGTTGATGCATTGCACAAAGTGCAGCAATTACTTGTGATTAATTAATAAGTTAAAGGCTTAATTGGTGGAAATTATGGAATTATTTGCTAAAAATAATGATTTTGTGTAAAAATAATAAATTCTGATCTCATTCTATGATTCTATGCATTTTAATGTATTTTGTGTTGAGATTGCAAGATTTTAGGTGTTTTTAGCAAGCAAAAGGAGAAAGGGACCAAAAAGAATTCAATTGGAGCTGTTAAACTCGGAAAACAGAAGAAACCACTGAAAAAGGTCCGCACAGTGAGCTGGGTGCGGGCCCAACGCCCGCCTGGAGACCCACCGAGCGCTGGGTGAGCGGTGCGTAGAGAAAGGATTCCGTGCAAATCTTGGGCTGATTCATATCTTATGCGATCCGGCTTCTAAGTAGCACGTTTTCAAGCCAATTGAAGGGTTCCGCCATTCCATATTTTCAGAATCACCCATCATTCTCCATATCTTTTTGATAGTCATCATTTTGTGCGTATATTTTATATATTTCCATATGGTTGATTGATGAATATAAATCCATTTTGATATCTTATCGGAGTGTTTTGCATTTTAGATATAAAATTTAGTGGAAATTGAATTTGGCTTGGAAAATATAAAATTGATGACATTTTGGAGAAGTAGCAGGTGGTATGCCTATACATAAGAGACATGGTCTGTTCTGCTCTTCAAAGTATGGAGCTGATATGTTTCCAACTTGGCTGCTGATGTGTCTATGCGACTTGGATGGTGATGTGGATTAATTTGGGAGCTGAATCCATGAGATTTTGGGAACCTAGATAGCCACAAGAGGGATACTTATTTCCAAAAGAGAGAGCAAGGATTGGCAAAGAAGGAAACTTGGAGACTTGGGTGAATTTCTTGCCTCCTTGCTTGGTGCTGCTGCTGGACGAAATTGAGGGGTTGGACAGAGATATATTCATCTTCTTGTCGTTATTTAGAGACTCATTGCGGGAGAGCTCGACTTGGCCTGGAGAAGAGAGAGGTTGCTGGAGACTTGAAGATTCTTGAAGTTCCTTCTTCCTTGGACATTGTGTTTGTCATGATTTCTACTTTCTGTTTTGTTCTTGTTTCCATGGGTAGTGAGTAGTTTATTTTTATATAGCTTAGGTTTGGACCCATGTTGGAATTGGATTGTCGTTGTGAGACTTGATATGCTTTGAATTTTTAATTTCCTTTGAATATTAAGTATTTTCATGATTTCTATTTTCACGACATTAATTCTTATGTTGATTGATTATGATGCGCACATAGTTGATTGGCTTAGGAGTTTGATTGTTATAATTAGATTGGTGTCCGTGTAATTGCACTTTAATCTAATTGAGTAACAACTAGAGGATAAAACTCTAGGAAAACATGGAATCAATTGAGACATCACTGTGTAGGTAGAATCGTCCTATTGAATTAGGCTTTTCTAAGATTTAATGCAATCAGATAAGTAAATCTATGGCCGTACCTAGGTTCTTAATTCAATTAGGGAAGTGAATAATGGTCGTGCCTTGTTAACCGACTAAGGAAAAGTTGGTAACAAGGCGGTTACCAAGTGACTATAACTAATTTATTTAATACGAGAAAGAAATATTTGCCAATGATCAACAAACCAATTCCAATCCGGCAAGTTCAAGTCCTAAGCTAGGTATTTTTCATCATTAGATTTCTTTCCAGTGTCTCTTGTCATCGCCTGCTTTATTAATTTTATTCTTCCATTTTATTTTATTTTATTTTATTTTCAGTAGCTTTAGTTAAAATCAACCCCCCCCCTTTATTATTATGATTAACCATAGGTAATATCTAATTAAAATCCCTAAGGAGACGACTCTACTCATTATTATCTATTTTATTTTTTTCGAGTAGGATTATTGATTTTTGTAGCAAGACGACTGCTATCAAATTTTGGTGTTGTTGCCAGGGATTTAAATTGAATTATTATTCTGTGGTTAATTGCTACTATGATATTTACTAATATTATTTTTCTGGTTTATGCCTCGATCTACTCGTATAGGTGAATTGATCTACGATCCAGAGATTGAGAGAACTGTTCTAGATTGAGGAAGGAAACACGAGAAGTTAGACTCGCTGCGCGCCAAAGAGAACAGGCTGACCTGGATCTCAAAATTGAATTAGCAGCTAAATCTGGTAGTGTGCTAAGCAGCAATGAGAGTGAAGAATTTGAAGAAGAGATGGCTGAAGATCAACGTAATTTCCAGGAATTAGTTGCGCCTCACTTGGCGCAGCAACCTCTTTCCATTACTTTTCCTGCTCTTCCTCATAATACTGATTTTGGACTTAAAACACGTTTAATTCATTTGCCTTCTATTTTTCATGGACTTTCAAGAGAAGAGCCCACAGACACTTGCAGAAGTTTGACATCATTTGTTCCAGTATAAAACCATGAGGCTTCATTGATGATCAACTCCGCCTTCGTGCTTTTCCTTTTTCCTTGCGTTGATGCTGCTAAGAAATGGTTATACCACCTACCTGCTGGAAGCATTCGGACATGGGCAGATTTGCACAAAAAATTCCTTGAAAAATGTTTCCCTACCTCACGAGCCTCTACCTTGCGCAAGGAATTTGTGGAATTACTCAATCTCAGGAAGAATCTTTTTATGATTATTGGTAACATTTTAATAAATTAATTGCTAAATATCCACATCATCAAATTCCTGAATCATTACTGATCCAATATTTTTATGATGGACTTAGTAACATGGAAATGAGGCTTCTGGATTAGGCTTGTGGAGGATCATTGATGAAGAAAACACCAACAGAAGCATGGGACACGATTCAAACGTCCGCTGAGTACACCCAACAGTTACAATCTCGGGACAAAGTTGTTGCAGTTAAAGAGGCATTTGAGGTAAATTCTCCTTCTGTTCAACGACAACTTTCGAACTTAACTGGTTTTGTTAGACAATTGGTTGTACGACAAGTCCAAGTTAAAGCTTGTGCAATTTGCTGCCACACTGGCCATGCCACCGATGAATGTTCGACGTTGCATCAAGAAGTTGATGTGAATGCAGCTGGGTTTGTACCCCGAAAGAATTATGACGCATTCTTATAGACATACAACCCAGGGTGGCGTGATTATCCCAACCTTCGGTATGGAAGTTCATCAAATAATTTCCAACCTGCTAACCAACAACGAAATCGGCCACCTCCTCAAGGCGAAGCAGGTATTTCTTTACACGATATGGTTAAATCTATGGCATCTGACACTTTGCAATTTCAACAGGAGGCGCACACCAGCATTAAGAATCTTGAAGGTCAAGTAACCCAATTAACCAGGGAGGTGTGCGAATCCAGGGAGCGTGAAAAAGGGAAACTCCTGTGCAACCTGAGAATAATCCACATAATGTGAGTGCCATGCTGCTACGTAATGGGAACGAGTTGGTGGAACCTGAAGTGGCTGCTGGAAGAAATAGGTATAATAATTCAACTAGTAGGTAGAACCAATGCTTATCTCGAGGGTATGATTGGGGATGTTCTTGTGCAAGTCAATGAATTAATTTCCCTATTGATTTTTATATCTTGGATATGCATTATGATAATTTTCCCAATCCATCACCTGTGTTTGCTTGGTCGTCCATTCATGTGTACTGCTCTAACTAAAATTGATGTCAAGACGGGAACTTTGACTATGGAGTTTGATGGTGAGAAAATTCAATTCAGTATTTTTTTATGCTTTAAAATACCCAGCTTCATCTCATGAATGTTTTAGAGTGGATATAGTTGATGAAAGTTTGCAGAATATTTTTCTCCAAAGTAGAAGGGATCCCTTAGAAGCAGCACTCCTCAACTACCTGGAAGATTTTGGAGAAGATGGAGTGGTAAAGACATACAGGAGATGGTTGATGCTTTGAACTCCTGGAGCAGCATGCAAGGTATAAGTCCATTCAATCAATTTCAGTCGAGTCTAACCAAAAGAAATTACCATCTGTTTTGCAGGCTCCAGAGTTGGAATTAAAACCATTGCCTTCGAATTTTAAGTATGCTTTCCTCGGAATAGATGAGACAATACCTGTTATAATTTCATTTACTCTCATCAAGCTGCAAGAGGATTAATTGGTACTTTAGCAGACCATAAGTAGGCAATTAGTTGGACCATAGCAGACATAAAAGGTATTAGTCCATTCCTTTGTACACACAAGATTATCCTGGAGGAAGATGCTAAACCTGTTCGGCAAGCCCAAAGGCGATTAAATCCAAGCATGATGGAGGTGGTGAAAAAGGATTTTAAAGCTTGGATGCTGAAATAATTTATCCAATATCCGATAGTCCTTGGGCAAGTCCAATTCATGGTGTGCCTAAAAAGCTGGTATCACTGTGGAAGCTGTAATGGATGGTAAGTTGATCCCTGTTCGTAAACAAACAGAATGGCGTCATGTAAACAAACAGAATGGTAACAAAAAAAAAAGATCAGTTTCCATTACCTTTTATTGATCAAATGGTTGAGCGTCTTGCTGGTAGATCTCACTATTGTTTTCTAGATGGCTTTTCAGGATACTTCCAAATTGCCATAGCACCCGAGGATCAAGAGAAAACAACCTTCACCGGTCCCTTCGACACATTTGCATACAAAAGGATGCCATTCGAATTGTGCAATGCGTCTGCCACATTCCAAAGGTGTATGGTTAGTATTTTCTCAAAATATGTTGGTAAAATAATTGAGGTGTTTATGGATGATTTTAGTGTTTATGGTGATGATTTTCATGGTTTCTTGGATAATTTGGCCTTAATTTTAAAAAGGTGTAAAGAAACTAAACTTGTGCTTAACTGGGAAAAGTGTCAATTCATGGTTGATGAGGGTATTGTTTGAGGCCATGTTGCTTCTGCTAGGGGTATTGAGGTTGATAAGGCTAAAGAGGATATTATTTCATCCTTACCCTACCCCACTTCGGTGAGGGGCTTGCGATCTTTTCTTGGCCATGCAGGTTTTTATCGTCGATTCATCAAGAATTTTTCCAAGGTAGCCACTCCTCATTTCCATCTCTTGCAGAAAGATGTTCCATTTGCATTTGCTAAAGAATGCAAGCGAGCCTTCAACAAAATCCGTGGACTCCTGACTGCACCACCAATCATTCAACCACCAAACTGGGAGCTTCCTTTTGAATTGATGTGTGACGAAAGTGATACAGTTGTAGGAGTTGTTCTGGGGCAGAGAAGTGAAACGGATTTTTGGCCAATATTATACATCCAAAGCGTTGAATGGAGCCCAATTAAGTTACACCACAACTGAGAAGGAGCTTTTAGGTATTGTTTATGCTTTAGAAAAATCTAGATCTTACCTACGTATTTAGAACTAAAGTAACTGTATTCTCTGATCATACAGCTCTACAATTCCTCCTGTCAAGAAAGAAAGCAAACCCAGGTTGATAAGGTGGATCTTGCTTTTAAAAGAATTTGATATTGAAATTAGACACAAAAAGGGAAGTGAAAATTTTATAGGACATCACCTTAGCAGGATGCCATCTACAGTAGAGAAATTATGTTTAAGGGAGTATTTTCTTGAAGAACAATTACTTGCTGTTAAACGTTTTTTGCCTTGGTATGCTAACATTGCTAATTATTTGCAAACTAATAAATTTCCTACAGGATGGCCAAAGGTGGAGAAGGATAAGCTGAAGATTGATGCAAAATGTTTTATATGGGATGACCCTTACCTATGGAAGAGAGGAGCTGACCGGGTAATCGTCGTTATGTAGGTGAGGATGAATTCTTAGATTTTGCCATGATCTTGAGTGTGGGGGTCATTTTGGGCCTCAACGTACTGCTAGGAAGGCGCTTGACAGTGGGTTTTATTGGCCAAGTTTATTTAAAGATGCTTATGCTTATTGTAAATCTTGTGATAAGTGTCAGCGTTGGGAAATATAGGTTCTACAGATCAAATGCCCCAAACCCCATTGATGTTTGTTGAAATTTTTTATGTTTGGGGAATGGATTTTATGGGACCTTTTCCATCTTCACATAGATTCCTTTATATTATCTTGGTTGTTGACTATGTTTCTAAATGGGTGGAAGCGAAAGCCACCCGGACTAATGATTCTAAAGTGGTTGCAGAATTCTTAAATCATGTATCTTCACTCAATTTGGAATGCCCAGGGCCATGGTAAGCGATAGAGGTACTCACTTTTGTAATAAAACCATCACTGCTCTCTTTCGCAAATATGGGATTATGTATAAGGTGTCTACTTCATATCATCCCCAAACCAATGACTTGGCCGAGCTTTCCAATAGAGAGGTGAAGAGCATTCTGGAAAAGATGGTGCGACCCAACAGAAAAGATTGGAGTCTGAGGTTCGAAGAGATCTTTGGGCTTATAGGACTGCTTACAAAACGCCAATTGGGATGTCCCCTTTTCAGTTGGTTTTCGGAAAGCCATGCCATTTAAAGTGGAGACTTGAAGATTCTTGAACTTCCTTCTTCCTTGGACATTCTGTTTGTCATGATTTCTACTTTCTGTTTTATTCTTGTTTCCATGGGTAGTGAATAGTTTATTTTTATCTAGCTAAGGTTTGGACACGTGTTGGGATTGGATTGCCGTTTTGAGACCTGATATGCTTTGAATGTTTAATTTCCTTTTACTATTAAGTATTTTCATGATTTCTATTTTCACGACATTAATTCTTATGTTGATTGATTATGATGCACACATAGTTGATTCGCTTAGGAGTTTGATTGTTATAATTAGATTGGTGTCCGTGTAATTGCACTTTAATCCAATTGAGTAGCAACTAAAGGATAAAACTCTAGGGAATCATGGAATCAATTGAGACATCACCGTGTAGGTAGAATCGTGCTTTTCTAAGATTTAATGCAATCGGATAAGTAAATCTATGGCCGTACCTATGTTCTCAATTCGATTAGAGAAGTGAATAATGGTCGTGCCTTGTTCACTGTTTAAGTAAGGAAAAGTTGGTCATGAGGCGGTTGCCAAGTGATTATAACTAATTTATTTAATACAAGAAGGAAATATTTGTCAATGATCAACAATAAATCCAATTCCAATCCGTCAAGTTCAAATCCTAAGCTGGGTATTTTTAATCATTAGATTTCATAAACTTTCCAGTGTCTCTTGCCATGGCCTGCTTTATTTATTTTATTTTATTTTCAGCATTAAAATCAAAGCCCTCCCTTTTATTATTGTGATTAACCATAGGTAATATCTCATTTAAATCCCTGAGGAAACGACTCTACTCTTCATTATCTATTTTTATTTTTATTCGAGTAGGTTAATTATTTTTGTAGCAAGACGACTGCTATCACTTTTCCATCCATCATCCGAGCAACAAGAAGTGGGAGAAAAAGGCAATCCATTAAAGATCTGAGAAGAATTCTACACTGGAATTCCTTCACCAATTTGTGTCACAAGACTATGTTTTCTTTTATTATTGTTCTTTTGAGTCTTTTTGATATTATGTTAGGCTAAACCTAATTTTTTGGGTTTTCTAAATATTTTTGGGTCACAAGCAACAATAAGCAAGAAAATTGATCAAACAATGTTCAGCCAACATGAAGGAAATAAGAATAAGACTTAAACAAAATATTTTTGGGTTTTCTAAATCCTATAGATCTCAACTAAGGCTCTGATACCCAATTAATATGCCACGGATCGAGTTGAAATCTATAGTCAAAAATGAAGAACAAATCAAAGATAAAAGATAAGAAGACTATACCTTAAATGGATTCAAGATTGAAGACAATTACACTTCCAATATTGCAACCCCCTTCCTCTCCTCCATCCTCCAAGTGTTAATCAATCGAGGTGTCTCGAGCTCAATTGATGGCATGAACCAAGTGTGGATCAAATCCATGAATTTGAGAGAAAATGTCTCTCGGTAATGACATTTTAAAGAGAAGATATATTTCATTCAATGTTCAAAAGTGAAGAACAAAGGGTTGGGGATGCCTTTATATAGGCAATCCCTAATTACATAATTCGGAACACTAATCCAACAATAAGGAGTACAAAACATAATTCTAAAATTCTAAACAGTAGCATTAAAAACAAGGAAATAATGAAACCCTAAAATTATTGAAGGGGTGCGATGGGCAGATGGAGGAGACGATGGGTGTCGGCCATCGCACCTGCTTGGAGACGATTGTAATACCCGAGAATTTTACAACATAAATAAATAAATAAATACAATAAATAAATATAATAAATAAATAAATATAATAAATAAATCAGCAAATACATTAAATAAATAAATATAGAAGAAATAAGAAATGAAATTAAAAGAGATTTAATTAAACAAAAGAAATTAAAATTAAATAAAGTTAAATAAGTCGTTACACGGGTATCCGATATAAATGAACTCGAGAGTTCGAAACCAAAACGTAACATTTGATCCGAAAGAAATAACGACACGAAATAGGAACCCGAAGAGAGTCCGGAAATTGGAATCCGAGAGCATAGAGGGATAGAAACCCGAAAGAGAGGCGGAAAAGTACGACGGATCGCACGACCCGCCCGGACCGGAGTCCAGGCGTGTCCGGCACGCTGGCCGCGCACTAATGGGGAGAAAACCGCGCCAACCCCGCGCCAAGTGACAGATTCGCCCGTTGCGTGAATCTCTCGCCCGAACGCGGATTTTTCGACTTTCGGTTGAACATCTTTCGACTCTAGACTCTTAAGGTCAGATCTTGGACGCCCTAGGTCTTAGTTATTTATAAATAAAACCTCCTAAAATCTCCGAATACGTTTGAAACCCTACGAAATCTCTCTATACATATCAAACCCTAATCCCGGAGTCGTCGGAGGCACGAAGGCATTCAAAGACTGAATCTTGGACGAATTTCGGAGACCCCCGTCGCTGTGGTAAGCCTTGATCCATTCTTTTCCATATGTGATTCGAAAACGAATCCTAAATTCGATCTTTTTCTATTCCAAACCCCCGGTTCGGATCGAGAGCGAAGAACCCGACAAACGGAGAGGATAAACGGAGGACTGGAAGCCACGCCTCCGAATCGACGATCCCGGACGCTCAACAATCTGTAAGTTAACGCTTACTTTGGTTTTGGGTTGTTAAAAGATTCGAACATATAGATCTAATTGAACCCTACCTCAAATCTGTCTACACCGGCGCAGCGCTTTTATTGAAATTATTCGGACCCCTTAAAACATTCAAACGAGAAAACTTCAAACACGAAAAACATTCCTAAGACACTGATCTAGCTCTGGTAAACATTTCATAATTTTTCATCGTGTTTCGAGACCCGAAAACGATCGTAAACGAGCCTGCTTTAGATTTAGATCTTGAAACGATGATAGATTCTTTATTCGAACTTGTTGGTGATTTCTACCTTAGATCTAGACTGATCTAGGCTCGGCGTTGAACATAAGAGTTGTAGATCTATACGTTATGAATACCTCCGTAAAATTTCAGAATTTTTCGTGATGATTTGGTATATGAAATCCACCCCAAACCGAACTGGTTTAAAATCGGACCTTGAAAACTGGACAGAACATAGATTCGAACTTGTTGACGTTTTTGACTATGGTTCTAGGCCGAATTAGATCTTTAGCCGAACATGAAAGTTATAGATAATTGTCTTAGGAAGGTCCATGTAAAATTTCATCAAATTTGGAGTTCATTTGCTATGGTAGATCTCGAAACTTTTAAACTGCTGTGCGAAAACGCGGACAGATTTTTGATCTGACGAAAATTGACGTTGTTGACCTGTTTCGGTATCTCGGATCGAAAACGTTAAAACATGAAAGTTGTTCATCTCGACGATTCCGAGTCACTGGTCAATTTTCAGAAATTTTGGAATTAAAACTGATTTTTCACGAAATTTGGAGTAAACAGCGTTTTATAAACTTATATTTGCGAAACTTGTGAAATTTACGAAACTTGTTCAAACCTTGCGGGTTCAATTCCCCAAGGCGTCTGTGTCCCTGCGGGTTCGATTCCCCAGGATGTCTGTGTCAAACCTTGCGGGTTCGATTCCCCAGGGTGTGTTTGAGTCTTGCGGGTTCGATTCCCCAAGGGCGATTGTATGTTCTCCTGCGGGTTCGATTCCCCAGGATGTCCGTGTCAAACCTTGCGGGTTCGATTCCCCAGGGTGTGTCTTTCTGCGGGTTCGATTCCCCAGAATATGTGTTGATTCCTACGGGTTCGATTCCCTAGGATGTATGTGAGTTCTTGCGGGTTCGATTCCCCAAGGGCGATTGTCTGTTTTCTTGCGCGTTCGATTCCCTAAGAATAAATTATACTTCCTCCGTTCCTAAATAAATGCAACATATCCACATTTCACGCAATCCAATGCACATTTTTAATTGGTAATAACTCAAATTCCACACAAGTAAAAATTATGCAAATTTGATATTCTAAATCTATGCGATTAGACGAATCCAACAATATCTAACTTGACTATATTTTATCTTATATAATTGTATTAAAGAGTCGAGTCAAAGCTACTCAATAAACAGTGACAAAAATCAAAACGTGCAAATAAAAAAGAACGGAGGTAGTACTAGATTACATCGAATAAAAGAGGGAGAGCGAAATCCTGAAATACGTGAATATTTCCTTCATTTAAATTGTGCCTTTAAATTATGTCTTGAGATTATTTTATCATGTTGTTGGATTATGATCCTATGGAAACCCTTGTCTTTTAAATTATGCAATTAAATTATTATTAGATGGATAAAATTTAATCATGGATGTTCTGCACATGTTTTCTTTAAATCTAATTAAAGGCTTTGAAACATCATGATCATGTTTGTGTTAACTTACTCAGCAAGTTTTTGCTGACTAAACCATTTTTATTTCTTTTTCTTCCAGAGTTGAGAATTATGCATCGTCATATGCATACACGGGAAGCTTGGGATGATATATTATTTTGAATTTTTGTATTAGACTAGATCTTGCATGAACGGGCCTGTTTAACCCGTGATTAGGCCATGTTGGCCCTATATTTAAATTCCGCTGCATTATACATATGTAATTATTATTTTCCGCTGCAACTTTGATGTATTATTTTTAAATTATATATATGAATGGGCTGTTTGAATGTTTTAAATTCTGAAAAAACCATAGCCTTGCATCGCTTTAGTGAGCTCGGAGAAATCGTGTCTCGCTAGGGAGGTGTGGCGGTGACATCCCGACCTGGGTGACCAAAAACCGGGGTGTTACAGAGTGGTATCAGAGCCCGCATATTTTTAAGCTAGTATTTTTAAACTATTATTTTTAAACCATTATTATTTTTAAACTATTATTAATATTTTGACTATTATTTTAAATTTTAAAGTATTATTTCCATGGAGAAATTTTTATTTTAAAACCCATGGGAAAAATATATATATAGTGCATAAATTAATTTTGGGGGGAAATCATCGTTCGCATTTGCATAAATGCATCTCTTTTATGTAGAGAAACTAGAATCTTGGCGAATTTTAACTTAGAATCTTGGCGAAGTTAACTGATAATGGCCAAAATTGTCCATTATTTCCAATCCATTTCCGTGTCTGAGACGGACATTTTGATCGAAATCCCATCTTATTTCAATAAGAAAGCAGTTGAATTCGGCAGATTGATGCAAGTTTGTAAAAATATTAAGCTGGTAATGAAAGACACAAAACATGCAATTTTAATTGCATTTGTGTTAGAAAAATCCAAAAACATGAAAAAAGGAAAAAGAAAAGAAAAAGGAATGAAAAGATGGGCAAAAGAATAAGATAGCCCACAAAAATCAAAAAGATGGGAAAAAGAATGAAAATCCCACAATCTGAAATTTTGGCTAAGTGTTGAAGACCAATTCGGTCTATAAGCAATTCAGCCTAAATCGAATTGCTCAATAGACCGAATTGCTGAAGAAATAAGAAAAGAGAAGTGTTGAAGAAGGGAAGAGCAATCAATTCGGTCTGTGGCAATTCGGTCTAAACCGAATTGACCCCCAGACCGAATTGCACCATAAAGAAAGAAGACTTGGAGCAAAACAGAAAGAAGAGGTTCGATCTGTGCAATTCGGTCTAGACCGAATTGACTGCATAGATCGAATTGCCTTAAAGCAAAGAAGCCAAGCAGGAACCATCTTCAATTCGATCTAAACCGAATTGCATGAGGAGACCGAATCACATTCAAAAGTACAGCTGAGCACGTGAGAAATGCATGATGGGCCTAGGGTTTCGAAAACAAGTATAAAAGCTGACCTTCCTCAACACAAGAAATATCCTTGGACACACAGAAACTCTTGGACAGTTGCTGGGAGACAAAAAGAAGGAAAAGGTCTTCACCTCTTAAGGGTTAGGTAGGTAGATAGTGTAGTTTAGTTAGTTTATTTTACATGCTTGTAACGTAGTTTTATTGCTTTTAAGCATAGTTTTGTCTTATAGAAGCTGGTTACCACCCTTAGTGTAGCCATTTCCATAAACCTTAAATGCTTTGTAGTTGGAATGAACCATACCTTCAAGCTAATGAATGGTTTTAGGGTTATTTACTGCTTTCCAGTGTCAATACAAGAAAGAATCCAGAAATGGGTTTTCATTTCAAGTGTTTGGCATCTATTTAATGCTTTCCTTAGCAATAATGGTAGAATGTTTGTTTGTTTCAACTATGTTATATTTATTATGCCCTAGTTGACTTGCATTCTTAATAAATGTGTGCTAAGTGCTTTGTGGCTTGACCTTACACCTTAGAGATTCAAATAAGTGTTCTTAGATTTTAGATAATCTTAGGCTTGCTAGAATTAATTTTTCTTGCTTTTTAGTTGCTGTTTTACTCGCTTTCTTTAGCTTAATGTTGCCTTAGATTGTGTAGGTGTTCTTATTTTTGAGCATGTGTTCTTATTCTGTTTAGTTTATGCTTGAATCTTTAATCTTTGATTGCTTGTTTGTAGTTTGAGGTTTGGTTCAAGCCAATGCCTGTTAGCCACATAACCTAGGTCTATTCTCCTTAAAATACTCATTAGTGTGGCTGTGAAGTGACATTGATGTGAAGTGAAGGATTAGGTAAATCTTATCCATCATAAACCACACAATGTAAACCAAACCCACACTTATGAGAGAAAGACATGCAATTCGATCTGAGGTAGTTCGGTCTAGGCCGAATTACTCATGAAAATGGAACTGCATGGCAAAAATAGTTGTTAATTGCTTCATTTGAAAAATTTATATGCAATTCGATCTAGGCAATTCGGTCTATACCGAATTGCCCATCGGTCTATACCGAATTGCCCATGAGATCGAATTACATAGCAAAAAAGAGTTTTCATGTGATCTCCATGCAATTCGGTCTATGCAATTCGGTCTATAGACCGAATTGCCCATATAGACCGAATTGACTTAGGAGACTACATTGTATGCATTCCATCCCCTCATGCCTATGTTTATTTTCTCTGTTCCACCAATTCGAATTGTCCAAGTTCGGTCTAGACCGAATTCAATTGGCAATTCGAATCACCTTCATTTTTGGGGTAAATGCCTTAGCCAAATTTGAGTGAAGGAATGACTTCATCAATTCGAATTGTCCAATTCGGTTTAGACCAAATTGCTTGACAATTCGAATTACAGGATGCTTCATGACTTTACAAGGATTAATTGGGTATGGTGTTACTTCATACCTCATGCATCCTCAATTCGGTCTCTTTTGCATTTTGCCCAATAGACCGAATTGCTTTCTTCCTTCTATTTTAAAACTCCAAAAATATTTTGTTTCAAGAGTTGTGTAAGTTGCATGGGTGTATTGGGCCTAGGTCCACGACATCAAATTTTACCCATTACACAGCTCAACCCATTAGTATCTTAATTATTGTGTGATTAACATTCACACATTACCAAAAACATTTTCTTAATTTTGTTTATTTTCCCTTTCATTGTGTGTATGAACAACTAGTAAGAAATACATCAGACTAATGTTGACGGATATTCCCACACGGATAATTAGCTCGTATTCTGAGTATTAATTACTAGTTGTTATTTTGCATGGTTCGGGTAGTGGTCGGTGGAAGCCTTGGCGGTTCGTCCATCCGGGATCATAATAGCTGCTCAGCTGACTCCTATCCGGATACAGTTTTCTTCTCTTTATCTTAATTTCAAACCCGAATCTAGAACTGTAGTAATAGTAGATGATATATGCCAAAGTCTTCTAATAATTATTACAGTAATAGAACATGTGGGTTATCATCCAAATTCATAGATAGTAAAGTCTAAGGTGACGGCGGCAACTGTCACTTAAGGCATTTCACTGTCTACAAACCATTCCATCTGGAATACTTGGGAACCGGGTAGCAGATGTTTGCAGCTCGGATAACCCCAATTATTTCTGGCATTCTTTTTAGCCAAATTCTTCTTATCTCAGGCTTATTCATCTTTGTGTATCGAATTCTGTCTAACCCCACCATATATTTTGGGGTAATTTATTTTACTTCTCATATACATGTATGCATGATACTATTATGTAGATATTGTGGTCTATTACTATTTTGGGGATCCTTCCCCTTAGACATAGAAGTCTTGTATTAAATCAGATGTTGCATAATAAATTTCCAACAAAAATCACTTTATAAAATCCGGGTCTGAGTAAGGGATAATTCTACAGTTGTGACTAATTCATCTTCTACTGGGGGTTGATTTTGAGAACTTAGAAGCAGAGTCAGCGATTAGGTCTCTCCTAGACTGAAAGGATCTGTGTTTAAATTGAGAGTTTAGTACCTGTTTAGGGAATGATTTTCAAACATCTATTTGTTTCTCAAAATTACTGTGTGTTGGAAATCTTGTATTAAGTGTTGCATCGAATCAGTGTCCACTTGGATTCGGATAAGATGTGATAATTAATATTAGAGGAACAACATATAGGCCTTGGTTAATTTCTAAGGTAGGGTTGAGTATTCTTTCAACTGCTATCTTCTCTCACCAAAGCCTAAAATTGAGTCTTGAGTGAGTACATTCGGAACAAACCTTCATAGGTCTATTCCACTCATGTTTGTATCTCATAACTAACCGGATGTTATAAGCCCTGTGGCTTACTGATATTTGGGAAGTTCTAAATCTGCATCTGGTCACCAAGACCAGGGGCTCTTTTATACTAACGGATTGTGACGATCTTTTAAGACTTCCGAGCGATAGATTTTTAAATGCTTTCTTTACTGCTTTCTTTACCGCTTTCATAGAGGTCACTCGGAAGCAGAGATGCATCTGCCGGTTGTAAGGTTTAAGAGTTATGGATTAGTTTGGGGTTAGATTTGGACTTTGGGTGTGACAAGGGGGACGATAGGAGTACTTGGCATATCAATTAATGATATGTTAGGTGTTGCTTGTCCACCACATATGACTAACATTCTCTTGCAAGGCATTGCAAGGGGGGTTATTAATCTGTGGTATCTTAGAAGTTGAGGTCTTAAGAGCATGTAAACTCCTACCATAAGTACCTGTCTTGTAAAGGGAACATGGTATAGAGAGCATGAGAGTTAGCTAACTGATGGATTATCCCAAACAAGGATCTGTGTATTGAAATGGAAGTTTACGTGTGTTTCATCTGAACCTTGTCCAATCTTCATTATTTTCTCCATGTCCCTTCTGTCTCATTTTAAATCTTCTTTCTTAGAATAATTTTATCTGCTTTCTTAGAATCATTTTAATTGCTTTCTTAGAATAGATTTAATTGCTTTCACAGATATAATTTTATCATGCTTTGTAGAATAATTTTATTGCTTTCATAATCTGCTTTAAATTATTGGCAAGTAGTTGTTAGAAACCATTGCAAAACTTGAATCGAGTAACCGAGTGGAAAATCTTAGTAAACGACGTGGGCCCTGCTTCTATCGCACATCCTCCAGTGAACGATCCGGTCTTACTATAAATTACTGCAACTTTAGACACCGTGCGCTTTCGGGAGCACAGTTTCTTAACACGAGCAATAAAAACGTGATAACCTATAATATATCCCTAATCCCAACTCCATCTTCATAAATTGGTTTCACTAAATAAAATTGAAAACCAGGATTATGATTTTTCAGAAAATACTCATACAGTGGGAGTGTATTTCATGGCAAGGATCTTTATGACATGAAACTATGACAAGTTTCATGATGCTGAATGCTGGGGATCTTCAGTGTGACAGACTGAAGGTCAAGATTGAATTATCTATCCCGGCTGCACCGTGAAAATTGTCAAAAGTCTCATGCCGGGAAGAACCGCAGCGCCGTTTGAAATCAGAATACCCCACATGAGTAGTAAAAAGTGAAATATATCCTTAAACCCTTTCCCCATGAAGCATAACTCTTTTCTTTTTAATAAATTCGAACCTGATATTTTTTATAAAAATACACTCGTGTTAATGAACTAAAAGTTCTAAAGTTTCATGGCGCCGTTGCCGGGGAGGATGCAGCGTCGTTTACTAAGAGAACTACATTCCTGATTTACTCATAGATAGTTTTTGTATATATTTTTGAATCATTACTAACCTGGGGGTTGTGCAGGTGCTACCAAATCTTGATACAAGCTGCTTATGCAAAGGAGAAAGGCCACATTGCCTGAGCTACCGTTCGATCTAGAAATAGAAAGGACCGCTCGCCAACTGAGGGCGCAAGCCAGACGAAGGAAAGAGCAGGAAGCCCGGACTCGTACCTCGCCCGAAACCACAAGCAGTGACATATCCGATATGGCAGAGAACCAAGACATTCCCCCGATCTTGCCATTAGACCAACCACCCAATAATCCTGGTAATGGAGCTGATGGGGGTATGGTAGAACACCCGAATCGTGCAAACGAAGAGGAAGATCTACCTAATCCAAATCAACAACAGTATCAGCAGTTCCACCAACAACCACCACCCCCTAACCAATATAACCAACAAAACCAAAATATGCCAAACCAACAATACCAGAATCAAGCCTTCAATCAGAATCAATTCCAAAACAATCCCCATGATCCCGAAAATATTTTTCAGCAGAATCCCAACTATCACCAGCAGTATCAAAATCAACCAGACCAAGGAAATCAACAGCAGCAAGCAGCAGCTGATTTTATGCAGCCCATCGTGGAGCCCTATTTGGATAGGCCTGGGAGAGCACAATTTCCTGCACGCAATTTTGAGCTCAAACCGGCACTCATCAACTTGGTGCAGAACAATCAATTTTGCTGTGCAAATCACGAGGATCCCCATGATCATCTCCAAACCTTCCTGGAGCTCTGTGACACCATCAAAAATCAGGGAGTATCACCTGATGCCATAAGACTAATGTTGTTTCCTTTCTCTTTATTTAGTGGTGCCAGGGATTGGTATAAATCATTGCCCATAAATCAGAGGAGTACCTGGGCAGATTTAGTGAGGAGCTTTCTGTTAAAATATTTCCCTGAATCTAAGATAGATGAAGGACGGGAGAAAATTGGAGAGTTCAAGATGAAGCCGGACGAGTCATTGTATGACGCAAAGGAAAGCTTCGCCAGCCTTTTGAGGCGATGCCCCCAACACGGATACCAACCGTGGGAGCAACTGAGGAAATTCTATGGAGGACTCACCCATCCATGGAGAATGATGTTGGACGCCGCAGGCGGAAGACATTTACTCCATTTGCCCATGGATCAAGCCTGGGAAAAGATCGAGACAATGTCTGTCAACAGATCTGTGTTGAACAACAATGACAAGAAGGCGGATCCTCCCAGAAAAGTTTTTGCTGTAAGTGAAGGAAAAACAGACTTCGAAAAATTGCAGGAACAGGTAGCTTCGATACAGCTGGGACAAGAGAAAGGAAAGGGAGCAGGTACTTCTCAGGCAGGAGCCTCATCAGGTCAAGCACAAACACAACAATCGGAAGCGATTTGTGGGCTATGTCAGGGACCACATCCAACTGACACATGCCAACAAGTAGCTACCGAAAGCTGCAATTATGCAGGGAACTACCAGAATCGCCACCCCAACCTCTCCTATTCCAACAACAATGCACTCAATGCGCATTTGTTGACACAGCCGAACCAGCCTAACCAGTTTGCAAACCAAAACCTTCAGCAGAACTTCAGACCTCAGAATCAAGGATTCGTCCAGCAGAGAGTCCAGAACTTCCAGAACCAGAACCAGAACTTCCAACCCCATATCCAACAGAGGCCCAACCAAAACCAAGGCCAAAATTTCCAGAACTTCCAATCCCAACCTGATCAGAATCAGCAATACAACCAAAAGCCACCATCTCGCTTGGAGAATTTGATGACTGAGTCTATTTCCAATCAAAGGGAGATAAACCAGCAGATGCAGTCATCAATCAAGAATGTGGAGACGCAGGTCACCCAATTGGCTAAGGAATTGCAAAACAGGGGGAAAGGAACACTGCCAAGCATCACTGAAGCCAACCCGCAATGCAAGGCAATCACATTGCGGGGAGGCAAGACTCTGAAGGGAAATGTTGGATCTGCAAAGAAGAAAGCCATGAAAGTAAAGGTTTCATTGGAGGTGGAAAAGGAAAAGGAAAAGATTGAAGGAGATGAAAGTATTGAGCTGGTACAGGATAAACCAGATACAGCTAATTCGCAGGCTGAAGCTGCAAATGAAGCTGAAGAGGGTATGGGTGAAGGTACAACTTCCTTCTCTTTACCACCAAAAATAGATAATAATAAGTACATGCCAAGGGTGCCGTACCCTGCACGTCTTAAAAATAAGGAACAAGATGAAAATTTTAAAAAGTTTTTAGAAAGACTGAAAGCTGTCGAGATCACTATTCCATTGGTCGAAATGATTTCAGAAATGCCCATCTATGCTAAATTTCCTAAAGAAATGATTTCAGGAAGGAGAAAAGTTGAGCAGGATGAAGTGGTGATTTTGAACAGCAGCTGCAGCGCCATCATCCAGAGAGTGCTACCGGAGAAGAGAGAGGATCCAGGCTGTATTACACTGCCAGTCCACATCGGGAAAACCAAAGTTGGAAAAGGGCTGTGCGACTTGGGCTCAAGCATCAATGTTATGCCACTCACCATGGCAAAACGTCTTCACTTGGGTGTAATTGAGCCGGTTACAATGAAACTACAGCTGGCAGACCGGTCGATTGCCCATCCAGTCGGAATCCTGAAGGATGTAATTGTCAAAACAGGAGGGACCCTCTTTCCTGTCGACTTCATTATTCTGGATATAGAGGAGGACTACGAGATGCCACTGATCTTAGGCCGCCCCTTTCTCTCAACCGGTGGTGCACTTATAGACGCGCGATCAAATCAAATCAAGCTCCGAGTCGGAGAAGAAGAATTGAATTTCAACATGGGAAAGCTGCAGAAGTTTCCGTCTGAGGAAACTTGTTCCAAATTTGATGTAATAGATGGTAGGTGTGAAGATGAGAGCATGGACTCTATGACTGATGTGACGGACAAAATTTCAAAACAGGTACTGACGCCTGGAGGTGCTGATCAACAAAGAAGCTGCAACGCTGTGCACTTCGAAGACCCTATCACTGGGGATCTTGAAGAATTTGACGGTGTTGAATTCACTCAGGAGGAGGAAGAGAGCACCACGGAAGAGGAAGTGGACCCCGTACTGACACAGGGTCCTGAAGGTAAATCTGATCTCTCACCCCCAACCAATTCTCGCAAATTACTACCTTCCGTTGAATGCCCGCCAGAGCTTGAACTTAAAATACTTCCGGATCATCTTAAGTACGTCTTTCTCGCTGAACATAAAAGATTACCGGTAATTGTGTCAGCCAAGCTGACACAAGAACAAGAAAAGGCTCTGGTAGACATTCTAAAGAAATATGTACATGCAATTGGATGGACCATTTCTGATATAAAAGGAATAAGCCCCTCTCTTTGCATGCACAGAATTTTAATGGAAGAGGAGTACAAGCCCTCAAGGCAACCACAAAGGCGTCTGAACCCTCATATGCAAGAAGTGGTAAGGAAAGAAGTTATCAAGCTCTTAGATGCTGGTATCATCTATCCTATATCTGACAGCAAATGGGTTAGCCCAGTGCAGGTAGTACCTAAGCGTGGAGGAATGTGCATAATGACTAATGAGCAAGGAGAAGAAGTGGCAACGCGTCCAGTGACCGGTTGGAGAGTTTGCATCGACTACCGGAAGCTTAACACCGCTACGCGGAAGGATCATTTTCCCTTGCCATTCATTGATCAGATGCTGGAGAGGTTGGCCGGAAGGGAGTACTACTGTTTTTTGGATGGGTACTCTGGTTACAATCAGATTGTAATAGCTAGTGAAGATCATGATAAGACCACTTTCACGTGCCCATATGGAACTTTTGCGTACAGGCGCATGCCTTTTGGACTTTGCAATGCGCCTGCCACTTTTCAGCGATGCATGATGTCTATTTTCTTAGAATTTATCGAAAAATGCATTGAAGTTTTCATGGATGACTTCTCTGTGTATGGAGATACTTTTGATGAATGTTTGACAAATCTTGCGAAAATTTTAGAAAGATGCGAGGACACTAACCTAGTTTTAAACTGGGAAAAGTGCCATTTTATGGTCACCAAAGGAATAGTGTTAGGTCACCGCATCTCGCGCGCAGGCATCGAAGTCGATAGGGCCAAGGTCTCAGTCATATCCAACCTTCCATTACCAAACTCAATAAAAGTAGTTAGGAGTTTCTTAGGGCATGCCGGTTTTTACCGGAGATTCATTAAAGATTTCTCTAAAATTGCCAAGCCACTCACTAATTTGCTTTCTAAAGAAAATTCTTTCGTAATAAGTGAAGCGTGTGTTCAAGCCTTTGACACGCTCAAAAAGATGTTGATTTCTGCTCCAATAGTGCAACCACCCAATTGGTCAATGCCTTTCGAGGTCATGTGCGATGCAAGTGATCTCGCCGTGGGTGCAGTTCTTGGGCAACATAAAGAAGGAAGGCATTGCGTAATTCATTACGCCAGCCATGCCCTGACTGAAGCCCAAGTCAATTACACCACCACGGAGAAAGAGATGTATGCTGTGGTTTTCGCGTTTGATAAATTCAGGCAATACCTCATTGGTACGAAAACCATAGTATACACCGATCACTCTGCACTGAGATACTTGTTTAGCAAACAAGACGCCAAACCTCGAATAATCAGGTGGGTACTTCTGTTGCAAGAATTCGATATCATAATAAAAGATAGAAAATGCAAAGACAATGGTGCTGCTGACCATTTGTCTCGGATAGATAATGATAAAAATGAGATAGCCGTTAATGAAAATTTTCCGGATGAACAATTGTTTGCCTTGCATCTTCATGATCAAGCTTGTCCATGGTTTTCCGACATTGCTAACTTTTTAGCATGTGGAATAACTCCACAATTCCAGAGCACGAGGCAGAAAGCAAGGTTCAACCAAGATGTAGTTAACTACTTCTGGGAAGATCCTTATCTCTTTAAGCATTGTGCAGATTCGATTATTAGACGTTGTGTAACTGAGCACGAGGCTTATCAAATCACTAAAAAATGTCATGAATCGGAATATGGAGGTCACCATGGCCCCACTCGAACAGCTCACAAGGTCCTCGAGTGTGGTTTCTATTGGCCTACCATTTACGAGGATTGCAAGGTGTTTGTTAAGGCTTGCGACAGATGCCAAAGACTAGGGAATATCTCCAAGAGGGATGAAATGCCTCAAAAAGGAATTCTCATCCTTGAGATTTTCGATGTATGGGGTATTGACTTCATGGGACCATTTCCGACATCTGATGGGAATCACTACATCTTGGTAGCTGTCGATTACGTGTCCAAGTGGGTCGAGGCAGTTGCGTTGCCAACCAACGATGGTCACCAAGTCATCAAATTTTTGAAAAACAACATTTTCAATAGATTTGGTGTACCTAGGGTAATCATATCTGATGGAGGAACCCACTTTGTCAACAAAGATTTTGCAAATCTCATGAGCAGAAGTGGGATTCTCCACAAGATCGGCACGCCTTATCATCCCCAAACCAGTGGCCAAGTCGAGGTATCTAACCGCGAAATCAAACATATACTCGAAGCCACTGTGGGGATAACCCGCAAAGACTGGTCACGTAGACTCAATGATGCTCTATGGGCATACCGCACTGCATTCAAGACTCCCATCGGGATGTCCCCATACAGGCTTATCTTTGGAAAAGCCTGCCATTTGCCCGTAGAACTAGAGCATAAGGCTTACTGGGCCGTAAAAAACGCTTAATTTTGACCCACGAGTGGCTCAGAGTAAACGCAAGTTGGACCTCAATGAAATTGAGGAAATACGTGCGCAAGCTTATGAAAGCTCGAGGATTTACAAAGAGCGGACCCAGAAGTTACACGATCGTCGCATAAAGTCTAAACACTTCTATGTTGGCCAAAATGTCTTGTTATTTAATTCTAGGTTGAAGCTATTCCCCGGAAAGCTTAAATCCAGATGGGAAGGGCCATACGAAGTGGTGCACGTGTTTGAAAGTGGAGCTGTCAGGATTCGAACTAACAAAGGAGAGCTGGTGGTGAATGGACACAGGTTGAAGGAGTATCTAGGGCAGTTCGACCCCGGAAAGGAAGTTCAAATGACATCAGAACCGGCCTATGCTAAATAAATATTTATATTTGTTTTTCTATATAATTATCTATTATGTATTTATTCGTCTCGAACGATAAGTACCCGAAGATCAACTAAACATTTAGAGTACTAAGACTCTAAATGTGAGGATGTTGATATTTGGAGAAAATCTAATAATTTCTCCTATGATTGCCTTGCAGGAATTCATGGAACCAACAAAAAGAAGGATAAAGCTACGAAAACCAGGTTCCCGGTTGGATTAATACCAAATTTAATGGAAAGTGATTTCAGAATTTAGAGAAATTTAAAATCCGGAATAACTCCATAAAATAAGGGTGTTAATCCAACCTAATTTGTGCAAGCAATTTACCATAGAGGAATACTTAATTCTGTTTAATATGTGCTTTCAGTGTGTTAATTTTTTTGAGAAAATCCATAATTTCAGAAAATTTGAAATTCGAAAAATTTCAAAATTTTTCTAAGTGTTGAATGCGATTTTTTTTTTATCTCAAGCCAATTCGGTCTACATCGAATTGTTTGAGACATATCGCATTGGATGTATGCCTTGGAAATTTTCAATCAATTCAATCTCCAAGCAAATTCGGTCTAGACCGAATTGGCCTAAGAGACCGAATTGATTTCCCCAAGACACATCCCCCATCCTTGTGTAAATTTGGCCAAGAAGCAATTCGATCTATGGCAATTCGGTCTAGGCCGAATTGATTTTAAAATAGATCGAATTGATCTACAAAAGGCATTTGTGTTTCCTAGTTTTATTTATGCAAGTGAGCAATTCGATCTATAAGGCAATTCGGTCTAAATCGAATTGCCCATATAGACCGAATTGCCTCACAAAAGCATCTCCCAAAATTTTTCTAAGTAACCAGGTTCGGTCATCTGGCTGTAATTCGGTCTCTGAATCAATTCGGTCTAAGACCGAATTGACTTCAAAAGACTTCACTGCAGTAGGAGTGTGTTTGCTCCCCTTTCCAGTTCGGTCTCTATGCCAATTCGGTCTAGACCGAATTGGCCTAAGAGACCTGATAATGGCCAAAATTGTCCATTATTTCCAATCCATTTCCGTGTCTGAGACGGACATTTTGATCGTGATTCCATCTTATTTCAATAAGAAAGCAGTTGAATTTGACAGATTAATGCGAGTTTGTAAAAACATCAAGCCGGTTACAAAAAGACACAAAATATGCAATTTTAATTGTATTTGTGTTAGAAAAATCCAAAAACATGAAAAAAGGAAAAAGAAAAGAAAAAGGAATGAAAAGATGGGCAAAAGAATAATAGAGCCCACAAAAATCCAAAAAGATGGGAAAAAGATTGAAAATCCCACAACTAAAAATTTGGTTAAGTGTTGAAGCACAATTCGAATTGTAGGCAATTCGAATTAATTCGAATTGCACAACAATTCGAATTGCTGAAGAGAGCAAAGAAATGGTTAAGTGTTGGAAGGGATGCAGAAGGCTAATTCGAATTATTCAAGTTCGAATTAATTCGAATTAGGGAATGAAGAGAGAAGAAACCCAAAGGCAAGAAGAAGATGCAATTCGAATTGTCCAAGTTCGAATTAATTCGAATTGGCACAAACAATTCGAATTGCCAACAAATGCAAGGAAGCCAAGCAGAAACCCTCATCCAATTCGAGAAAATACCAATTCGAATTATCCCAACAATTCGAATTGATAACTGAAGGCCAAAATCCCAGCTCAAGGAAGAGATCTCACAATTCGAATTAATTCGAATTGGTTGAGATAATTCGAACTTCACTCAACAATTCATTCAAATGAAGCTGTGGAGCATGGACACAACACTGGTGGGCCTAGGGTTTTGAAGATTGTCTATAAAAGCAGACCTTCCACAACAGAATCAGGAGATCAAGAATTTTAACCAAAAAGCAGCTTGGGACAAAAAGAACAGCAGGAGGTTCCACACCCCTTAAGGGTTAGGTAGGTAGTTTAGTTTAGCTTAGTTTATTTTTCTTGCAAGTAGTATAATCTTTACATGCTTTAATCTTAGTTTAGTGTAGAAGCAGTTTGTATAACCCTTAGAGTAGCCATTTCCCCTATTGTTTACATGCTTTCTAGTTAGAATAAACCCTACCTTCAAGCTAATGATGGTTTTGGGTTCTTTATTTTGCTTTCAAAGTGTCAATACAAGGAAAATCTCCAGAAATGGTTTTATTCATTTGTTTTGGCACTCTTTAATGCTTTCCATAGAAATAAATGCTTAGTATGTTTGTTTGTTTCAACTAGGTTACATTTATTATGTCCTAGTTGACATTCAAACTTAATAAATGCATGTTTGGTGGGTTTTTGGCTTGATTTAGTGCCTTAGAGCTTCAAATAAGTGTTCTTAGGTTTTAGATGTTTTTAAGGTTTGTTTTAATTTATATTTAAATTTTATTCTTCTTGCCTTAATCTTATTTCATGCTACCTTAGATAACTTGAGTGTTCTTAGTTTATTCATGCAGTTCTTAGATAACTAGATGTTTTAGGCTCTTTGATCTTTGATCTCTTGTTTGTAGAAATAGGGTTTGAATCTGGCCAATACCCACTAGACATGTATTTGTTTATTTCTTGAAAATCTCACTAGGGTGGCTGTGAAATGACACTGATGTGAGATGAGGGATTTAGTAAATCCAAACCCATCATTACAGTACAGTGTTCACCTAACCCATACTTGTGAGAACAAAAATTGTTGTTGTCTGAAAATATGTGATTCGAATTGAGGCAATTCGAATTAACTCGAATTGCTTAAGAAATTCGAATTGCATAGCCAAAATTATTCTCTTCATGTGGTTTCCAACCAATTCGAATTATCCAATTCGAATTAATTCGAATTGCTCAACAATTCGAATTGGCTTGAAAACCACATTGTATCCATTGCCACCCATTCATGCCTTAGTTTATTTCCCATCTCTTACCAATTCGAATTGTTGCAATTCGAATTAATTCGAATTGCTGGACAATTCGAACTCACCCTCTCCTTGAGGTAAATGCCTTAGTCAATTTGAGCAAGAAAGGGACTTCACCAATTCGAGTTGTCCAATTCGAATTAATTCGAATTGGTCAATAATTCGAATTAGATGATGCTCCAATTTCTAGCAATGATCAATTGAGTAAGTAATACTTCATCTTTCATGCATTCTCAATTCGAATTACCCCAATAATTCGAATTGAACTATCCCTTCTATTTTGAAAACTCCAAAAATATTTGTCTTCCATGATTTGTGTAAGTTGCATGGATGCATTGGGCCTAGGCCCAATTCATCTGATTTCTATCCATTACACATTTCAACCCATTTAGTGTCTACTTATTGTGTGCTTAACACCCACACAATACCAAAAATATTTTCTTACTTTCATAATTTTCTCGTTCATTGTGTGTATGAACGGATAATGAGAAACACCACAGATTAATGTTGGTGAAAGGTCCCTTCACAGGGCTATCGACTAACCCGTCTTCTGTGTGTCAATCATTATCTGTTATTTTGCATGATCTGGTTAGTGGTTGGTGGAAGCTTCGGCGAGCGTTCTCTTCACTAAGAGTTTCGATTAGTCACTCAGCCAATTCCTAATCAGATACAGTTTTAATTCTCTTTATCTTAATTTCTCAACCTGAATTCAAGTTGCAATAGTATTAACTGATGCCGACCAACGTCAGTTGAGAAATATTACAGCAAGAAATATGTGGGTTTTTCTTCCACTCACAGACAAAAGAAAACTAAATGACGGCGGTCACTGTTGTTTGGGATTCTTTCTGTCTACAATCAGTCATCTGGGAAAATTGGGAACCGGACAGCAGATGTTTGCAGTCCGGAAAACCCCAACTATCTCTGGCACTCCTTTTAGCCAATTTCTTCTCATCACAGGCTAATTCATCTTTGTGTATCGCATTCTGTCTAACCCCACCATATATTTTGGGGTGTTTTATTTTCCTTTTCATATACTTGTATGCATGATACTATTATGTAGATGTTCTGGTCTTATTGCTATTTTGGGGATCCTTCTCCTTGGACATAGAAGTCTTGATTTAAATCAGATGCTGCATAATAAATTTCCAACAAAAATTCCTTTATAAAATCCGGATCTGAGTAAGGGATAAATTCGACAGTTATGACTAATTCACATTCCACTGGGGGTTGATTTTGAGAGCTTAGAAGCAGAGTCAGCGATTAGGTCTCACATAGACTGAAAGGATCTGTGTTTTAATTGAGAGTCTAGTACCTGTCTAGGGAATGATTTTCAAATATTCATTTGCTTTTCAAAATTGCTGTGTGTTGGAAATCTGATATTAGATATCGCATTAAGTCAATATCCACTTGGGTGTAGATGAGATGTGATAAATAATACTAGAGGAACAACATGTAGGCCTTGGTGAATTTATAAGGCAAGGTCGAGTATTCCTTCGACTACTATCTTCTTCTGCCAAAGTCTAGAATTGAGTCTTGAGTGAGTACATCCGGAATAGGTTCATTTATGGATCTGTTTCATTTAGTTTGTATCTCATAACTGCCTAGATGTTGTAAGCCCTGTGGCTTATTGATATCTTGGGAGTTCTTGATCTGCATCTGGTCACTAAGACCAGGGGCTCTTTTATACTAACGGAAAGAGACGTTTTTAAGGATTCCGAGTGATAGATTTAAATGCTTTCTTTACAGCTTTCTTTACTGCTTTCCTTTAAATGCTTTCATAGAGGTCACTCGGAAGAATTAGGGGCTGTCCATCTGTTAAAAGGTTTGAGAGTTATGGAATGGTTTGGGGCTTGATTTGAAACTTTGGGTGTGACATGGGGGAATGATAGGAGTACTTGGCATGTCAACTGATGATATGTTAGGTGTTGCTTGTCCACCACAGATATGTGATGTAACTTCACAAGGCCTGTGGAGGGAGTTATAAGTCTGTGGTATCTTAGAAATTGTTGTCTTAAGAGCATGTGAATTCTCACCATAAGTACCTGTCTGTTAAAGGGAACATGGTGTAGAAAGCATGAGAGTTAGCTAACTAGAGGATTATCCCATGCTAAGATCTGTGTATAAAAATGGAAGTTTAACTATGTTTCATCTGAATCTTGTCCAATCTTTATTATTTCCTCCCTGTCCCTTCTGTCATATTTAAACTTGCTTTCTAGATAGTGTAGCATAATTTTATATTGCTTTCGTAGTATAGATTTAATTGCTTTCCTCGATCTAGTTTACCATGCTTTGTAGAATAATTTTTACTGCTTTCATGATCTGATTTAAATTATGTCAAGTAGTTGTTAGAAACCCTTGCAAAACTTGAAACGAGTAACCGAGTGGAAAATCTTAGTAAACGACGTGGGCCCTGCTTCCATCGCACATCCTCCAGTGAACGATCCGGTACTTACTATAAATTACTGCAATTTTTGACCCGTGCGCTTTCGGGAGCACAGTTTCGTGACACGAGTAAATAAAAATAACATTTTGGGAAAGTACTCATACAGTAGGAAGATGTTCAAGAATTTCATGGCAGGTATCTTCTTGACATGAAATTAAGAGAAGCATTATGGTGCAGATACCTAGGACTTTCAGGGTGACAGACTGAAGGTCCATCCCGGTTGCACCGTGATACTTGTCAAAAGTTTCATGGCTGGAAGAACCACAGCGCCGTTTGAACCCCACAGGAGTAATAAAAAGGGAAATCTTAATATATTCTTAAACCCCTTCCCCCAATCATAACTCTTTTCATTTAATAAATCCGAATTTGGAAATTGTATTTAGACAGTTCTTCAACCCCACAGTAGCAAAATGAAACTTGGCTTGGGTGCAAAAGTTTCATGGCCGTTACCGGGGACCCTTGAGGCACCATTTAAAATCACAGTTTCCTCCTTAAGCAATAAACGAGTAAAGGAATTTTCAGAAAATTACTCGTGTTGGCGAAGCTCGTCAAAAGTTTCATGGCGCCGTTGCCGGGGATCATAACTTGGGAGCGCCATGAAATTGGAAGTTGTATTTAGACGATTCTTCACTCCCCGGCAGCGCAATGAAACTCGTCAAAAGTTTCATGGCGCCGTTGCCGGGGAGGATGCAGCGCCGTTTACTAGGAGAATTACATTCCTGATTTACTCATAGATAGTTCTTGTATATATTCTTGAACCGTCACTAACCTGGGGGTTGTACAGGTACTGTCAAAAGTTTGATACCAACTGCTTATGCAACGGAGAAGGAACACATTACCGGAGCTACCGTTCGATCTAGAAATAGAAAGGACCGCTCGCCAACTGAGGGCAGAAGCCAGAAGACGGAAGGAGCAGGAGCGTCGGAGCCGCACTTCACCTGAAACATCAAGCAGCGATCTATCAGATATGGCAGAAAACCAAAACATTCCCCCGATCTTACCCATAGACCAACCACCAAATAACCCTGGTAATGGAGCTGACGGAGGAGTGGTAGAGCATCCTAATCGTGCCAACGAAGAGGAGAATCTACCAAATCCTAATCAGCAGCAATACCAGCAATTCCACCAACAACCACCACCACCCGTAAACCAATTTCACCAAAACCAAAACATACCAAACCAACAATACCAAAACCAAGCTTTCAATCCAGATCAATTTCAGAACAACCCACAAGATCCACATAACTTCCAGCAATTTCCAAATTATCACCAACAGTACCAGAACCAAGCCGAACAAGGAAATCAACAACAGCAGCAAGCAGCAGCAGACTTCATGCAACCAATTGTAGAGCCCTATTTGGATGGACCTGGGAGAGCACATTTTCCCGCACACAATTTCGAGCTCAAACCGGCACTCATTAATTTGGTGCAAAACAATCAGTTCTGCGGTGCAAATCATGAGGACCCTCATGATCATCTCCAGACCTTCCTGGAGCTCTGCGACACGATCAAAAATCAGGGAGTCTCTCCTGATGCTATAAGGCTAATGTTGTTTCCATTTTCTTTGTATAGTGGTGCCAGGGACTGGTATAAGTCATTGCCTATCAATCTGCGGAGCACTTGGGCAGACTTGGTGAGGAGCTTTTTGCTGAAGTATTTTCTAGAATCAAAGATTGAGGAAGGACGAGCTAAGATTGGAGATTTTAAAATGAAGCCAGATGAGTCATTATATGATGCGAAAGAAAAATTCTTGGGCCTCATTAGGCGATGCCCCCAACATGGGTACGCACCCTGGGAGCAATTGAGGAAATTCTACGGAGGACTCACCCATCCATGGAGAACAATGTTAGACGCGGCTGGCGGACGACATTTACTCCACTTGCCTATGGACCAAGCTTGGGAGAAGATTGAGACAATATCTGTCAACAGATCCATCCTAAACACAGACGATAGGAAGGAGAATCCTCCTAGAAAAGTCTTTGCTGTAAGTGAAGGGAAAACGGATTTTGAAAAATTACAGGAACAGGTAGCTGCGATACAGCTAAGTCAGGATAAAGGGAAGGGAACGGACGCTTTCCAGGCAGGAACCTCATCAGACCAAGTTCAAACACAGCAATCGGGAGTTGTCTGTGGACTGTGTCAGGGACCTCATCCAACTGACACATGCCAACAGATAGCTACCGAAAGCTGTAATTATGCCGGGAATTACCAAAACCGCCATCCCAACCTCTCTTACTCCAATAACAATGCACTTAACGCGCATTTGTTGCAGCCAAACCAGCCCAACCAGTTCCAAAACCCACAGCAAAACTTCAGACCTCAGAACCAAGGATTCGTCCAGCAAAGAGTGCAGAACTTTCAAAATCAGAATCAGAATTTCCAACCTCAAATCCAACAGAGGCCTAATCAGAACCAAGGCCAGAATTTCCAGAATTTCCAATCCCAACCTGATCAGAATCAACAATATAACCAAAGGCCACCATCTCGGCTGGAGAATCTGATGACTGAGTTTATAGCCAACCAGAAGGATATAAATCAGCAACTGCAGTCATCAATCAAGAATGTGGAGACGCAAGTCACCCAATTGGCCAAGGAACTACAGAACAGGGGGAAAGGAACACTTCCAAGCAGTACTGAAGCTAACCCGCAGTGTAAAGCAATCACATTGCGGGGAGGCAAGACTCTGAAAGGAATTGTTGAACATGGAAAAGAAACGGCTGAGGAGGAAAAGGATCTAGTGGAGGGTGAAAAAGGAAGTGAAAGGATCGAAGGAGGAGATGGTATTGGACTGGTCGAGAACAAATCAGAAACAGCTATTCCGCAGGCTGAAGCTGCAAAGGGAGCTGAAAAGGGTAGGGTTGAAGGTACAACTTCCTTCTCTTTACCACCAAAAACAAATAATAATAAGTACATGCCAAGGGTGCCATACCCGGCACGTCTTAAAAATAAAGAGCAAGATGAAAAATTTAAAAAGTTTTTAGAAAGACTGAAAGCGGTCGAGATCACTATTCCATTGGTCGAAATGATTTCAGAAATGCCCGTCTATGCTAAATTTCTTAAAGAAATGATTTCAGGGAGGAGAAAAGTTGAGCAGGAGGAAGTAGTGATTTTGAACAGCAGCTGCAGTGCCATTATCCAAAGAGTGCTACCGGAGAAGAAGGAAGATCCAGGATGCATTACATTGCCGATCCACATTGGGAAAACTAATGTTGGAAAAGGATTGTGCGATCTAGGATCGAGCATCAACGTTATGCCACTTGCCATGGTGAAACGTCTTCACTTGGGGACAATTGAACCGGTTACAATGAAGTTACAGCTGGCAGACCGATCAATTACCCATCCAATCGGAATCCTGAAGGACGTAATTGTCAAGACGGGAGGGACTCTCTTCCCTGTCGACTTCATTATTTTGGATATAGAGGAGGACTACGAGATGCCACTGATCTTAGGCCGCCCCTTTCTCTCAACCGGCGGTGCACTTATAGACGCTCGATCAAATCAAATCAAGCTCCGAGTCGGAGAAGAAGAATTGGATTTCAACATGGGAAAGCTGCAGAAGTTCCCGTCTGAGGGATCTTGTTCCATTTTTGATGTAATAGATAGTAGGAGTGAGGATGAGAGCATAGACTCTGTGACTGATGAGCCAAGCAAAGTTTCAAAACAGGTACTGAAGCCTGAAGCTGCGGAGCAACCAAGGAGCTGCAACGCTGTCCATTTCGAGGATCCTATCTCTGGGGACCTTGAAGAATTCGATGGAGTTGAGTTCATCCCGGAGGAAGAGGAAAGCACTGCTGAGGAGGAAGTGGATCCTGTACTGACACAGGATCCTGAAGGTAAATCTTATCTCTCTCTCCCACCCATTTCTCGCAAATTGCTGCCTTCCGTTGAATGCCCACCAGAGCTTGAACTTAAAATACTTCCGGATCATCTTAAGTACGTCTTTCTCGCTGAACATAAAAGATTACCGGTGATTGTGTCAGCCAAGCTGACACAAGAACAAGAAAAAGCTCTGGTAGACTTTCTAAAGAAATATGTACATGCAATCGGATGGACCATTTCTGACATAAAAGGAATAAGCCCCTCTGTTTGCATGCACAGAATTTTAATGGAAGAGGAGTATAAGCCCTCAAGGCAACTACAAAGGCGTCTGAACCCCCATATGCAGGAAGTGGTAAGGAAAGAAGTTATCAAGCTCTTAGATGCTGGTATCATCTATCCTATCTCTGATAGCAAATGGGTTAGCCCAGTGCAGGTCGTACCGAAACGTGGGGGGATCCGTGTAACGACTAATGAGCAAGGAGAAGAAGTGGCGACGCGTCCAGTGACCGGTTGGAGAGTTTGCATCGACTACCGGAAGCTCAATACCGCTACCAGGAAGGACCATTTCCCCTTGCCATTCATTGATCAGATGCTGGAGAGGTTGGCCGGAAGGGAGTATTACTGCTTTTTGGATGGGTACTCTGGCTATAATCAGATTGTAATAGCTAGCGAGGATCACGACAAGACCACATTCACGTGTCCTTACGGAACTTTTGCGTACAGGCGCATGCCTTTTGGACTTTGTAATGCGCCTGCCACATTTCAACGATGCATGATGTCAATTTTCTCAGAATTTATCGAAAAATGCATTGAAGTTTTCATGAATGACTTCTCTGTGTATGGAGATACTTTTGATGAATGTTTGACTAATCTTGCACAAATTTTGAAAAGATGTGAGGACACCAACCTAGTTTTGAACTGGGAGAAGTGCCATTTCATGGTCACCGAAGGAATAGTGTTGGGTCACCGCATCTCGCGCGCAGGTATCGAAGTCGACAGAGCTAAGGTCTCAGTCATCTCAAACCTACCATTGCCTAATTCAATAAAAGCAGTTAGGAGTTTCTTAGGGCATGCCGGTTTCTACCGGAGATTCATAAAAGACTTTTCTAAAATTGCCAAGCCGCTCACTAACTTGCTTTGTAAAGAAAACCCTTTTGTAATAAATGAAGCGTGTGTTCAAGCCTTTGACACGCTCAAAGAAATGTTGATTTCTGCTCCAATAGTACAACCACCCGATTGGTCAATGCCTTTCGAGGTAATGTGTGATGCAAGTGATCTCGCCGTGGGTGCAGTTCTAGGGCAACATAAGGAAGGGAAGCATTGCGTAATTCATTACGCAAGTCATGCCCTGAATGAGACCCAAATTAACTATACCACTACGGAGAAGGAGATGTATGCTGTGGTTTTTGCGTTTGACAAATTCAGACAATACCTCATTGGTACGAAAACCACAGTGTACACAGATCACTCTGCACTGAGATACTTGTTTAGCAAACAAGACGCCAAACCTCGATTAATCAGGTGGGTACTTTTGCTGCAAGAATTCAACATTATAATAAAAGATAGAAAAGGCAGAGACAATGGTGCTGCTGACCATTTGTCTCGACTAGAAAATGATAAAAATGAGCTAGCCGTAAATGAGAATTTTCCGGACGAGCAACTGTTTGCCTTGCATCTTCATGATCAAGCTTGTCCGTGGTTTTCCGATATTGCTAACTTTTTAGCATGCGGAATAACCCCACCATTTCAAAGCAGAGGCCACAAAGCGAGGTTCAACCGAGATGTAGTTAACTACTTCTGGGAGGACCCTTACCTCTTCAAGCATTGTGCAGATTCGATTATTAGACGATGTGTAACTGAGCACGAGGCTTATCAAATCGCTAAGAAATGCCATGAATCGGAATATGGAGGTCACCATGGCCCCACTCGAACAGCTCATAAGGTACTCGAGTGCGGTTTTTATTGGCCTACCATTTACGAGGATTGCAAAGTGTTTGTTAAAGCTTGCGACAGATGCCAAAGACTAGGGAATATCTCCAAGAGGGATGAGATGCCTCAACAAGGAATTCTCACTCTCGAGATTTTCGATGTATGGGGTATTGACTTCATGGGACCATTTCCGACGTCTGATGGGAACCATTACATCCTGGTAGCTGCCGATTACGTTTCCAAGTGGGTTGAGGCTGTTGCACTGCCAACCAATGATGGCAACCAGGTCGTCAAATTTTTGAAAAATAACATTTTCAATAGATTTGGTGTACCCAGGGTGATCATATCAGATGGAGGAACCCATTTTGTTAATAAAGCATTTGCAAATCTAATGAGCAAAAATGGGATTCTCCACAAGATCGGCACGCCTTATCATCCCCAAACCAGTGGTCAAGTCGAGGTCTCCAACCGCGAAATCAAACATATACTCGAGGCCACTGTGGGGACAACTCGCAAAGATTGGTCACGTAAGCTCAATGATGCTTTATGGGCATACCGCACTGCATTCAAGACTCCCATTGGGATGTCTCCTTACAGACTCATCTTCGGAAAAGCCTGTCATTTGCCCGTAGAACTAGAGCATAAGGCTTACTGGGCCGTACGAATGCTCAATTTTGACTCACGAGTTGCTCAGAGTAAGCGCAAGTTGGACCTCAATGAAATTGAGGAAATACGTGCGCAAGCTTATGAAAGCTCGAGGATTTATAAAGAGCGGACCCAGAAGTTACACGATCGTCGTATTAAATCTAAACACTTCTATATTGGCCAGAAGGTCTTGTTATTCAATTCTAGGTTGAAGCTATTCCCCGGAAAGCTTAAATCCAGATGGGAAGGGCCATACGAAGTGATGCATGTGTTTGAAAGTGGAGCTGTCAGGATCCGAACTGACAAAGGAGAGCTGGTGGTGAATGGACACAGACTGAAGGAGTATCTTGGGCAGTTCGACCCCGAAAAAGAAGCTCAGATGACAACAGAACCGGCTTATGTTCAATAAATATTATACATATATTTACTTACTTGTTCATTACTTTCTTCACTTATTTTTATTGGGACAAAGTATCCAAAAATCAAGTGAACATTTAGAGTACTAAGACTCTAAATGTGAGGATGTTGATATTTGGGGAAAACCTAATACCTTTTCATAATTGTTTTGCAGGAATTCGAGGAACCAACAAAAAGAAAGATAAAGCTTCCAAAAACCAGGTTCCCGGTTGGGGTAACATTATATTTAATGGAGGTTAATTTTGGAATTTAGAGAAATCTAAAATCCAGAATACATTCATAAAATAAAATTGTTAACCCAACCTAATTTATGCAAGCAATATGTTTTAGATTCTCATTTGGTGTAGATATGTTAGCTTTTGAGTTCATACAATTTTTGGAAAAACCTAAAAATTCTTCTAAGTCTTGAATGTGGTATACCTTCCATTTCAAGAAAATTCGAATTAATCCGAATTGCTTGGAACAGACCACATTCAAGACATTCTGCCTTGGAATTTTCACCTTCTGAATTGTTAATTCGAATTGATTGGGCAATTCGAATTAATTCGAATTGCCATGAAAATTCGAATTGGCAACCGAGGCAGAATTTTCGGATTTATTTTGGCCAAGTAGTGCAATTCGAATTATAAGGCAATTCGAATTAATTTGAATTGCCTAACTAATTCGAATTAGCATGCACAAGGCATTTTCCTCAGCAAGTGAGCAATTCGAGTTATTCTAGCAATTCGAATTAATTCGAATTGCCTGAATAATTCGAATTAGCTCATTTCAGCCTTGTGCAGATTTTGCCCACATTCTCAAGTTCGAATTGTGAGTCAATTCGAATTAATTCGAATTGATCTCAATAATTCGAACTTGCTTGGGTTCTTTGTCTTTCAAGCCAATTCGAATTAATTCGAATTGGCCTGAATAACTCGCATCTCTCACAGAAAGCATCAATTCGAATTAATTCGAATTGATGCAATAATTCGAACTCCCCTTCCAAATCCTTTTTATACCCTTCTTTCCCTCTCATTTCCCTCACTTTCACTTTCCACACTTCCAAAATCCACCGCTCTCTCTCTCGCGAAACCCTTCTTCCTCGCGAAACCAGTCACTCTTCTCAAGCTTTCCTCCGGCCAAATCACTCAGAAATGGCTTCGTCGTCATCCAACCCTAGTGGGAGCAGGGGGTAAGTGTTTCTTTTCCGTTTTCACATTCGGTTTTCGCAGTTTTCACGTTTTGTCTTTTCGTATTCCTTGCGAAATCGAGGTTTGGGGGGGATGCTTTTGTTTCTCATGACGGGAAGAGTCGGAAAGTGGTCGGAGTGTGTTGGGTGTGTTCAGAAATGGGGTAGAAACCGACTAGGCAGAACCTAGGGCTCTAGGTTTTGTGTTCTTAAGGGTTCGAAGTTTTCTGTGGTAAAGGGGATGTTCTTATTTTGAAAATGAGGGTCTCAAAACCCTTAAAAATTTGATTTTTGTTCATGTTGCAGTAATCGTTGTCCCATTCGTGTTTTTGTGTGTATCTGTGTTATCTGCTTTGTGATTTTGGTAACCTGTGAGTAGGGTTAACACTGTGGTCGTGATTTCTTTTGCCCACTGTGTTGTTTTTCAGTAGATAATTGTTGATGATGACTGAAAAGGCATATTGATAATATCTGCAAAATTCTTGTTTTTAAAGCATGAGTTTTGTTGGTGACATTAGTACATTACAGTAGTATAGATGGATCAAATGTTCTCGTTTCTGTTGATGTTTGCATGTATAATATTATTTGAATATTTTGATAATAAATGCTTTTGTCGGGTACATGTTGCCCACATTTTGCAAACTCAACTCTAGAAGTTGATTTTTGCACATCCGGGACACATGGTACAGACGAAATCATGCCAAAAATTTTTCCAACACTTTTGGCATGGAATTTATGTGTAAAAAGACAAAATGATAGATGTTCTTTTTGTTTAAAGTGTTTGATCTTTGTCAACTTGGAACAAGTGGGGAATACTTGTAAGGAATGTTTTGTTTTATTCCTTAAAAACCCACTTTCCAAAACAAAATCCAAATGGGGGACCACTTACACCCCCAATTTCATTAAATAAACAAGTCAACACCTTTTCATAAAAATCCAAAAATCGCCTTTTGTATGTATGCATGTCTATTTTTTTTTTATCTTTATTTCTTATTTTTGGTCACGGTCCATTGTACATACTAGTAATTGCATAATTTATCGCTTGCATTTTATTTTCATCATTAATCTCTTATCTTCCCTACCTCACATGATTTAAATCACTGTCTAAGTGATAAAAATTCAAATTCCTTCGTAGGCTCAATAACCTACGAAATTTTCTCTTTTTGGTCCTTTGACCACCCAAAAACATCTTAGACTATTTATAGTCTAAGAAAAATTTCTAAGGATCCAAGATCCTTATCTCTCTTGCTTTCCTTATTCTTGTTGTAATAAGAGTAGATTTGATAATCTGACCCCTTGGACTTTCATAGTGTACCTCAAGTGAGACAAGTGCTAAAAAGTGAACTGTATTTCGAAGTGGCTGAAGGTATTAGGCTGAGGGTCTCAGACCTAATCATCTCTCCATGTCTTTTCAGAGACATCATCCCCCTAGCCCCAAACGAAGATCACGAGGAAGAAACTCAACTACTGGATCTGCCAGTGGAGCTCCTAGGAGAAATCCTCTCCCGCATCGGAGAGGATTGCATCAAGAAAGTATGGAGGGTCAGAGAAGTGTGCACCAAGCTCAGGGATGCAGCTGATCTTCCCATTGTCTACAGAAGGTGTGAACTGGAGACCACCATCGTCAAGATGTGGGAGCAGAGGTTGGAACCGCAAAAGGAGGCACTCCTGGCCAAATGCGAAGAAGCAGGCAACTACAACTTGAAACTCATCCCAGCCCTCCAGGCATTCGGAGCAGGAAACGAGACCCTGGCTTGTGAGCTGCTAAAGGAAGGGATTGAGGACAACCACAAGGCCTCAATCTTTGTCAGAGGATTTATGCTGCTCAGCAAGCTGGACAATGAACAGGTCCAGCAAGGAATAGCGATGATCAACAAGATGGTGACAGACGAATCAATCATGGCATATGTGGGCAATCGCGTCTTTGCATGGTTGATGGAAAGCCTGGATACTCCTGATCTGTTCATTGACCAAGGACCCAGAGTCTACTGCCAAAAAGTGCTAGAGAATCAGGATGACGAGGGAGATTACTGTTTGCCCTGCAGCCTAACAAACTTTGTCCATTGGAGCAGAATCTTCTTCCAAGGATAGAGGGGAAAGATGCTGACGATGGACGGAATCTGTAGAGATTCACTTTTGACTGGACTCACTGGAACCGCATTTTGGTAACTGTCTGACTGATCTCTGATGCTAACCTATCCAAGTGTACAGCTTTGTCTGTATTGATGTCTGGTTGTAATTAAGGTCGTGTACTGTATAACGAACCTTAGAATTGTCTGTTATGATGGGTGTACGACGTATTTTGGGCAATCGTACATTTACTGCTTTCCACAAGAGAATTTCGTCTTGAGTTCTCCATTATTCGAAAAAGATGTGTGACAGTCCAAGATGAATAAGTGACTGTCACGCCAAAAACAAGCTGTGACATGCTTGCATGCTCACAGTGTCTCTTTTTACTGCTTTCAATTAAACAAACCGGCAAAAACAAGCATAAATCTGTCACCTAAATTCACATGTTGAATTTAGGCTAATGACGAAATCTTCAGACTACTAAATTGGGATAAAACAATTAGAAATATGCATGACATAAATTCTTGAAGTTTTGAGCTATAAAAATCCAATGATATGATCACTTGAAAGACTAGCAAACTTTCATGTTGAGAATTTGATTGAATAAGTTGGAAGAATTTTTCAAAGGTTAAATTTGAGAATAAATGTATGACATGATCAAACTGTCCCTTGTGAGATCTGAGCCGAGTCATTTTTACTCAATACTTCTTTGATTGTGTGAATCAATTCGATTAAAGGGCACTAGAACTTGCAATTGGGACCGATTCAAGACCATGCCATATTCCCGAAATCGAGCATATGATCGAGGCACTTAGAAAAACCCAAAATTTTGGCTTTCGTTTGAATTCCAAACCCAAAAACATTTTCCCTTTAGGATCAACCAATCTGAGCCTTTAAACCTAATTTTTCTTTGAAGCCACTATATTATTCCTAGCCTTATAAAAAGACCAAGAAAATCAAACCCAAGTGTACATGAGCCATCCCATCAAGGCATTGTAATTCTTGATCATCAAATATGTATCAATCGGTATGCTATAAACCGATTCAAAAAAAAAAAAGAAGCAAATTAGACAAACTCTAATTTGCAACGAGAATGAATTGCAAATGACAAAGCAAATTAGACAAAGTCTAATGTCATGCAATAGAAAAAGAAAAACAAAAGAAAGAAATGATGATGATCATAGATTCTACAAAATGCCAAGTTATGGTGGAATGGTGTCATGTCACTTTTTAACCCAATAATTCCTTTTCCTACCAAATGTTACAACCGTATGCCCCGTTACAACCTTAAATAAGACCTCGGGATCTCGATTTGAGGAAATGAGCAGGTGGCGAGTTGGTCCAGTTGCAAGCTTATGGGAGAATTTAATGGAATTCGATTTTGAGCGTTAATGATAAAAGCCAATCTTGAGAGTGAGTGAACTTTCCGATTCTACTATTTGTGAGGCTCTGTTTCTATTAATCAATGATCATGTCATGCTTGAATTCAAAGATTAAGCCAACGGAATCTTCTAAACATTTATTCAAGAAGAATTAACAATAATGATTGAATTGTATGTTCACTCAAGTGAGAAGTATCATTCCATTAAACACTGCAACCAAGAGAGTTTAATACTTGTAATTTTGATTGTCTTATCCCAATATAAGAAGAACGAAATTTCTGAGGCCACGCAAATGGATTGAATATGCAGAGTCCAAGCTCCTAGGAGCACTGACTCTGACTGCTCGGGGACGATCAGTATTAAATGTGAGGATGTTGATAATGGCCAAAATTGTCCATTATTTCCAATCCATTTCCGTGTCTGAGACGGACATTTTGATCGTGATTCCATCTTATTTCAATAAGAAAGCAGTTGAATTTGACAGATTAATGCGAGTTTGTAAAAACATCAAGCCGGTAACAAAAAGACACAAAATATGCAATTTTAATTGTATTTGTGTTAGAAAAATCCAAAAACATGAAAAAAGGAAAAAGAAAAGAAAAAGGAATGAAAAGATGGGCAAAAGAATAATAGAGCCCACAAAAATCCAAAAAGATGGGAAAAAGATTGAAAATCCCACAACTGAAAATTTGGTTAAGTGTTGAAGCACAATTCGAATTGTAGGCAATTCGAATTAATTCGAATTGCACAACAATTCGAATTGCTGAAGAGAGCAAAGAAATGGTTAAGTGTTGGAAGGGATGCAGAAGGCTAATTCGAATTATTCAAGTTCGAATTAATTCGAATTAGGGAATGAAGAGAGAAGAAACCCAAAGGCAAGAAGAAGATGCAATTCGAATTGTCCAAGTTCGAATTAATTCGAATTGGCACAAACAATTCGAATTGCCAACAAATGCAAGGAAGCCAAGCAGAAACCCTCATCCAATTCGAGAAAATACCAATTCGAATTATCCCAACAATTCGAATTGATAACTGAAGGCCAAAATCCCAGCTCAAGGAAGAGATCTCACAATTCGAATTAATTCGAATTGGTTGAGATAATTCGAACTTCACTCAACAATTCATTCAAATGAAGCTGTGGAGCATGGACACAACACTGGTGGGCCTAGGGTTTTGAAGATTGTCTATATAAGCAGACCTTCCACAACAGAATCAGGAGATCAAGAATTTTAACCAAAAAGCAGCTTGGGACAAAAAGAACAGCATGAGGTTCCACACCCCTTAAGGGTTAGGTAGGTAGTTTAGTTTAGCTTAGTTTATTTTTCTTGCAAGTAGTATAATCTTTACATGCTTTAATCTTAGTTTAGTGTAGAAGCAGTTTGTGTAACCCTTAGAGTAGCCATTTCCCATATTGTTTACATGCTTTCTAGTTAGAATAAACCCTACCTTCAAGCTAATGATGGTTTTGGGTTCTTTATTTTGCTTTCAAAGTGTCAATACAAGGAAAATCTCCAGAAATGGTTTTATTCATTTGTTTTGGCACTCTTTAATGCTTTCCATAGAAATAAATGCTTAGTATGTTTGTTTGTTTCAACTAGGTTACATTTATTATGTCCTAGTTGACATTCAAACTTAATAAATGCATGTTTGGTGGGTTTTTGGCTTGATTTAGTGCCTTAGAGCTTCAAATAAGTGTTCTTAGGTTTTAGATGTTTTTAAGGTTTGTTTTAATTTATATTTAAATTTTATTCTTCTTGCCTTAATCTTATTTCATGCTACCTTAGATAACTTGAGTGTTCTTAGTTTATTCATGCAGTTCTTAGATAACTAGATGTTTTAGGCTCTTTGATCTTTGATCTCTTGTTTGTAGAAATAGGGTTTGAATCTGGCCAATACCCACTAGACATGTATTTGTTTATTTCTTGAAAATCTCACTAGGGTGGCTGTGAAATGACACTGATGTGAGATGAGGGATTTAGTAAATCTAAACCCATCATTACAGTACAGTGTTCACCTAACCCATACTTGTGAGAACAAAAATTGTTGTTGTCTGAAAATATGTGATTCGAATTGAGGCAATTCGAATTAACTCGAATTGCTTAAGAAATTCGAATTGCATAGCCAAAATTATTCTCTTCATGTGGTTTCCAACCAATTCGAATTATCCAATTCGAATTAATTCGAATTGCTCAACAATTCGAATTGGCTTGAAAACCACATTGTATCCATTGCCACCCATTCATGCCTTAGTTTATTTCCCATCTCTTACCAATTCGAATTGTTGCAATTCGAATTAATTCGAATTGCTGGACAATTCGAACTCACCCTCTCCTTGAGGTAAATGCCTTAGTCAATTTGAGCAAGAAAGGGACTTCACCAATTCGAGTTGTCCAATTCGAATTAATTCGAATTGGTCAATAATTCGAATTAGATGATGCTCCAATTTCTAGCAATGATCAATTGAGTAAGTAATACTTCATCCTTCATGCATTCTCAATTCGAATTACCCCAATAATTCGAATTGAACTATCCCTTCTATTTTGAAAACTCCAAAAATATTTTTCTTCCATGATTTGTGTAAGTTGCATGGATGCATTGGGCCTAGGCCCAATTCTTCTGATTTCTATCCATTACACATTTCAACCCATTTAGTGTCTACTTATTGTGTGCTTAACACCCACACAATACCAAAAATATTTTCTTACTTTCATAATTTTCTCGTTCATTGTGTGTATGAACGGATAATGAGAAACACCACAGATTAATGTTGGTGAAAGGTCCCTTCACAGGGATATCGACTAACCCGTCTTCTGTGTGTCAATCATTATCTGTTATTTTGCATGATCTGGTTAGTGGTTGGTGGAAGCTTCGGCGAGCGTTCTCTTCACTAAGAGTTTCGATTAGTCACTCAGCCAATTCCTAATCAGATACAGTTTTAATTCTCCTTATCTTAATTTCTCAACCTGAATTCAAGTTGCAATAGTATTAACTGATGCCGACCAACGTCAGTTGAGAAATATTACAGCAAGAAATATGTGGGTTTTTCTTCCACTCACAGACAAAAGAAAACTAAATGACGGCGGTCACTGTTGTTTGGGATTCTTTCTGTCTACAATCAGTCATCTGGGAAAATTGGGAACCGGACGGCAGATGTTTGCAGTCCGGAAAACCCCAACTATCTCTGGCACTCCTTTTAGCCAATTTCTTCTCATCACAGGCTAATTCATCTTTGTGTATCGCATTCTGTCTAACCCCACCATATATTTTGGGGTGTTTTATTTTCCTTTTCATATACTTGTATGCATGATACTATTATGTAGATGTTCTGGTCTTATTGCTATTTTGGGGATCCTTCTCCTTGGACATAGAAGTCTTGATTTAAATCAGATGTTGCATAATAAATTTCCAACAAAAATTCCTTTATAAAATCCGGATCTGAGTAAGGGATAAATTCGACAGTTATGACTAATTCACATTCCACTGGGGGTTGATTTTGAGAGCTTAGAAGCAGAGTCAGCGATTAGGTCTCACATAGACTGAAAGGATCTGTGTTTTAATTGAGAGTCTAGTACCTGTCTAGGGAATGATTTTCAAATATTCATTTGCTTTTCAAAATTGCTGTGTGTTGGAAATCTGATATTAGATATCGCATTAAGTCAATATCCACTTGGGTGTAGATGAGATGTGATAAATAATACTAGAGGAACAACATGTAGGCCTTGGTGAATTTATAAGGTAAGGTCGAGTATTCCTTCGACTATTATCTTCTTCTGCCAAAGTCTAGAATTGAGTCTTGAGTGAGTACATCCGGAATAGGTTCATTTATGGATCTGTTTCATTTAGTTTGTATCTCATAACTGCCTAGATGTTGTAAGCCCTGTGGCTTATTGATATCTTGGGAGTTCTTGATCTGCATCTGGTCACTAAGACCAGGGGCTCTTTTATACTAACGGAAAGAGACGTTTTTAAGGATTCCGAGTGATAGATTTAAATGCTTTCTTTACAGCTTTCTTTACTGCTTTCCTTTAAATGCTTTCATAGAGGTCACTCGGAAGAATTAGGGGCTGTCCATCTGTTAAAAGGTTTGAGAGTTATGGAATGGTTTGGGGCTTGATTTGAAACTTTGGGTGTGACATGGGGGAATGATAGGAGTACTTGGCATGTCAACTGATGATATGTTAGGTGTTGCTTGTCCACCACAGATATGTGATGTAACTTCACAAGGCCTGTGGAGGGAGTTATAAGTCTGTGGTATCTTAGAAATTGTTGTCTTAAGAGCATGTGAATTCTCACCATAAGTACCTGTCTGTTAAAGGGAACATGGTGTAGAAAGCATGAGAGTTAGCTAACTAGAGGATTATCCCAAGCTAAGATCTGTGTATAAAAATGGAAGTTTAACTATGTTTCATCTGAATCTTGTCCAATCTTTATTATTTCCTCCCTGTCCCTTCTGTCATATTTAAACTTGCTTTCTAGATAGTGTAGCATAATTTTATATTGTTTTCGTAGTATAGATTTAATTGCTTTCCTCGATCTAGTTTACCATGCTTTGTAGAATAATTTTTACTGCTTTCATGATCTGATTTAAATTATGTCAAGTAGTTGTTAGAAACCCTTGCAAAACTTGAAACGAGTAACCGAGTGGAAAATCTTAGTAAACGACGTGGGCCCTGCTTCCATCGCACATCCTCCAGTGAACGATCCGGTACTTACTATAAATTACTGCAATTTTTGACCCGTGCGCTTTCGGGAGCACAGTTTCGTGACACGAGTAAATAAAAATAACATTTTGGGAAAGTACTCATACAGTGGGAAGATGTTCAAGAATTTCATGGCAGGTATCTTCTTGACATGAAATTAAGAGAAGCATTATGGTGCAGATACCTAGGACTTTCAGGGTGACAGACTGAAGGTCCATCCCGGTTGCACCGTGATACTTGTCAAAAGTTTCATGGCTGGAAGAACCACAGCGCCGTTTGAACCCCACAGGAGTAATAAAAAGGGAAATCTTAATATATTCTTAAACCCCTTCCCCCAATCATAACTCTTTTCATTTAATAAATCCGAATTTGGAAATTGTATTTAGACAGTTCTTCAACCCCACAGTAGCAAAATGAAACTTGGCTTGGGTGCAAAAGTTTCATGGCCGTTACCGGGGACCCTTGAGGCACCATTTAAAATCACAGTTTCCTCCTTAAGCAATAAACCAGTAAAGGAATTTTCAGAAAATTACTCGTGTTGGCGAAGCTCGTCAAAAGTTTCAAGACCGAATCCTTCGCAAACACCTAAGACCACATCAATTCGGTCTAGACCGAATTGATGATTCGGTCTCCAATAGACCGAATTACCATATCCCCTACCCCTTTATATTCCTTTTTCCCCCTCTTTTCCCTCACTTTCACCCTCCAACACTTCGATAATTCCCCGAATCCCCTCTCGCGAACTCCGTCTTCCTCGCGAAACCAGGGCTTGAGTCGAAGCTTTTGCTTGTTTAACTCCGTTCAAAGCATTTGAAAATTGCCTCCTCATCATCTAATCCTACTGGGAGTGTCGGGTAAGTGCTCTGTTTTTGATTTCGCACTCCCATTTTCGCAAGGCCAGAGTTGGTTTTTCATTGTTTTTGCGAAATCGGTAATGGGGAAGGAAATGAAGCATGTTTTCGAGTGGGAGATGGTCGGAATATGGCCGGAATGGTTTGGGTGTGATGGGGAAGAGGGTAGAACACAATGGGCAGAATTTAGGGTTTGTGCGAAACTGCCATTGTTGTGTTTCTTGAATTTCTGTGGTGTTGGGGATGTTTTATTTCAAAAATGAGAGTTGTAAAACCCTCGAAAATCCTGTCTTTGTTCATTTTGTGGTTTTGTGATTCTGATTTTGTTGTCAATATTTTCTATGTTGTTCTGCCTGTGTCTGTTTTATGAATCTGTGGAAATGGAAAACACAGTGGTTCACTTTCCCTTGCAATCACTGTGTTATTTTACTGGTTATGTGATAATGTTGATAGGATATGCATGTTGATGATATTGTCGTAGCCATGTTTTTGAAGCATGAGTTTATGGCAAAAATTTCTGCATGATCATGGTGTGAATGGACTATTTGTGTTTGTTTTCAGTAATGCATGTACTGTGTACTGTACATTTTGTCAATAAATGCTTTTGTCGGATACTTGTTAACCACAAAGTGCAAACTCAACTTGAAAGTTGCTATCTCAACTTGAAAAGTGATGTTTGCACGTACGGGAAACATGGTATTATAGACGAAACCATGCCAAAATTTTTCTAACACTTTTGGCATGGCAATTATGTCTAAAAAGACAAAAAGTGGTAGAATGTTATGTTCTTTCTTTTAAGTGTTTGACTTATACTCACTTTTGGGACAAGTGGGGGTATATTCAATTGGAACACCTTGTTTCATTCTAGAACACCCATTTCCCAAAACAAATCCAAATGGGGGACCACTCACACCCCCAACTTTACTAAATAAATAAGTCAACACTTCTCATAAAAATCCAAAAATGCTCTTTTTGTGTTTGTGCATGTTTGTTTTATTTTTATTCTCCATAATCCATTATTACATTCTAGTGATTGCATAATCTGTCATGTGCATTTGTTCCTCATCATTCATTATCTTACCCCCTTTTTCACATGATTTAAATCACTTTTTAAGTGATAAAAATCCAAATCCCTTTCGTAAGCTTAATAGCCTATGAAATTTTACTTTTGGTCTTTTGACCAGCCCAAAACCCTTTTAGACTATTTATAGTATAAGAAAAAATTGTTGTAGGGACCTCAAATCCTTACTTTCTCTTCTCTCTCTATATTTGTTATATTAAGGGTTGAATTTAAAAATTCAACTCTATGTCTTCTGTTTTCTAATAAATTCAAGTAAGAAAACCAACTAACTCACATTTAGAGCTTAGCTCAAAATGTGAGGATGTTGATTTTTCCAACTTGAAAATGTTTATCCAAAAACTTGTTAAAAATAGTTTCAATTTCTCTTCTCAGGGACAAATATGTGATCACTTCCATAATGAGTCTTCCAACAACCACTCCAGACCTTGCCTTTTTGGAAATTGAAAGGTTGAAAAGGGAGATCGAAGCAAACAGAAGAGCCATCAGGGATGAATTTCATCTGAACATGGACCACCAGATTGAATGGAGATTTGAGATGAAGGATGACTGGTGGAGAGATATTCCAGAAGAGGAGAGAAACATTAAAGCTACAAGCCTCGAAAGAGACCTCTGCCAGCACATAAAGAACTTCTGGAATAACGAATTCGACCAGGCAAGATATGACCAGAGGTTCGACGAGCCGAAAGTCCATTACGAGAGAATGGTTTGGAGGATGATTCAGCATAAAGCCAGGTGGAATCGAATGCTTGAGCAACACCTTGGGGACAAGAAAATAGCAGCATTCGAGCCAATCCCCATTCAACCAGCCATTACAAAAGAAGTCAGAAGTCTGTTTGCCAAACAAACTCCTCCGGTACACAAAGTGGTGATGTCCGGAATGGTCTACATGCCAGACGCCTTCCCATTCACATACAAGAAGGAACTATTTGACAATGGGACCGTCTGCGGACCGGAAGAGCAATTGTGGCTCACAAATCATGCCAAGTTACGTCATATTGAGATGGCATACAACTTTTGGGAGTCCCTTCAACCTGTACTGAATTATGGAGCAGCCCACCACACTCCGATGTTGGACACAATAATAGAAAAGACAAAAGCAATACGGCAGCTGTGGGGGGAATACATGAAGGCATGGGGAAGCTGGGAGAAGGACATCAGACGATCTGTGCTAAATACAGGGGTGGTGATACCCCCGGGAAATGAGGAAATACTTCCAAGATTTCTACCAACAAGAATCCCGGTGGTGGAACCTAAAGAAACCACAATGGTTGGAATGCCCAATTTTGCATTAATGAGGGCCGAGTGCACAACCATGTACCGAACCAGAAATTGGGACAGAATGGGTAGGAAGAAGAAGCAGATACCACTGATGAGCGAAGCCAAATGCCTGGGGTATTTGAACATTCCACCAGTTCGGGACCTGTCAGGGCTGAGTGAGAAGGAGGCAGACATTATGGACACTCTCTATGCGGACATGAAGACCAGATTCTTCGAATTAATGCGAGAGATGGACTGGGAAGCCATGAGGTACTGCCAAGAAAACAAAGTGCGATTACGGTATAACACGGGGTTCCAAGGCGTCTTGGGTAGATATTTCGCAACCAAATGGACTGCTCAGCTTACAGCAATGACTGAGCCCAGTTTCATCGAGAAATATCTGAAAACCAAAGGGCCTGAGTTAGGGCTGTGGACTGAAGCTGATGACAAGATGATCGATGAGTATGAGGACCCGACGCCCGAACCCCACCAGTCAACCGAATCAGAACCCCACCAGTCAACCGAATCAGAGCCTCTCCAAACCGAATCTGCACCAGAGCCGCCAAAGAAAAAGAGGAAACTGATAAAACTGGCTGAGAAAGAAAAGGCCGGAAAACCTGCAGAATCTCAAGTCAAAATTCAGGAACCTCCCATTCAGCCAAGGATTCTCCCACCAGTACCCAAGTTCGATGGTACACCTTCTAAACCAAAGAACAGGGGTAAGGAGCATGCCATAGATCTATCCAAGAAAGAGCAGCAGCGTCTAGCCCAAGAACAATATGATGCTAAAATGGCAAGAAGGGCCCAAGAAGAAGCTGACGCAGAAAAGGCAATGAAAGATCAGAGGCTTGCGAAAGCTGAACGGGCTGAGGAACAAAGGGTTGCTGCTCGCAAGGAGCGCCAAATTGAAAGAGAAAGGCAGGAGAAGGAGAGGGCTGATGCTGAAATGGTCAAAGAAAAAGAAGAGTGGAAACAAAAGCGAGAGGCAGAAAAGGCAGAGCAAGATAAACTGTGGAAAGAAGAAATGGCCAAGAAAGCTGAGGAAGAAGCTAAGAAGGCTGAAATGGAAGAGAACAGTAGAAAATCCCGAGAAGAGGAAGAGAATAGAAAAGTTGCTGAGAAAATTCAAGCCGAGCTAGAGAAGAGACAGGATAAGGAAGTCACAACAGAGGCGGATGTTGGGGACGATGACTGTCAAATAATCAGCGGAACCAACATCGTGCCTATTAAAGTGAAAGAAGAGCCGGCTGAATGGGTTAAAGATCGAAAGAAGCAGCAAAAGGAGATAGCCACTCGAAGGAGTGGGAGTGAAAAGAAAGTGGATGAGATCAGTGAAGGACTCAAGCCCACAGAAGAGATAAAGGAAATGGTGCAGGAGGGCAATGAGCGTTTCGAACAGTTGAAGGAGAAGACTGCAGAACTGTTAGAAAGTCTGGATCAAGTTGCTGCAAATGCAATAGCTGCAGCTGCTGCCCAATCCCAAACCACTGCACCTGATGAGAAGACAACAGAATTAGAAGGCTCGCATGCTGAGGCGGATCCACAAGTCGAGGCAAATCAAGGAAAAGCAGTGGCAAATGAGGGCAGTGGTAGCAGCTCTCAAGCAAATGTAGATACCATTGAGGACCTGTTCAAGAACAAAACATATCAACAAATCCTCCAAGGGGATCTTGATATCACTGGAGATCAAGGAGATCACATGGTAGAACAGTTGGGGAAATTAAAAACAGGGAGGGACGAGGAGGTACCTCAAAAAGAACATCAACATGTTGTTGACCCGGTCTTTTCTGATGATTTTCTCAAAGCTGTGCTTCATGAATTTCCTTGTAATTCATATGAACAGGGAATATCTCAAGGAGGAGAGCAAGCGGGACACAAACAACAGCCTGAAGGACAGCCGCAAGCAGATACGCAGGCTGAAACTGAACATCAAGTAGAAGGTGAGCATCATGAGCAGCAAGAGCAGATGGAGGAGAAATCGAATTCTGACTGGGAGCAGGCATATCCTCAGGACTCCCAAGAATCAACGGGGTCAGTCCGATCCGCTGGATATTGGGAGAAATCCACCTCAAAGGGACGCCTGGGGGTATCCACAAAGAAATGCAAAAAGTTCCCCATTAAGGACGATGCAGATATAATGAGAAGGTTCAACGGGAACGAGCAGAATGCGGGGCGTTATATGGCGCTAGGAGAATTATTTGTACCCGATAAAGGATTCAGTCCGGAAATGGTGAATCATCCTACGCTGGTCTTCCTGCAACAAAACCATGGATAGACTGAATTCCTTACGCACCACGCTGAACCTGGGATAGCAGAGCTGGTTCGGGAGTTCTACTGCAACATCAATGTCGCTCAAAAGAAGAGTTGGGTGCGAGGAGTTGATGTAGACATATCTGGAGAATATCTGAACAGATTCCTCAATACCCCCAATTGGGCATCAGAATTCCCGATAGCTGAGCACTTTGAAAAGGGAGCATGTAAGGCAGTTGATAGGCCATACTATGACAACATCACAAGATCCCTCACTATCGAGAGCTACACTGGCGAGTTCTCCTTCAAAGCCAAGCACTTGAAGCTGGGGTTCCAACCTTCATATGATTTCTACATGTCAAAAATCAGGCCCAACCCTCATGCACATGAGACATCTGGTCGAATACTGAAGGGTTTTGCTAAGTTATGGCATGGACTGAAGATCAATGTAGGGGAGCACATTTTCCATGTCATGACTTCAAGGACCTCCGGTAGGGCGGTTGCTCTCTGCTATCCAAACCTCATTAGAAGAATCTGCGAAGCCCAAGGAGTAGATCTATCCGTTTTCTCGGGGAGCGACACTATCGATATGAGTCGCCCGATTCCAGTTCCAAAAATGCGGGTAGCTGACCCAGTGGTATACGCGATGCCAGAGGAATCAGAGGCCCAATCCAGATACACTCCTGGGCAACCGGCTAAGCGCAAGTCACGAAAGAAAGAGGCTCGTACTGAAGCAGTGCCTTCAACAAAAGGAGCTGGAGTCCCCTCAACTGGACCTGCTGCAGAGGAACATCCTCAAGGTGATGCCCCCACTCAGACTCATCCCGGAACTGATGTTTCCACGAAGACATCCAGTCCGACCCTCTCGAAGAAGCCCGACGGTGTCTCAGTATCCATCTGATTCTCAAACTCTGGAAGCAGTGAGCAGAATGGGAGAGTCAATGATGCAGAGTGTCAGATCTTTGGCAGATGTCATTGTTTCGACTCACGAGAAACAAATGCAGAAAGAGGAAGAGTTTAGGCTGAAAATGCTTGAGAGAGAAGAGGAGTTCAGAAGGGAAGCGGCAAGGCAGCATCAGGAAAGAATTGAGAATGAGGAAAAGAATAGAAAAATGTTTGAAGCAGTGTTCGCCAGTCAAGCCAGAATGTTCGACAATCAAGCCGAAATGATGAAGAACCTGCTCAGGAAGCTACCCTCACCTCCAAGAGATGACACTGGACCCTCCAAGCACCATCCAGAGAAGAAAGATTGAGTCCACGCGATCACATTCATGCGAGCTTCAATGTAAACATCATGCATTAGATTTTCCATTCACCTAGTACATTCTCATCCATACTGTGGAAATCTATTGTAACTGATGTATTTACTGCTTTTCACAAAGAGAATTTCGTCTTGAATTCTCACAAATATTTTGAAAAAGATGTGTGACAGTCCAAGATGAATAAGTGACTGTCACGCCAAAAACAAAGCTGTGACATGCTTGCATATTCACAGTGTCTTTTTACTGCTTTCAATTAAATAACCGGCATAAAACAAGCATAAATCTGTCACCTAAATTCACATGTTGAATTTAGGCTAAGGATGAAATTTTCAAACTATTAAATTGGGATAAAACAATTAAAAATATGCATGATATAAATTATTGAGGTTTTGAGCTATAAAAATCCAATGATATGATCACTTGGAAGAAAAACGAAATTTTCATGTTGAGAATTTGATTGAATAATTTGCAAGAAATTTTCAAAGGCTAAATTTAAGAATAAAGGTATGACATGATCAAACCATCCATGTGAGATCTGAGCCGAGTCATTTTTACTCAATAATTCTTTGTTGTGTGAACATCAATTCGATTAAAGGACACTAGAACTTGCAATTGGGATCGATTCAAGACCATGCCATATTCCCGAAATCGTGCATATGATCGAGGCACTTAAAAAAACCCAAAATTTTGGCCTTCTTTTGAATTCCAAACCCATAATATTTTCCCTTTAGGATTAACCAAGTTGAGCCTTTAAGCCTAATTTTTCTTTGAAACCACTATATTATTCCCAACCTTATAAAAAGAGCAAGAAATCAAACCCAAGTGCACACAAATCAATTCCATCAAGGCATTGTAGTCTATGATCATCAAAATATCAATCGGTATTCATAAACCGATCAAAAAAAAATGTTGAGATTCATTCAACACAAATAAATTGCAATTGACAAAGCAAATTAGACAAAGTCTAAAGTCATGCAATAGAAAAGAAAAACAAAAGAAAGAAAGAAATTTTGATGATCATAGATTTCAAGTAAAAATATGCCAAGTTATGATGGAATGGATTCATGTCACTTTTTGCCTAATAATTTCCTTCCATACCTAATGTTACAACTGTATGCCCCGTTACAACCTTGAATAAGACCTCGGGATCTCGATTTGAGGAAATGAGTAGGTGGCGAGTTGGTCTAATTGCAAGCTTATGGGAGAATTTATTTGAATTTGATTATGAGCGTATTGTCTAAAAGCCAACTTTGAGAGTGAGTGAAATTTCCGACTCTACTATATATGAGGCTCTGCTTTGATTGATAAATGTTCATGTCATGCTTGAATTCAAGAATTAAACCAATGAAATTTTCTATACATATATTCAAGAAGAATTAACAATAATGATTGATTTGTATACCTATCCAAGTGAGAAGTATCATTTCATTAAACACTGCAATCAAGAGAGTTTAATACTTGTAATTTTGATTGTATTATTCCAATATAACAAGAATGAAATTTCTGAAGCCACGCAAATGGATTGAATATGCAGAGCCCTTGCTCTTAGGAGCACTGACTCTGACTGCTCGGTGACGATCAGTATTAAATGTGAGGATGTTGATAATGGCCAAAATTGTCCATTATTTCCAATCCATTTCCGTGTCTGAGACGGACATTTTGATCGAAATCCCATCTTATTTCAATAAGAAAGCAGTTGAATTCGGCAGATTGATGCAAGTTTGTAAAAATATTAAGCTGGTAATGAAAGATACAAAACATGCAATTTTAATTGCATTTGTGTTAGAAAAATCCAAAAACATGAAAAAAGAAAAAGAAAAGAAAAAGGAATGAAAAGATGGGCAAAAGAATAAGATAGCCCACAAAAATCAAAAAGATGGGAAAAAGAATGAAAATCCCACAATCTGAAATTTTGGCTAAGTGTTGAAGACCAATTCGGTCTATAAGCAATTCGGCCTAAATCGAATTGCTCAATAGACCGAATTGCTGAAGAAAGAAGAAAAGAGAAGTGTTGAAGAAGGGAAGAGCAATCAATTCGGTCTGTGGCAATTCGGTCTAAACCGAATTGACCCCTAGACCGAATTGCACCATAAAGAAAGAAGACTTGGAGCAAAACAGAAAGAAGAGGTTCGATCTGTGCAATTCGGTCTAGACCGAATTGACTGCATAGATCGAATTGCCTTAAAGCAAAGAAGCCAAGCAGGAACCATCTTCAATTCGATCTAAGCCGAATTGCATGAGGAGACCGAATCACATTCAAAAGTACAGCTGAGCACGTGAGAAATGCATGATGGGCCTAGGGTTTCGAAAACAAGTATAAAAGCTGACCTTCCTCAACACAAGAAATATCCTTGGACACACAGAAACTCTTGGACAGTTGCTGGGAGACAAAAAGAAGGAAAAGGTTCTTCACCCCTTAAGGGTTAGGTAGGTAGATAGTGTAGTTTAGTAGTTTATTTTACATGCTTGTAACGTAGTTTTATTGCTTTTAAGCATAGTTTTGTCTTATAGAAGCTGGTTACCACCCTTAGTGTAGCCATTTCCATAAACCTTAAATGCTTTGTAGTTGGAATGAACCCTACCTTCAAGCTAATGAATGGTTTTAGGGTTATTTACTGCCTTCCAGTGTCAATACAAGAAAGAATCCAGAAATGGGTTTTCATTTCAAGTGTTTGGCATCTATTTAATGCTTTCCTTAGCAATAATGGTAGAATGTTTGTTTGTTTCAACTAGGTTATATTTATTATGCCCTAGTTGACTTGCATTCTCAATAAATGTGTGCTAAGTGGTTTGTGGCTTGACCTTACACCTTAGAGATTCAAATAAGTGTTCTTAGATTTTAGATAATCTTAGGCTTGCTAGAATTAATTTTTCTTGCTTTTTAGTTGCTGTTTTACTCGCTTTCTTTAGCTTAATGTTGCCTTAGATTGTGTAGGTGTTCTTGTTTTTGAGCATGTGTTCTTATTCTGTTTAGTTTATGCTTGAATCTTTAATCTTTGATTGCTTGTTTGTAGTTTGAGGTTTGGTTCAAGCCAATGCATGTTAGCCACATAACCTAGGTCTATTCTCCTTAAAATACTCATTAGTGTGGCTGTGAAGTGACATTGATGTGAAATGAAGGATTAGGTAAATCTTATCCATCATAAACCACACAATGTAAACCAAACCCACACTTATGAGAGAAAGACATGCAATTCGATCTGAGGTAGTTCGGTCTAGGCCGAATTACTCATGAAAATGGAACTGCATGGCAAAAATAGTTGTTAATTGCTTCATTTGAAAAATTTATATGCAATTCGATCTAGGCAATTCGGTCTATACCGAATTGCCCATGAGATCGAATTACATAGCAAAAAAGAGTTTTCATGTGATCTCCATGCAATTCGGTCTATAGACCGAATTGCCCATATAGACCGAATTGACTTAGGAGACTACATTGTATGCATTCCATCCCCTCATGCCTTTGTTTATTTTCTCTGTTCCACCAATTCGAATTTTCCAAGTTCGGTCTAGACCGAATTCAATTGGCAATTCGAATCACCTTCATTTTTGGGGTAAATGCCTTAGCCAAATTTGAGTGAAGGAATGACTTCATCAATTCGAATTGTCCAATTCGGTTTAGACCAAATTGCTTGACAATTCGAATTAGAGGATGCTTCATGACTTTACAAGGATTAATTGGGTATGGTGTTACTTCATACCTCATGCATCCTCAACTCGGTCTCTTTTGCATTTTGCCCAATAGACCGAATTGCTTTCTTCCTTCTATTTTAAAACTCCAAAAATATTTTGTTTCAAGAGTTGTGTAAGTTGCATGGGTGTATTGGGCCTAGGCCCACGACATCAAATTTTACCCATTACACATCTCAACCCATTAGTGTCTTAATTATTGTGTGATTAACATTCACACATTACCAAAAACATTTTCTTAATTTTGTTTATTTTCCCTTTCATTGTGTGTATGAACAACTAGTAAGAAATACATCAGACTAATGTTGGCGGATATTCCCACACGGATAATTAGCTCGTATTCTGAGTATTAATTACTAGTTGTTATTTTGCATGGTTCGGGTAGTGGTCGGTGGAAGCCTTGGCGGTTCGTCCATCCGGGATCATAATAGCTGCTCAGCTGACTCCTATCCGGATAAAGTTTTCTTCTCTTTATCTTAATTTCAAACCCGAATCTAAAACTGTAGTAATAGTAGATGATATATGTCAATGTCATCTAATAATTATTACAGTAATAGAACATGTGGGTTATCATCCAAATTCATAGATAGTAAAGTCTAAGGTGACGGCGGCAACTGTCACTTAAGGCATTTCACTGTCTACAAACCATTCCATCTGGAATACTTGGGAACCGAGTAGCAGATGTTTGCAGCTCGGATAACCCCAATTATTTCTGGCATTCTTTTTAGCCCAATTCTTCTTATCTCAGGCTTATTCATCTTTGTGTATCGAATTCTGTCTAACCCCACCATATATTTTGGGGTAATTTATTTTACTTCTCATATACATGTATGCATGATACTATTATGTAGATATTGTGGTCTATTACTATTTTGGGGATCCTTCCCCTTGGACATAGAAGTCTTGTATTAAATCAGATGTTCCATAATAAATTTGCAACAAAAATCACTTTATAAAATCCGGATCTGAGTAGGGGATAATTCTACAGTTGTGACTAATTCATCTTCTACTGGGGGTTGATTTTGAGAACTTAGAAGCAGAGTCAGCGATTAGGTCTCTCCTAGACTGAAAGGATCTGTGTTTAAATTGAGAGTTTAGTACCTGTTTAGGGAATGATTTTCAAACATCTATTTGTTTCTCAAAATTACTGTGTGTTGGAAATCTTGTATTAAGTGTTGCATCGAATCAGTGTCCACTTGGATTCGGATAAGATGTGATAATTAATATTAGAGGAACAACATATAGGCCTTGGTTAATTTCTAAGGTAGGGTTGAGTATTCTTTCAACTGCTATCTTCTCTCACCAAAGCCTAAAATTGAGTCTTGAGTGAGTACATTCGGAACAAACCTTCATAGGTCTGTTCCACTCATGTTTTTATCTCATAACTAACCAGATGTTATAAGCCCTGTGGCTTACTGATATTTGGGAAGTTCTAAATCTGCATCTGGTCACCAAGACCAGGGGCTCTTTTATACTAACGGATTGTGACGATCTTTTAAGACTTCCGAGCGATAGATTTTTAAATGCTTTCTTTACTGCTTTTTTTACCGCTTTCATAGAGGTCACTCGGAAGCAGAGATGCATCTGCCGGTTGTAAGGTTTAAGAGTTATGGATTAGTTTGGGGTTAGATTTGGACTTTGGGTGTGACAAGGGGGACGATAGGAGTACTTGGCATATCAACTAATGATATGTTAGGTGTTGCTTGTCCACCACATATGACTAACATTCTCTTGCAAGGCATTGCAAGGGGGGTTATTAATCTGTGGTATCTTAGAAGTTGAGGTCTTAAGAGCATGTAAACTCCTACCATAAGTACCTGTCTGCTAAAGGGAACATGGTATAGAGAGCATAAGAGTTAGCTAACTGATGGATTATCCCAAACAAGGATCTGTGTATTAAAATGGAAGTTTACGTGTGTTTCATCTGAACCTTGTCCAATCTTCATTATTTTCTCCCTGTCCCTTCTGTCTCATTTTAAATCTGCTTTCTTAGAATAATTTTATCTGCTTTCTTAGAATCATTTTAATTGCTTTCTTAGAATAGATTTAATTGCTTTCACAGATATGATTATATCATGCTTTGTAGAATAATTTTATTGCTTTCATAATCTGCTTTAAATTATTGGCAAGTAGTTGTTAGAAACCATTGCAAAACTTGAATCGAGTAACCGAGTGGAAAATCTTAGTAAACGACGTGGGCCCTGCTTCTATCGCACATCCTCCAGTGAACGATCCGGTCTTACTATAAATTACTGCAACTTTAGACACCGTGCGCTTTCGGGAGCACAGTTTCTTAACACGAGCAATAAAAACGTGATAACCTATAATATATCCCTAATCCCAACTCCATCTTTATAAATTGGTTTCACTAAATAAAATTGAAAACCAGGATTATGATTTTTCAGAAAATACTCATACAGTGGGAGTGTATTTCATGGCAAGGATCTTTATGACATGAAACTATGACAAGTTTCATGATGCTGAATGCTGGGGATCTTCAGTGTGACAGACTGAAGGTCAAGATTGAATTATCTATCCCGGCTGCACCGTGAAAGTTGTCAAAAGTCTCATGCCGGGAAGAACCGCAGCGCCGTTTGAAATCAGAATACCCCACATGAGTAGTAAAAAGTGAAATATATCCTTAAACCCTTTCCCCATGAAGCATAACTCTTTTCTTTTTAATAAATTCGAACCTGATATTTTTTATAAAAATACACTCGTGTTAATGAACTAAAAGTTCTAAAGTTTCATTAACCTAGAATCTTGGCGAATATTAACTTAGACCTTTTGCTACACCTAGATAACTTAGAGGCTTTACATCAAATTAGGAACGCTAACTAGAGACTGATATTGCCTTAGTTCTGGATCGCGTTCATCTAAGCGCACGCCTAAACATAACAACTCTCGGCTTTAGCCATTCCTATCCTTGTATGAATTAGAAAACTTCCTCATGTGGAACAATAAGAAAATCAAGTTTTATTAAAACACTCTCTATTCCAAAAATCTTGTTTGGATTTCCAAACAACAAATCCGAAAATTTGAAATTAGAAATTTACGAAACGTCTTGTTCGAGCGATCTATCTAAACCAAGATAAGCTAATCTATACACGTTATAACAGAAAATGGCGCCTAGGAGGAAACCGAGGAAGGTGAGTCCAAACGGCACTGACGCTAACCTTTCCAACACGCCCAACAACAGTGAAAGTCCTCAGAACCCAGGAGAGCAAGTGCCTCAAGCGCCCAATAATATGGAAGCACGTTTAAAGACGATAGAGTGATTCCTAGTAGCATTAGGAAATGCGGAGGTGCATAGGACACCTGCAACAGTACCTCCACCCGTAGCTCAAACCAACTATCTAGCGTTGGTGAATCCTTATCAACCACCACGTTATGATGGGCAGGAGGATCCCGCCAAACTAGAGGGGTGGATCCGTACATTTGATAAGCTCTTAGATGCTATCAAATGTCCTGATGAGGCAAAGATACGAGTAGCAACCTACTACTTAGGAGGCGAAGCCGATGAGTGGTGGCAAGACCTCCAGAGGAATTTAGAGGAAGCTGAAGAAGCTTATTCGTGGATTAAACTTAAGGAGGATCTAAGGGACTGATTCTACCCCATGAGCACCAAGGCGGCAATGTATAAGAGTTTTTATCACTGAAGCAAGAGGGACGGACGGTGCAGGAGTATTACACCCGGTTCAAGGAGCTAGTACGATTTGCTACGACGATAGTACCAACCGACTCTGACAAGGCTCAGAAATTCGAGATGGGTCTGAACCTTAGTATCCGGGAGATACTTGCAGTAGGACAATTCACGAACCTGCAGACGGTTTATGATCGAGCTGTAGCAATTGATCGAGTCCAGCAACTGAAGCGTAAGGAAAATGGGGAGACAAGCAAGGACTCACAAGGAGTTGAGAAGAAGAATCGGAGAAAAAACGGTAGACAAGATAGGAACGAGAATAAGGATTTCTATAATGGGAGAAATGGCATATGTCGTACAGTCGTACCGCGTTGCCCACAATGCCATCAAGCCCATCTGGTGCGCGAGTGCCCAAGGCGTGGGACTTGTTATAGATGTGGTGGGGAAGACCACATGATTAGAGAATGTAATGTTCGTGAGGAGATGATTGAGAAGATGATAGAATTGGTAAACCCTCAACAAGGAGATCAAGGAAGAGAATAATAAGTAGGCAGTTATGGGGACATAACTGAAGTCCTAAGGGGGAGAGGATGTAATTCCCCGTAAGATAGACATTTATTTATTTATTTATTTTTTTGACGATATGTATTTCGAATAAATAAATAAACAAATTCAAATTGTTTTGAACAACGTCATGGCTTGATCCCTTCACCGGGTATGTAGGCAGCTTAGAAGTCTTAATTCTAAGTTCAGTCACAAAATAATAAAATAAACAAAAGACCGTAGCACGAGAAAAGCCGAAACACAACTTCGAGGACGAAGTTGATTCTTAAGGAGGGTAGACTGTAATACCCGAGAATTTTACAACATAAATAAATAAATAAATACAATAAATAAATATAATAAATAAATCAGCAAATACATTAAATAAATAAATATAGAAGAAATAAGAAATGAAATTAAAAGAGATTTAATTAAACAAAAGAAATTAAAATTAAATAAAGTTAAATAAGTCGTTACACGGGTATCCGATATAAATGAACTCGAGAGTTCGAAACCAAAAGGTAACATTTGATCCGAAAGAAATAACGACACGAAATAGGAACCCGAAGAGAGTCCGGAAATTGGAATTCGAGAGCATAGAGGGATAAAAACCCGAAAGAGAGGCGGAAAAGCACGACGGATCGCACGACCCGCCCGGACCGGAGTCCAGGCGTGTCCGGCGCGCTGGCCGCGCGCTAATGGGGAGAAAACCGCGCCAACCCCGCGCCAAGTGACAGATTCGCCCGTTGCGTGAATCTCTCGCCCGAACGCGGATTTTTCGACTTTCGGTTGAACATCTTTCGACTCTATACTCTTAGGGTCAGATCTTGGACGCCCTAGGTCTTAGCTATCTATAAATAAGACCTCCTAAAAGCTCCGAATACGTTTGAAACCATACGAAATCTCTCTATACACATCAAACCCTAATCCCGGAGTCGTCGGAGGCACGAAGGCATTCAAAGACTGAATCTTGGACGAATTTCGAAGACCCCCGTCGCTGTGGTAAGCCTTGATCCATTCTTTTCCATATGTGATTCGAAAACGAATCCTAAATTCGATCTTTTTCTATTCCAAACCCCCGGTCCGGATCGAGAGCGAAGAACCCGACAAACGGAGAGGATAAACGGAGGACTGGAAGCCACGCCTCCGAATCGACGATCCCGGATGCTCAACAATCTGTAAGTTAACGCTTACTTTGGTTTTGGGTTGTTAAAAGATTCGAACATATAGATCTAATGGAACCCTACCTCAAATCTGTCTACACCGGCGCAACGCTTTTATTGAAATTATTCGGACCCCTTAAACGTTCAAACGAGAAAACTTAAAACACAAAAAACATTCCTAAGACACTGATCTAGCTCTAGTAAAAATTTCATAATTTTTCATCGTGTTTCGAGACCCGAAAACGATCATAAACGAGCCTGCTTTAGATTTAGATCTTGAAACGATGATAGATTCTTTATTCGAACTTGTTGGTGATTTCTACCTTAGATCTAGACCGATCTAGGCTCGGCATTGAACATAAGAGTTGTAGATCTATACGTTATGAATACCTCCGTAAAATTTCAGAATTTTTCGTGATGATTTGATATATGAAATCCACCCCAAACCGAACTGGTTTAAAATCGGATCTTGAAAACTGGACAGAACATAGATTCGAACTTGTTGACGTTTTTGACTATGGTTCTAGGCCGAATTAGATCTTTAGCCGAACATGAAAGTTGTAGATAATTGTCTTAGGAAGGTCCATGTAAAATTTCATCAAATTTGGAGTTCATTTGCTATGGTAGATCTCGAAACTTTTAAACTGCTGTGCGAAAACGCGGACAGATTTTTGATCTGACGAAAATTGACGTTGTTGACCTGTTTCGGTATCTCGGATCGAAAAAGTTAAAACACGAACGTTGTTCATCTCGACGATACCGAGTCACTGGTAAATTTTCAGAAATTTTGGAATTAAAACTGATTTTTCACGAAATTTGGAGTAAACAGCGTTTTATAAACTTATATTTGCGAAACTTGTGAAATTTACGAAACTTGTTCAAACCTTGCGGGTTCGATTCCCCAAGGCGTCTGTGTCCCTGCCGGTTCGATTCCCCAGGATGTCTGTGTCAAACCTTGCGGGTTCGATTCCCCAGGGTGTGTTTGAGTTCTTGTGGGTTCGATTCCCCAAAGGCGATTGTATGTTCTCCTGCGGGTTCGATTCCCCAGGATGTCCGTGTCAAACCTTGCGGGTTCGATTCCCCAGGGTGTGTCTTTATGCGGGTTCGATTCCCTAGAATATGTGTTGATTCCTACGGGTTCGATTCCCTAGGATGTATTTGAGTTCTTGCGGGTTCGATTCCCCAAGGGCGATTGTCTGTTTTCTTGCGGGTTCGATTCCCCAAGAATAAATTATACTAGATTACATCGAATAAAAGAGGGAGAGCGAAATCCTGAAATACGTGAATATTTCCTTCATTTAAATTGTGCCTTTAAATTATGTCTTGAGATTATTTTATCATGTTGTTGGATTATGATCCTATGGAAACCCTTGTCTTTTAAATTATGCAATTAAATTATTATTAGATGGATAAAATTTAATCATGGATGTTCTGCACATGTTTTCTTTAAATCTAATTATAGACTTTGAAACCTCATGATCATGTTTGTGTTAACTTACTCAGCAAGTTTTTGCTGACCAAACCATTTTAATTTCTTTTTCTTCCAGAGTTGAGAATTATGCATCGTCATATGCATACACGGGAAGCTTGGGATGATATATTATTTTGAATTTTTGTATTAGACTAGATCTTGCATGAACGGGCATGTTTAACCCGTGATTAGGCCATGTTGGCCCTATATTTAAATTTCGCTGCATTATACATATGTAATTATTATTTTCCGCTGCAACTTTGATGTAATATTTTTAAATTATATATATGAATGGGCTGTTTGAATGTTTTAAATTCTGAAAAAACCATAGCCTTGCATCTCTTTAGTGAGCTAGGAGAAACCGTGTCTCGCTAGGGAGGTGTGGCGGTGACATCCGGACCTGGGTGACCAAAAACCGGGGTGTTACAACGATGGACTCAACATTTGGAACTCAAGAAGAAGAAAGGTGCAATGGGTCATGTAATACCCGAGAATTTTCCAACATAAAATAAAACGATAATTAAATAAATAAAATACATACCATAAATAAATAAATGAAACCAGCAAATAAAGAAATAAATAAAGATAAGGAAATGAGAAATGAGATTTTTACTTAAAAAGGAATTAAAGGAATTTAATTCAATAAAAGGATGGATAAATGGTACACCAAAACCCGACACTAATGAACTCGAGTATTCGAGTCCAAAACATCCAATTAGACTGAGAATAAAATTAGAGAGAAAGTATGACCCGAATATACCCCGGGAATCGGAATTCGGGAGCATAGAGGGATAGGAACCCGAAAGAGAGGCGGAAAAGCACGACGGATCGCACGACCCGCCCGGACCGAAGTCCAGGCGAAGTCGGCGCGGTGGCCACGCGGTAAAGGAGGTTCAGCGCGCCACGACCGCGCCACCCCACAGATTCGTTTGTTGCGTGAATCTCTCACCCGAACGCGGATTTTTCGACTTTCGGTTGAACATCTCTCGACTCCAGACCTTTAGGTCGGTCGTGGACGCCCTAGGGATTGAGAATTCTATAAATAAGCCCCTTGGGAGCCCCAAACAAGTTTACGAAACCCTACAACATTCTATACGTTCGAAACCCTAAATCCGGAGTCGTCGGAGGCACGAAACCAAGACGAACGCTGTTGGACGAGTTTCTCTACAGATCTCCATAGTCGTGGTAAGTCTCGGTCCAATCTTTATTCAATAAACGATTCGAAAACGAATCCTAATCATCTCCTTTTTCTTTCTACACCCCCGTATCGAATCTAGATCGTAGAACCCGACGAACGGAGAGGAGAAACGGTGATCTGGAAGCCACGCCTCCGAATTGGACATTCCCGACGTTCATAGACACTGTAAGTTAACCTTACATGGTTTTGGGAGATTTTAAAACATTCGAAACCTAAAAGATTTGTCAAGAACCATAAATCTGTCCACTTTTGTTTTTCTACCGACGCAACAGATTTGTTGAATTTTTCCGACCTTTAAAACGAACTCAAACGGAAAAACTTAAAACACGAAAAACGTTCCTAAGACTTAGACCTAGCTACTGTAAAAATTTGAGAATTTTTGGAGTTGATTTGATATGTGAAAACCCGTTGAAACCGAACTGTTTGATTCTAGATCTTGAAATCTTGGACAGAACTTAGGAATGATCTTGATCTCGTTTTTGACATAGGATCTAGGCTGTTTTAGATCTTTGGCCAAACATGAAAGTTGTAGATAAATGTCTTAAGATGATCCCTGTCAAATTTCATTAAGTTTGGAGTTGAATTGATATGTTAGAATTTGAAATCTTTAAACTGTGACATGTTAAACTCGGACAGATTTCTTGTTATGCGAAAATTGGCGATTTTGACCTACTTAGGTATCTCGGATTGAAAAAGTTAAAACACGAAAGTTGTAGATCTTGATGTTTCCGAGTCAGATATGAAATTTTGGAATTTTTGGAATTAAATCTGAATTTATACGAATTTTGGAGTAAACTGTGAGTTACCGAAACGAAATTTTGAAATCTTGTTGAAACATGGAATTAACCTTTAGGGTTGAAACGAATTGAGATATTATTTCTAAATTAATACATTAGAAGGCAGATTTTAAAAACTAAATCCCCTTACAAACTTGATAAATTAAAATTAGGGGTGAGTGCTCTGCAGGGTGCCCCCTAACGATTCACTTCGTGCCGTAATGGACGATGGTGACCCCGCGCGCTATACTTGAAATGTGATATTACCAAAACGGCGAAACTTAGAGCCTACACTCTCGTGAATATCCGTATGGATTTCCCGAGGCTCCGGAGTGGTACTGGGTATGGCTAATACGGCTGCGGCCGCCGGGCTACCGGCTAAACTTGTTGACATCGCGATTTTTATCGTGAAACTTTGAAATACCAAATCGGGAATGTAATGGGGATTCTAAATTAAATTAAACTAGATTAAATGATATTGTTGTCAAATTAAATTATTTAAATGCTTTATTTAAATTATGGCTATTATCTTGAACCATGTGATATGTGTTATTAAATAGAGCCTGAGATAAATTATGCTATTGGATATGGATTAGATGGAACTAAATATTATGTTATTATCATGCTTTTGTTAAATTATTAAACTTATGGCTTTTAAACCCTACAGTCATGCATGTGTTAACTTACTCAGCAATTTTGCTGACCAAAACCATTTTTATTCCTTTCTTTACAGAATATGTGGATTGAGCCTGTATGAGCACGAATCATGCATGGGATTTTGGGGATTGTTATTTTGCTTTTAAATTTCGTACGTAGACTATATTATGAACGGGCTTGTTTAACCCGTGTTTTGGCCATGTCGGCCCTTTTTATACTTTCCGCTGCGATACTGTACTAAACTAAATATATCCGCTGCGCTATGCTATTATTATTTTCGAATTATATTGTATGGGCTATTTTGAATGCTTTAAATGTTTTAAATACTGCAATACCTAGCCTTGCATCTCTTTAGTAAGCTCGGAGAAACCGTGTCTTACTAGGGAGATGTGGCGGTGACATCCCGACCTGGGTGACCAAAAACCGGGGTGTTACAAGTTGGTATCAGAGCCCGGCTATTTTTAAACTATTATTTTTAAACCATTATTATTTTTTTTTAAACTACTATTAATATTTTGACTATTACTTTAAATTTTAAAGTATTATTTCCATGGAAGAATTTTTATTCTTTATTTTAAAACCCATGGAAAAGTATATGGTGTATTAAATTATTATTGGGGGGAATTATCATTTGCATATGCATGTCGCATCTCTGCTATGAACTTAGCATCTTGGAAACTTGAACTTAGAATCTTGGCGAAACTTGAACTTAGAATCTTGGCGAAACTTGAACTTAGAATCTTGGCGAAACTTGAACTTAGCATCTTGGCGAAACTTGAACTTAGAATCTTGGAAACTCGAACCTAGAATCTTGGCGAATATTAACGTAGATCTCTTGCTTGCGCTAGATGGCTAGTCAAGACATGATGCAGTTGATGATCAAGATGATGAGCGTTCATCTCGATTCCCACCAAACCCTAGAGCAAATGAAGTACCGTATGGCTCAATTGGAGGCCAATTTACATCACATGGGCAACTTGAGAGAGGCGGATCATCACCGCATAAACCAACTCGAGCGCCAAGTTCAAACCCTCACTACACAAAACTTAATACTAAAGGAATACATCGATGCCCACGGGCAAGATTTAAACACTATCTTTGACGACCTACTACCGCCGAGTTCGGAGGAGGAAGATCCGGAGGAAGATCCCGCTACCCCACCGGGAGACGTCATGCGACACTAGAGATTCTATTGTTAGATATTATTTTGCTAGGAAAATATTTCTACTTTTGTACTAAAAATTTCTTTTGAGGAAATAAAATGCCGATTTATTTTTAATAAATCGAAAACAAAAAAAAAAAAGAATTTCGAAATAAAATAAAACCCCGAAGCGTACGACGCTTCTTAGTTCGAACAAAGCACCACGTGCTAAATTGCAATACACATATACATTTATAGAAATTGCTTAGGCTATATGTTAAATTCACCAGTCCTAATCTCTTCCGTTTGTACCCGAATGGCACCCAGAGGAAGAGGAAGGACTCAAACCGCTCCCCAAACCACCACTGAGATACCTACTGAGACACCACCGAACGTCACTGAACCAATTCAACCTGAGATGGAACAACCCCAAGGTGCGCAGGACGCCCCCGCACCGAACAATGTGGGCGATCGTCTTAGGACGATAGAGGAAGTGTTGATTGCGCTCGGGAACGCGCAAGTCAACCAGGGTCAAGCTGCGGCGGTACCTCCGCCCCAAGCTCGCCCTAACTACCTAGCGATGGTGAATCCCTACCAGCCGCCCCACTATGCTGGTGAGGAGGGTCCAGCTAAACTGGAGGAATGGATCCGGACTTTTGACAAGCTGCTGGGAGCGGTCAAATGTCCGGAAGGAGAGAGGGTACATGTCGCTTCATACTACTTGGGAGGCGAAGCTGATGACTGGTGGCAAGCAACGCAAGCCAAACTAACTGAAGATGACGAGCCTTACTCGTGGATGGAGATGATGGAACTACTCAGGGATCGATTCTATCCCTTGAGTACCAAAGCTGCCATGTACGAAGAATTCCTGTCGTTGAAGCAAGGAAGCCAAACGGTGCAGGAATACTACACCCGCTTCAAGGAGCTGGTGAGGTTCGCACCAAGGCTAGTGCCTACTGATGCGGAGAAGGCATAGAAGTTCGAGATGGGACTGAACCTGTCTGTGCGCGAAGTGATCGCGAGGGTACACTACCCCGATTTGCAAGCCGTATACGATCGCGCTGTAGCGGTAGCACGCGTGCAGCAGCTGAAAAGAAGGGTGAGTGGGGAGTCCAGCAGGGGTCCTCAAGACAAGAGAAGCCGAGACTCGAGAAACGAGAACAACACTGGAAGGAACGAGCAGCGCAGAGGGTCGAATAGGCCCCAACAAAACAACACGGGAAGGAGGTTAAATCAAGAAGATCCGGTACCGCCTTGCCCGCGATGTGGACGACCACATCTGGCAAGGGGATGCCCGCAACAAGGCGCTTGTTACCGATGCGGTCGAATGGGTCACGTTCGACGGGAATGTCGAACTAGGCTCGAGAACATAACGAAGAGGGACGACTTAGTCGCGGGGCAAGAACAGCCTCAAAACCAAAACGGGCGAAACGGCAATAACCAAGGGTACAGACCCCCTCAAAATAGGCCGCAAAACCAGAACCAGAACCAACGACCTCCGCCCCCACAGAATCAAAACCAGCAACAAAATCAACAGCCGAATGCGAATCAGCAGGGCAATCAGGGACGCCCTGTGGGGAGGCTCAATGTGGTAAACCAAGCGGACGTGCCTGCGCAAGGAGAAGTGATGGCAGGTACATTTCACGTTTTGAATACACCCCTTAGAATCTTATTTGATTCCGGAGCTAGTTGCTCAATTATTGCATCAAGGATAGTGCCTGAGCTAGATCTACCTAAGTGCGAGAGAATTAGTTTAGGAATTCAATTGCCTTCTGGAGAAGTAGTGTCTTGCTCTAAACGATATAACGGAATTCCTATAGTGATAAAGAACGTAGAATTCTTCGCGAACTTGGTAGAATTTAACTTAAGAGACTTTGACATCATACTGGGGATGGATTGGCTATCCCAGTATAAAGCGGTGATCGAATGCCAAAAGCAAAAGATCACCTTGTCAAAAAGTAGGGGAAAGAGAGTTATCTTTTACTCTCAGCCCCCTAAGAAAAGTAACAAAATCGTTAGCGCACTTAAACTAAGTAACTTGATGCGTAAGGGGTATGAACTATATACGTGCTATGTGCACAACCTTGAGGCGGAAGAGAACAAGGTTGATAGCATACCAGTGGTAAGAGTATACCCGGACGTGTTCCCTGAAGACGTTCCAGGCATGCCACCTGAGAGAGATCTTGAATTCACCATAGATCTCATTCCGGGGACAGAGCCTGTCTCAAAAGCTCCGTACCGGATGGCACCACTGGAAATGAAGGAGTTAAAGGAACAACTCGAGGAGCTATTGGGAAAAGGTTACATAAGACCGAGTACGTCCCCTTGGGGAGCACCGGTTTTGTTTGTCAAGAAGAAAGACGGAGGACTACGTCTTTGCATAGATTACCGAGGACTAAACCAAGTGACCATTAAGAATAAATACCCCCTACCGAGAATAGAGGATCTGTTTGATCAACTGAAGGGAGCTTCAGTATTCTCGAAGATCGATTTGCGATCTGGGTATCATCAATTGAGGATTGCCGAGAAGGACATTCCAAAGACGGCGTTTCGAACACGATATGGCCATTACGAGTTCACAGTGTTATCCTTCGGGTTAACAAATGCTCCGGCCATGTTCATGAATCTCATGAACAACGTGTTCCGAGAATTGTTAGACCAGTGCGTCGTAGTGTTCATTGACGACATCCTGATCTACTCGAAGAGCGAGGAGGAGCATGCGAAACACTTACATCAAGTGTTGGAAATCTTGCGAAGAAATCAGCTATACGGCAAGCTGTCGAAATGTGACTTCTGGCTGAAAGAAGTGGCATTTCTCGGACACATAGTATCCGCTGATGGAGTATCAGTGGATCCGGCAAAAGTCTCTGCCGTAACTGAATGGGCAACTCCGAAAAGTCCAACGGAAATAAGGAGTTTCCTTGGATTAGCCGGATATTACAGACGATTTGTAAAGGACTTTTCAAGGATTGCACGTCCTTTGACCCAGCTACTTAAGAAAGGAGCAAAATACGAGTGGACCGAAGCATGTGAGTCATCGTTTCAAGAGCTGAAGAAACAACTCACAACCACACCCGTATTAACACTACCATCAGAGCATGGTGACTTCGAAGTATATAGCGATGCTTCGAAGGAAGGTTTAGGTTGTGTTTTGATGCAAGACTCGAGAGTCGTAGCCTATGCATCACGCCAACTAAAACCTCACGAGGAAAATTATCCGACACATGACCTGGAGTTGGCAGCGGTCGTTTTCGCTCTAAAGATATGGAGACATTATCTTTATGGGCGGAAGTGTCGAATGTTCACCGACCACAAAAGCTTGAAGTATATATTCACTCAGAAGGAGTTGAATTTGAGACAGCGAAGGTGGTTGGAACTCATTAAGGACTACGATTTAGAGATAGCGTACCACGAAGGGAAGGCGAATGTGGTAGCCGATGCCCTAAGTCGGAAAACCCAACACGTGACAAACTCGTTGGTAATTCCGCCGGTATTGTACATGGATTTGGCAAGATTGGAGTTAGAACTTGTGCATCCTGGCACAGTGAGAGAAACGGTCAATGCCATGGTCGTAGAAACTCCAATATTAGACGAGATTCGACTCGCTCAACCGGGCGATCCGAAACTCGAGAAGATAAAAGGGTATATTGCCGAAGGAAAGGCAATAGGATTTGCTGTCCACGAGGATGGAAGCGTCCGTTTCAAAGGTAGATGGTGTGTGCCTCTTAAATGTGCCGAGTTGAAGCAAAGGTTGATGGAGGAAGGGCACAACACGCCATATTCCGTACATCCCGGAGGTGACAAGCTATACAAAGATCTGAAGAAGATCTATTGGTGGCCGGGAATGAAGAAGGAAGTGGCAAATTTCGTGGCGAGATGTCTTACCTGCCAAAAGGTTAAGGCAGTGCGACATAAACCCTTAGGATTGATGCAACCACTAGAGATTCCAAGTTGGAAGTGGGATAGCATCTCAATGGACTTTGTCTCGGGATTACCCCGATCACCTAAAGGCATGAATAAGATTTGGGTGATTGTGGATAGGCTAACGAAGACAGCCATATTTATCCCAATGAAAGACACGTGGACTATGGACCAATTGGCCCGAGCCTACATTGATAATGTGGTACGACGACATGGTGTACCACATGATATCATTTCCGATAGAGACAGTAGATTTGTCTCTCATTTCTGGATGGAGTTACAAAAAGCTCTCGGTACTCAAATCAAAATGAACACCGCATTCCACCCGATGACGGATGGACAAACCGAAAGAACAATCCAAACACTAGAAGACATGCTGAGAGCATGTGTGTTGGAATTCAAAGGAAATTGGGAATCTCATTTACCCTTGATTGAGTTTTCCTATAATAATAGTTACCATGCTAGTATCGGCATGGCACCTTTCGAGGCATTGTATGGACGACAGTGCCGAAGCCCTTTGAGCTGGGAAGAAAACGATAAGTCCGTGGTAGTGGGACCACAACTTATCGAAGACATGGCTCAACAAATCAAAGTGATCCAAGGGAAGATGAAAGCCGCACAAGACCGTCAAAAGAGTTATGCCGACGTGAGACGACGAGACCTAGAATTTCAAGTGGGAGATAGGGTCATGTTAAAGATATCACCCATGAAGGGGGTGATGCGCTTTGGCAAACGAGGGAAGTTAAGTCCTCGATACATAGGACCTTACGAAATTCTAGAACGAGTCGGAACTCTAGCCTACCGATTGGCTTTACCGCCACACTTAGATAGAGTTCATAATGTCTTCCATGTCTCGCAACTAAAGAAGTATGTGCCGGACCCGACACATGTACTTCAACCGGAGATAATTGAGCTCGATGAAGATTTGACTTACGAAGAAGTCCCAGTGCGTATTCTCGATACTAAGGAACGAGTAACAAGGAACAAAACCATCAAAATGATCAAGGTTCTTTGGTCAAATCACGAAAGTGAGACGGCAACTTGGGAGGTAGAATCCGACATGAAAGAACGATACCCGACATTGTTCCAAACCGATTCCGACACAGTTATGGGGACATAACTGCAATCTTAAGGGGGAGAGGATGTCATACCCCCTAATTTTCGTGCATTTTTGTAAACTTTTGAACTACGTTATGGCTTGATCCCTTTACCGGGTACGTAGGCAGCTTAGAAGTTTTAATTCTAAGTTCAGTCACAACATAATAAAACAAACACAAGACCTTAGCACGAGACGAGAAAAGCCGAAACACAACTTCGAGGACGAAGTTGATTCTTAAGGAGGGTAGACTGTAATACCCGAGAATTTTCCAACATAAAATAAAACGATAATTAAATAAATAAATAATAAATAAAATACATACCATAAATAAATAAATGAAACCAGCAAATAAAGAAATAAATAAAGATAAGGAAATGAGAAATGAGATTTTTACTTAAAAATGAATTAAAGGAATTTAATTCAATAAAAGGATGGATAAATGGTACACCAAAACCCGACACTAATGAACTCGAGTATTCGAGTCCAAAACATCCAATTAGACTGAGAATAAAATTAGAGAGAAAGTATGACCCGAATATACCCCGGGAATCGGAATTCGGGAGCATAGAGGGATAGGAACCCGAAAGAGAGGCGGAAAAGCACGACGGATCGCACGACCCGCCCGGACCGAAGTCCAGGCGAAGTCGGCGCGGTGGCCGCGCGGTAAAGGAGGTTCAGCGCGCCACGGCCGCGCCACCCCACAGATTCGTTTGTTGCGTGAATCTCTCACCCGAACGCGGATTTTTCGACTTTCGGTTGAACATCTCTCGACTCCAGACCTTTAGGTCGGTTGTGGACGCCCTAGGGATTGAGAATTCTATAAATAAGCCCCTTGGGAGCCCCAAACAAGTTTACGAAACCCTACAACATTCTATACGTTCGAAACCCTAAATCCGGAGTCGTCGGAGGCACGAAACCAAGACGAACGCTGTTGGACGAGTTTCTCTACAGATCTCCATAGTCGTGGTAAGTCTCGGTCCAATCTTTATTCAATAAACGATTCGAAAACGAATCCTAATCATCTCCTTTTTCTTTCTACACCCCCGTATCGAATCTAGATCGTAGAACCCGACGAACGGAGAGGAGAAACGGTGATCTGGAAGCCACGCCTCCGAATTGGACATTCCCGACGTTCATAGACACTGTAAGTTAACCTTACATGGTTTTGGGAGATTTTAAAACATTCGAAACCTAAAAGATTTGTCAAGAACCATAAATCTGTCCACTTTTGTTTTTCTACCGACGCAACAGATTTGTTGAATTTTTCCGACCTTTAAAACGAACTCAAACGGAAAAACTTAAAACACGAAAAACGTTCCTAAGACTTAGACCTAGCTACTTTAAAAATTTGAGAATTTTTGGAGTTGATTTGATATGTGAAAACCCGTTGAAACCGAACTGTTTGATTCTAGATCTTGAAATCTTGGACAGAACTTAGGAATGATCTTGATCTCGTTTTTGACATAGGATCTAGGCTGTTTTAGATCTTTAGCCAAACATGAAAGTTGTAGATAAATGTCTTAAGATGATCCCTGTCAAATTTCATTAAGTTTGGAGTTGAATTGATATGTTAGAATTTGAAATCTTTAAACTGTGACATGTTAAACTCGGACAGATTTCTTGTTATGCGAAAATTGGCGATTTTGACCTACTTAGGTATCTCGGATTGAAAAAGTTAAAACACGAAAGTTGTAGATCTTGATGTTTCCGAGTCAGATATGAAATTTTGGAATTTTTGGAATTAAATCTGAATTTATACGAATTTTGGAGTAAACTGTGAGTTACCGAAACGAAATTTTGAAATCTTGTTGAAACATGGAATTAACCTTTAGGGTTGAAACGAATTGAGATATTATTTCTAAATTAATACATTAGAAGGCAGATTTTAAAAACTAAATCCCCTTACAAACTTGATAAATTAAAATTAGGGGTGAGTGCTCTGCAGGGTGCCCCCTAACGATTCACTTCGTGCCGTAATGGACGATGGTGACCCCGCGCGCTATACTTGAAATGTGATATTGCCAAAACGGCGAAACTTAGAGCCTACACTCTCGTGAATATCCGTATGGGTTTCCCGAGGCTCCGGAGTGGTACTGGGTATGGCTGATACGGCTGCGGCCGCCGGGCTACCGGCTAAACTTGTTGACATCGCGATTTTTATCGTGAAACTTTGAAATACCAAATCGGGAATGTAATGGGGATTCTAAATTAAATTAAACTAGATTAAATGATATTGTTGTCAAATTAAATTATTTAAATGCTTTATTTAAATTATGGCTATTATCTTGAACCATGTGATATGTGTTATTAAATAGAGCCTGAGATAAATTATGCTATTGGATATGGATTAGAGGAACTAAATATTATGTTATTATCATGCTTTTGTTAAATTATTAAACTTATGGCTTTTAAACCCTACAGTCATGCATGTGTTAACTTACTCAGCAATTTTGCTGACCAAAACCATTTTTATTCCTTTCTTTACAGAATATGTGGATTGAGCCTGTATGAGCACGAATCATGCATGGGATTTTGGGGATTGTTATTTTGCTTTTAAATTTCGTACGTAGACTATATTATGAACGGGCCTGTTTAACCCGTGTTTTGGCCATGTCGGCCCTTTTTATACTTTCCGCTGCGATACTGTACTAAACTAAATATTTCCGTTGCGCTATGCTATTATTATTTTCGAATTATATTGTATGGGCTATTTTGAATGCTTTAAATGTTTTAAATACTGCAATACCTAGCCTTGCATCTCTTTAGTAAGCTCGGAGAAACCGTGTCTTACTAGGGAGATGTGGCGGTGACATCCCGACCTGGGTGACCAAAAACCGGGGTGTTACAGGTCAGGTTGTGTATGATGGGCAACGGCCATCGTACACGTTGAGACGATTGCACCTTGTCACGGGCCTTCGCGGATTGTCGAGACAACTTGGCAAATGGGAAGATGGAGACGGGTGCGGTGGGAAAGGACGAGTATGAGGGTATGCCCATCGCACCCAAGGGGTCCGATCGCACCTCCATGTTTTGCTTTTCTCCTTTTCTTGAGCATATGGTACGATGGATGTGGTCGTGTACGATGGGTTGCTACATCGCACCCATTGTATCCATCGCACCTCTTTCAGTCTGGACTTTTCCTTCTCTCTCCTCGGTCAATTCCTTGAACCACCTTCTTTGTCAATTAATGTGGGCTCCATTTCTTCAGCCCAATTAATTAACATGCTTCCTTGGACTTTCTCTGCTCGGCTCCCGATCTTCTCCCATCTATCTGACTCCTCTGTTAATATTTTGGCAACTTCAATCATGAATCTTTTGGCGCATTGCTTTTATCAGGGTCCGTCCGGAATGGTCAACGCCGTTGACTTGGCTCCCATGCCAGGGTCATCCCGAGAGAAAAATAAATTATGAATAAAGGCATAGCTCGAAGACAGCAAGCCTGAGCAACCAACTGCCCGAGTTTTTGTCACCCGAGGAAGATAGTTCCAAGCGAAGCTAAGTCAATATGACCCCAAGAAAGGAAGCATCCCGATCATAGCAGGAGGGCTTATCCCCGCAAAGGAAAGGAAAGGCATATAGAGATTCGCTTCCGATCAAGACCCGACTCATCCTCAAAAGGTGTATTTTCATAGAAAGTCACATACATTTGTATAAATAGGCAAAGTCCTAGACTGGAGAAAGGATTCGAACACTCCAAAATTACATTTCTGTAATGTCTATTTTATTTACTTTATTTCATTTTCCTTTTCGCATTTATTTCCTATATTTTTCGCAATGCTCTAGTTTCTAGCACCCCCTTGGGATAGTCTCCATCCCACTTTTCGTCCTGAAAGCACCGTCTAAAGGAATAAGCATTAGATCCAAATGGCAATAAAATTATTATATTATATTATTTATTTATTATAAGTGAAAAGAGTATTTAATATATATAAATATATATATGTAGTATTTTATTTTTTAGGAAACTATTTTTTGTACAAAACATAAGAAATCATAATCGATACAACATCATACAAAATAAAATATATATAATTATGAAACGATATAATACCAAACACTGTATATGATTAATTCAGTACAATGTTGATATAATACTCCCTCCGTTTTATTTTTTAAGTTACACTTTTCTTTTATAGGTGTTTTAAAATAAGTGTTACATTACTATATTTAGAATATTTTTAAAGTTTCAAAATGTAGATTAACACTTATTTTAAAAAATAAGTATGATTAAAATAAGTGTTACGCTTTCCTTTTATAGCTACAAGTGTAATATTTAAAAAATTAATATATGATTATATTACAAATTCTAAACTAAAGCACTTTTAAAATATTCCTTAAATCCTGTGCCAAAACAAGTGTAACCTTAAAAAAACGGAGGGAGTATAACATAATCCTATACACCTGCATTAAGTAATACAATACACCTTAATACTTCCTCCTTTTTCTTTATTTGCTACGGACGCACAGTGCACGTAGTCCAATGCACATTTTAAACCAATAATAACTCAAGTTCGGTACAATTTAAAATTCTAAAAATTCAATATTTAAAACCTACAAGACATGACGAATCTAACCAGATCCCACTTGGCTATAGTTTAACTTATATAACTATGATAAAACTTTAAATCAAAGCCTGTGTGTGAATAGTACCACATTAGACAATGTAGCAATCTTTAGAAAACGGAGGGAGTATAATATAGTGTTCCAAACATGCCATGGAGAATATACAGATTTTAAGGAAATTTGGGAGAAAACTGAGAAACACGCCTTTAAGGAATATACCAGATCAGAAGGCTTTCTGTATTTTGAGAACCGTTTGTGTATACCCAAATGATCGATCAGAGAGCTCTTAATCAGAGAAGCATAATGTTGTGATATGATGGGACATTTCATGAGAAATGTAAATGTATCCATACTGACTGATCGTTTCTTTTGGCCAGGTATGAGGAAGCAGTGTAGGAATTCATAGCAAAATGCATCATTTACCTGAAAGCCAAGTCGATTGTGAAGCTCCACAGACTGTACAAAGTATTGCCCGTGCCAGATGGACCCTAGGTAGATATGTCTATGAAATTTATAATTGGGCTGCCCAAAACAACCCACCAAAAAGATTCCATTTTTGTGGTCGTTTACAGGTTTTCCAAAATGGCACACTTCATCCACCAAGAGTAATGATGCATCGCATATTGCAAAACTCTTTCTCAAATAATTGGTGCATTTACATGAGATTCCAAAGACATTAGTATCGGACCAAGATGCCAAGTTCTTGAGCTAGTTTTTGAAGTCTTTATCGTCAGAAATATGTAGAAAACTTCTTTTCTTAACGGCGTATCATCCCCAAATTAATGGCCAAACAGAGTCCATCTATCTAGTTCTTAACAATCTTTTAAGGACAATCACGTCATTTAATTCTAACAGTTGATATGAATGTCTTCCATATATAGAGTTTGCCTATAATTGATATGTACACAATGCCACACACTTATACACACTTATAACTTTCTGCTACCACTTCCTCCAAGTGAGCATAAGAATGCTATTGGCAGGGACATGGCGAAGGTAATCCGGAAGCTGCACAAGGATGTGAAGAACAGTCTAGAGAAAGCCGCCAAATCTTCTGCAAAATATAACAATCGCGGGAGGAAGAAGCTCATAATCAACCCTGGAGATTGTGTTTGGGTGCACATGCACGAAGTACGATTTCCCGCAAAACGACGCACCAAACTCTCTCCCGATGAGACGGCCCATTTTAGGATTAATGAAAATGCTTATATACTAGAATTTCCTAGTGAATATGGACTGAATCCCACCTTTAATTTTGTAGGTTTACAGCTGTACAAGAGGAATGAGGAAGAAACAGATCGGTCGTTGGCTCAACCTTCGCAAAAGGGTGGGTATGGCATGGGAGCCAAGTAACCATCTTGACTAATCCGGAAGGACCCTACTCAAAATAGCGTGGTAAAAGATTTCTGAATACTGGCGCCAAAATCCTTTCAGAAGAGTATGAGAAGTGGGAACAAGATATGGGCCGCGCACACCAACTGAAAGACTTATTATTAATTCAGTTAAGAAAATTGAGCCCAAAACAATTAATAAGGGAACTGGGCCAAGCAATTTGAATGAAGAAAGAATGGAGCAAGCTCCAATAGTAGCAGCCCAAGTCTAAGGCATCTGAGAAGTCCGGGCTCCAGTACCCAAGGGCCCGAAGATCAAACCGATAAAAGCACCCTTGGATGACATACGTTTATCGTCCAAGGAACTGTTTTGGAACAGATAGCTCCTGGACGACATACGAAGAACACTTCGACTTCATAGGGCAAAGAATCTCTGACGATAACCAATCCTGGGTAGGGTGCCAATCGGCGCGTGGACTAACCGACAAAGGGTTATATGGTGTGATGTGTCAGTCGTGTAGATGTGATATGTAGTCATCAAATATGATTATGTATTTATTAGGTGAAATGGGTTAGATGGTGTAATGTGACAGGCCGTGTAGATGTGACGTATACATGTATATGTGATGTTTGTGTTTACAATAGTGTTGGTGGTTGTGCATTGATCGGGTCAAATGTATACTTTGATGCGATGTGTTGGGCCGTGATGTGTTGTGTGTTGTATTATGTGATGCCTGTTTCAGATTGTTATAATTCAATCTTGGCGTTTCTCTTATCATGGTTGTCATGTTCTTCATTGATTAAGAGAATCTTGTCTTGTATATATTGTGGTGAACCAGAAGGACGTGAACGATACTTGGGTGGGGCAAGTGTTCATGGACAAGCGACAGAGGATGGCAATGTTGCTGAAGATGTCGAGCAGCAGGTGATGTTAATGTGAATTTACTCTGTTCTTTTACTGTTTTGTTTGCAATGTGTGCTTGAAGGATAAATAATTTAAACTACAGGTTGCACATATCATTCAATGGCAATATATAGTCACGCATACACATATTCTGTTATTAGGGGTGTCAATTTGGACACGAACCTGAAAAAACGAACCCGACCAACACGAAAAATTTCAAGTTTGGGTTTAATCATTTTGGATTTTTTCCAAATCAGGTCGACCCGATACCCGACCTGAAATATTATACCACCTGCTCAACCTGACACGAACACGACCCGAAACATGAAATTGTATCAAATTTGGCCTATAACCCGAAAAAACGAACCCGAACGATACGAAAAATTTCAGGTTTGGGTTTGGTCATTTTGGATTTTTTCCGGAATCAGGTCGACCCGAAACCCGACCTGAAATATTATACAACTTGATCAACCCAACACGAACACGACCCGAAACCTGAAATTGACACCCCTATCTGTTATCAGCAATTCGCATGTGCATATCACACACAGTTTCAAAACACATACTTCCTCCGTTCCTAAATAAATGCTACGGGCCCACATTTCACGCAATCCAATACACGTTTTTAATCCGTAATAACTCGAATTCCATACAAGTAAAAATTATGAAATTTTGATATTCTAAACCTATGCGATTAGACGAATCCAACAAGATCCCACTTGACTATATTTTATCTTATATAATTGTATTAAAAAGTCAAGTCAAAGCTACTTAATGAACAGTGACAAAAGTAAAAATGTGCAAATAAAAAAGAACGGAGGTAGTATTTCCATAGACAGTTGTTATTACACACTCCAGTCCAGAGGTGTTTCCAATGTCCGCCATCGTCTCTACATTTCCCGACGACAAACACCCACAATCCATCACTTCATCGGGTTTTAGATCTATCAATTCAGCCATGGTGGCCGGAGACACTATTGATCTCTGATGATGCACAGTTGGAAACTGCCCAGATTGAAAAAGGAGGGTTTTCTTGCCTAGGTTGGTGTTTTAATGTGATTATATTTCGAAATATATTTGGATATGTTAACAATTGATTATGCAGATTTGGGGATTAATTCCTATATTTTTGGACGTGGCTAGATACGTCGAGTTGGTCAAACATCACACCACCCTTCTTCCCCATCACTCATGCACCTACAAAATTTCCACTTTGTGTACAGTAACCATATTGCATTAACAATTAACCCATGAAAGATATTCCACATAATGGATGCATTTTGTTTGTTTTGGGGAAGCGGAGAGAATGGTTTATATATAGCACGGACCGCAAATTAGTTCAAATCTCTAGTTCCATAAATGAGACATGAGACCTGGATATGAATAATCTGATTCCTTAAACACAAAATCAAATCAAATAGTATACCTGAGTTGGAAACCCCTGAGCCAATCTTCCCCATTCTCATAATAATCCATCTTACTAAATGTCTGCTGCCGAAACAGCGCACCCGCAGCATAAGCAGAGGCCCCTCGCCAAGCATCTAATATTGGATCTGATGCTTCAAATATTTTTATAGGTGTTCCGCATGGCCTCATTGCTCGAATGCCCGCTTCCAACCTTTGCTGCATTCCTGGGAACAGACAGCTTCCTCCAGTCAGCAGGATTGAACTCGTTATTCTTTCTTCTAGATTCGCCTGCAGCACTCTATGCTTCTCTGGCAACCTCCTCAGTGAGATGCCAGCCATCTCGTCCAAACCTGCCTGGTCAATGCCAATCAAGTTTGGATTGAACAGAATTTCTGGGCACCGGAATCTCTCGACTCCAAGTATAATCTGAAAATCTTCCTTAGTTAGGGGGCGGAAACGAGGTGCTTCTCCCGAAGACGACCCTCCTTCAGCTTTGAAAATAAATGTTGGGTCGATTTCCTGTTCAGGTTGATAATGCAAATCATCCAAGATGTAGATATAGAAACAAACCAGGGAATTAAAATCGGAAAATCACGCTCACCTGGAGCCTGGAGGAGAGGCGAGCTAACTCAGCTTCATCTGGGTCAGGCTTATCATCTTCATCATCATCATTATCCCGACTCATCAGCTTGTACAGCTGCCAATCTTCATCTCTAGCGCCGAAAGTATCCTCACCCTTTCCCCGGTCAAAGGCTGCCGTAGTCAAGAGGCGCATCCTTTCTCTCTGGGTAGGATTCAACCTTTCTCCACGCCCAACACCCCCTGATGCATTATGATTTCCATTATTATGCCCACCATTTGTCTTCAGTTTCTTTCGTTGCTCTATCTTCTCAGAAAGATCTCTGTGCTTAGAGCGCATCTCCTCCAAATATCGCTCTGGGTTCTCCCTAAGTGAGAACAACAAACAGAGATGAAAAAAATGAGAATAAAGTAAAATTATAATTAAATATATGTTCCATGGAATATGTAATGACTTCAGGTGATTCATAAATCAGTAACATACAAGCGCCTTTCTTCGTCTAGCTGTCTTTGTTTTTCCCGCTCTAATTCCTCCTCAGCTTGTTTCTGTTTTTTCTGTTGCCTTGCCTCAGATGTGGATTTGATAAATATTTGTTTCTTCTTTTGCTTAATCTGACACAAAATGCGAAATATCAAAACACATACAACAGAAAGCACACCTTCGTGCTTAGACATTGTAAAAGATTTGGGGTACAAAACTCAAGCAAAAACTAGCAGTAAAACAAAAGAGGTCATTTGAAGAAGGAACTTATGCAGCCATTGAAAGGAAGAACCTGCTCGGGAGTTAACATCTCATCAGGTACATTAATCAGATTGTATTTTTCGCTAGACGGAATATCCATCTTCTCGCCACTTTCAATGGGTTCTCCCTTCGCTTTGCGCAGAGACAGTGTAGCCTTTGAAAGAGCAGACTCTACATCCTTCTTTGACATATATATAGTTCTTGCAAGGATTGATGAAATATCATTTTCAGCTGCATGATTGAGCCTTCGCAATAATACATCCAATTCTCCTATCTCATTTTCAAGATCATTTATTCTGTTGAACCTCTTCGCTTCAGCCATCTCCCTTAATCTTTGACCTTGCTTCTCTTTCAAAGCAGCCTTTCTAGCAATTTCTTCCTCTGAGGGAGCTTCCTCCACAGGTGCTGGCGTCCACGGAAGCTGCCAACATCTAGTCTTGTCTTCCGCTTCCTTGTCCCCTTTCTAAAAACAATATGTAAACACTCAATATATCATCCATGTGGACCTCGTGTACACATAGAAGGAAAAGAACAGAGTAGCTTAACAACAAAGCCAGACCTGAAACAGTCTGACTTCAGATAAATAATCTGGTGCAATATAACAGTGTTCCATCTTCAGTTCTTCAACTTTCTCCCAGGTAAGCTTAGACCTGGTTTGGAATTCATCAATGCAAGTCTCAACTCAATCAGAATATCTGCTGACGTTAAGAGACTGTATTGTGCTTACAGATGATGAGGGTATTTAAGTGAAAGAAGCTGCTTTAGATGATCAGTAACATGATATCCACCAACATTAGTCCGGCAGCAGGCTTCGTACACAGGTTCCCCATTTAAAAACTGAAAAAGAAAAAAAATTCAAAACAAATCTTGGAAAATGCTGGATCATAAATCAGTATACTATAAACTTTCGAGCATATCATACCAGTCTACGCTGCATTAGAAATTTAGAATTAGCAAGTCTTTGTTAGTTTGAGTACAGTAAATATCTTACAGTACAGCAGTATTAGCAAACTTTTAACAAGTTGAATTAATTAAACAAAAAGGTTAGAATTTAACAAGCAAAGAAGGTTTTTTTTAAAGGAAAGTTACCTCTAATAAGTGATCCTAACAAATATGGTAAGTAAATTAGGACGGTGTAGTTGGAATGATTTTAGGGCTGTGTTGGGTTGATTTTTAGGACTAAATAAGGGCTGTGTTAAGCAGATGTTGTGTGTCAAAATGCTTTTAATGTTTTAATCACGTGTTCGTGTCAAAATACTTTAAAACCTGTCGATTTTGTGTTTTTTAGGCTAGTGATGTAAAAATTTTGAATGAACCATTAAGCCATTAAATCATTTGAGGGCATTAGTACCACGTGGCACCGCTGAGTTGTGGATGACCGGGCGGGCTCGCTTCGACGAGGTAGAGGAAGAAGTTCCTCCCTTGAGTCATGCATGTCTTGAGCCTATGTTTGGTCAGATATAAGAGTATAAGACGGTAACACTTTCTTGTTCACCCATTAAACTCATAGATGAATCATCATGGGTACGCTGTTGGGCCGCAGCTAGTTAGTGCAGCCAAAGAAATGAATTGAATAATTGTTGTGTGAATCATTTGGTTGAGTACTTGTGTCCTCAGAACGAGGTGAGGTTGCCCAGCATTGTTGCATTGTTGCTGATTATGTGTCTTTCCCCTTCTTCATGGAAAATGCTTAACCAGAAGTTCCATAGCACGATTATGGGTTTCAGGGGAGGTTTTTTTAAATAATGTTCATTAGTAACTCTGCATCAAGTTTTCTCTTTTGAATAAATGTTTTGGCAAGGGACAGAAATTATTATCTATGTCAAAGCATTTTGAGATTTAATAAAATGATGCTTTTATTTATTTATTTTTTGGTAACTACATTCTTTTAAATTGTCTTGGTTTTATTTGTGCTTAATTAAATGGATGTAAGATAGACTTGTGTACCATCGAATTGTGAGTTGAGGGCTTCTGTTTATGATGCTCGGGGAAAACAAGGCCCGTCAGCTGGTCTCAACAAAAAGAGTTCAAACCGTAACCCCGTATTAACACACATACATACGTTATTCATTTTCAACTATTAGCTTTAGCATTTAGTCTAAGTTAGCTGAAGCGGATTTGACTATGGGATGTAACGGTAACACTTCCCGCCTAATTATATTCATTAAGAGCAGGGGTATGACAATATTCCTATGCCATCAATAGATATACATCATAGTTCCCAATGTAAGTTGTATTCATTAAAAAAATAGCCATGTGGGAATTACACTTCCTCAACCATAGATTTCCGTTACGTGCTTCATCATGTTACTCAATGTCTCAATTTCTTTTGCATATTTATGCTTCAGCCCTCCATTAATGCTTATAACGAAGAATCTATAGTTTTTATATATAGCAAATTTTTTGAGATTTTGATATTCTCCCTCCGTCCCACGAAGTTTGGCTTATTTCTTTTTGGCGCGGTAATTTAGGTAGTGAATTTTAGTAGTTAAAGTGTTGTTGGGTATTTGTATTTAAGATTCTAATGAATTTTGATACTGTTTATTATTTAACTTTGACTTAATATTATTTTAATATCCAATTAGAGAAAATATTCAAGTGTTATCTTGTTAGAATCATCTAATCGTGCAGTTTCAGGATATATATTTTATACAATTTTTATTTGTACCAATTTTGTAATATTAACAATTAAAGGAATGCAAGGGACTCTGTGTAAAAAAATAAAAGTGTATTGGAATTTGTGCAGAATAATAAAAGTTAGCACTTTTAATGGGATTTGGAAACAATTAAGATTCTAATCAAATTTATATTAATTTAATTTATCTAAAAATGGAAAGTGGCCAAACTTCGTAGGACACTCCAAAAAGAAATACGAGTCAAACTTTGTGGGACGCGGGGAGTACATTCCTAGAGCAATATTTATTTTAATATGCCAAAGAACATACTCCCTCCGTATTTTTAGAATTGCAACACTGGCAATTGGCACGCATACCGACACATTTTCACCAATTAATAACTTAAATTATGTACAAGTAAGAATTATAAGAAGTTAATATTTTAAAACTATAAGTGTAGACGAATCTAATAAGATCTCATTTGACTATATTTTTTCTTTCTATAACTATAATAAAAGTTTGAATCAAAGTTAAACTGTTAAGTGTTAACAATGCCAAATAGTGCAACGTTGCAATTCCAGAAACTCAGGTAGGACTATGTAATATTTTGTATGGCCATAGTAGTTAAAAGCGCACAATAGCGGGATAGCAGAGTGCCACACCCGCCGAGCCACCATGCTCTATGCTCTGGCCCTTTTTGCAATTCCAGGGGTAGAGGGGGAGCAGTGACGAGGAGTGGCGGATCAGGAGCAAAGGAGGGAGAGGTGGGTAGCGAAATCAGGGTGGGCAGCGAAGGAGAGCTAGGAGAGGCAGGTCGCTTGAAATGGTGGCGGGCAAGGGGGTGAGGTGCAGAATCAGGGTTTAACAGTGACGCATAATACAGGGAATATGAATAAGCTGGTATAATATTATTTTTTAGGTTTTAACGTTTTACTAACATTTGTTAGAAGGATTACTTTAAAGATTCCAGCCTCCAATCTCCATCTCTATTTTCTCTTACTTCATTCAGTTCTTTCATTTTTACCGCTCCCCAGACATTCAATTCTTTGTTTCTTCTTCCCTTCTTTCTTCCTTTCATTGCTCCTTGATTCAAATCTCATCTTCCAGACATGAAAAGTCCTGCCTTTGGGTTAGCGGGAATTAACCATCAAAAATAAATTCTGATTAAATCTGCAATCTACCTAATTTATCCTTTATGGTAGATTGTTCTAAAATGATTTTAAGTATTTTAGATGTATTTAGACATGCATATATACATATTATATAATATAAAATTCTCAAATAGTGATCATCCCGCTATACGCTATCCTACTATTAGCCATTATCAGCTATTGACTACTATGGTTGTGGCAAAAGTCTAAGTGGTGAAGTTGAAACCAATGCAATGGACTTAAGGGGGGTGTACCAACTACCAAGTCCTCTAGTCAATGATCATTGGGATTTGAAAATACCGATAACCTTAATAGATTTATTGCCGAAATTTAGATGCTTACAACACAACCACCAATCAAACTAAAGCATATTGAAGTAGATGAAAAAAAAGTAATTTGAGTGAAAACTAGCTAATTTTTTAACGAAAAGATGAGTGAATACAGAGAATTGCACTAAAACTAGGAAAGGCTGTCAACAGCTAGGAAGGCAGAATGACTTGACAAACAATAAATCAATAAATCATTTCAATTTTATTATATGAATTTATGTAAACTCTGTATATGAAGAAATCTGGTTCAGATATTCATATACTATATATTACCGTCAGATCTCATGAGAAAAGATTAGCAGTACAGTTCTTATTTCTTAATTTACAGATTTTCTGTACACATTTACCTAGAACTACAGATCACAATTCTACCAATATAAATAAGCATAATTTTTTTAGTTAACATTTCATACAGACATATTCAAGCTTGCTATAGATATATTCAACCAAAATAATTAATTCAACCACCTAACTTGGTAAAGCAACTTGGTAAAGCATACCGGGATAGCATGGCTCGTATTGAATCCTGAGCAGATTGCAAGACCATCATTATTACAAATGCCAAGCTGTTGATTGTATTTGTAGCTAAATGCCGCATCAACTCCAAAGGCTGCAATGACATGTAATGAAGAGTTCATTCATTCCAACCCAAAAGTCAAGGCCCGGTATTCCATGAATAAACTCAAGCAACAAAATGCCAGGCAGGTAGGCAAGATTTATTCTTGGTTGCTAACTACACTTTGGGATGTAGGTAGTCGGGAGAAGCCTACACTAATTTAAACTTAAAAGGGGAAAATAAGAAGGCAAATAAAAATAAAGCCTCCCTTCAGAGAACGTTAACATGGCTTACCTACTGATGGAACTCCGTAAGACTCAAAAAGCAATTCCGCCATTTTACTGCGAGATTGAACGGGGTTGCAAGGACACTCAGTGATCAGCACAGGATGGTTAATCTGTTTTCCAGAAAAAAAGGAACGAATACATAAATAAATTACTCAACCCTTAGTTGTTGATTTAATTTTAATTCGTTACGAGATAAAATTAAATTGCATTTAACTAAGTTCTACATCCTAACAAAACAATGCAAGCTATAAAATATGCAATAGTATATAAAGCATTAAATGAAAAAGGTGATTAAGGAAGGTACTGACTTAACAAAAGCTTCAAAATTCATAATACGGTCAAAAGCACAACTGTAGTAAAAAAAAAAAAGTATATTACTGTCCAAAAATACAGCTGCACATGCACATACAAGTGTGAAGAGAATGCACTAGTTTTTAATAATTTACTCTCCTCTCACTGGAGGCAGGTCAGTGATAACAATAGATGAATAAATTGCAACTTTAATGTTTTAGATTAAAAGTAGCAGGGTGTTCGTATATATTAACATCATCGCATAAGGCTAGGTGCATGATCATTAGTTACAAAGCGTTGACTACCGATTACTTCCATGCATGTAAAACAGAAGTAAACAATTCAAAAGAATGAGCAAAAGATAGAAACATTGTGGGGGTAGCAGTAGCATGTCATTAGATTCAATGACTATGTTCCCTGTTTGAAACATAAGGCAACAAACAGGCACTTAGATGTGAAGATTAAAACAGAATGAAGGTTAAAACAGAAAACACAATTGTTAAAGCATATCGATTTTACGACTATCAAATAAAAAATATAAATAGAAAAAATCCTCTCCCAAGGGCCAAATACTAACTAACATAGACAAAGTCAGTACCATAAGCTGACAAGGAATCTCAATACATAAACCAACCCCATCCCTAGAACTACAAGCAATATATTGCTCAAAATAGAATACTGAGAGTAGATACCTGAGATTGATCCGCACCCAGGCGATCAAAGCCAAAATCAAGAATCTGGCAGTGAAAAAGAGGAAAGGAGATTATATTTTATCATTTTTGTTATCCAGAAGTGAATAATGTCACTCCCCTCAACAGGAAGATACAAAAATGCAATGTTGAACTCCCAAAGTAAGGACATGAGAAGCCTCTCAATGATCTAAGCAAAGGAAAATTGAGCAACAAACAGAATGATGTTGATCATTCTGTACGAAAATCTAAAAACTATAAAAACTGTTGATCATACCAAGAAACCCTTGAGATAGGACAATGCTTATGCTGTCTTTAGGTTAAAGTACGAAGCTGTTGATCATAAAAACTATAAAAATCAATGGGCTGAATCAATTCATAGGAAATTTCCAGTTATAAATGCCATTTATAAGGTAATCTTCATGAAGAAAACTGCAATCACATTGATACAATGCAGATATCATTACTACCATTCCGGAAGAAAGAAGAAACATTAATAGAGGGGATACATGCTACTAGAGTGTTTTAACAAGTCCACGACGATGTGGCAGACCTAGATAAAGTAAAACACCCATGACAGAGATGCACTCACCCTTTATTTTTATCTATCATTTCTTATTGTTATCTCTCTCTCTCTCTCTCTCTCTCTCTCTCTCTCCCCTCCCCCCCCCCAACAAAAAAAGTTCTGCACTGGAGTCAATGGACAAAATTAATTTGAAGTCCTCTCTACCCAAATTTTTCTGCGCTGGAGTCAATGCACAAAAAATTAAATTGAAGTCCTAGTGTCAAGATTCTAGCACAGTTGCAATTTGCAAAACAGTCCTCTGATCAACTTCTCTATTTCTTTGTGAGCCCATCACTCCTATTATGTACATGCTACAAAATTCTTACACAAAGGACCAGCGACTTCAAATTTCAATAAAAGAAAAACTAATTTAGACCCTTAAACCGCCGTTCAATTGAACTGTCGGAGCAGAGAAGTAGACTATCATCAATTAAGGTTCATAAAACAAAGGGTAGTCGTATTTTAATTAGCATAAAGCATATACTGATTTTCAGATACGACAAGGAACTTTCTAGTTGTGGGAGTGTGAGAACATTAAAATAGTACCACAAACTTGATAGATTAATTTAAAATTGTATCTTGTAGCCTTACATATTCCATAATTTCAAATTGATAAACAACATTGCTGTCGAAAGCCGAGCGAGGTCCTGACCTAGTGCAGTCAAAATACTTCATTAATGCAGGATCATGGTCCCCTACAACTGTTATTGTTTCACCTGTAAGAAAGAGAAGTGCAACATTAATAAATTGAGCACAAACTTCCAAATGTACAGATCACAATGAACAAAGGACACTGCAACTAGATATTAAGTTCATGCATTGAGAATATGAAGGGATGAGAACTCAGGTTGTTGCATATTCCTAATTTTTTTTTTATTTCATGAATAAAGAGAAAAGGGCTGGTAGTGGAAATCTGCAGACCTAAGTATCGAGCAATCACAGCATATGAATAATGATCTTCTGTACAACCCCCTAAATGTAACTAAGCATATGTATAATGGCCCGATCCCTATGGGGCTCCCAAACTAGATTTGTCATTAGGAATACGCATTCACTACATTAGATTTATAAAAACTTACCATTAATTAAATTTAAACTAAACAATCAAGCAGGTAAAACCTACTTTTGTGTCTTGTTCATCAGAAAAGTCTTATTAGACTCGTCAAATTTATGTCCTCCCATAAAACATTTTTTACTACTCTCCATTGTCAATTGAATTGATATACACTGTTTGATAGGTATCATAATTCAAAATGATCCATGTTTCATTGCAGAGAATGTTGGAACTTGGAATACTTTGAGAGCTAGGATCATACCCAAGCTCGCAGTCTATTGACTCAAGATGTATAAAAATCAATGAGTTACACCTGAGAAAAATTCACACATTCTTGACAAAAAGTTACCCTAGGGACAAATATTAAGGTCATAAGACCACAATGCTATATATTTTAAGAACTTAATTATCATAGGACTTCATGTCCAAGGGTAAACTCAGCGCATACCAAGAGCTTGCTAGAAACATATTCAATTCTAGAAGAATCAAAAGGTCCTTTTCGAGTTAGAATTTGTTCATTTTAGATCTAGGCTTTCTATTTCCATTTTATTTACTATTAATTATCGTCCTATTTTTTATACCTTCCTAAAGACCCATAGATTTCTTCTTCATATACACCAACCGCGAGAAAGGGCCAAGGTAGCAAGACCCTCCCCAACTGGAGAGCATCACAACAATGAGGCTGTAATTAAACTTGAAACCACATCAAATACCCACATATCCAATTAAATTACAAGTGTTCATGCAAACCAATTGTCAAATGTTCAAAAAGCTAAAACTTTTACCACAACCCCAACACCCACCCAACATTTAAAGTGTCTAGACTCTAGATTCATTATATTGATGGAACAGCACATTCCTAAACAGCAAATCATAACTAGTGATATTTTTAGTGACAGTAAATAAATAAAACAAAGTGCCAATATGTGTTAATTGTTAAATCCTTGAACGATATATGTTCTAAACATAAGAATGTCAGACAAACTTTCATGCCAATTTGATGTGGTTGTTTTGTAATATGCTGATGGCATCTAGTTAACAGAAACAAATCCAATATTTGTAAAGGCTGATACTTCCTCCGTATTCAAATGTTTTTGACGGACCCACCTTTCATGCAGTCCAATGCATATTTTAAACCATTAATAATTCAAATTCGGTACAAGTAAAAATGCTAAAAGTTCGATATTTAAAAACTATACGACGAGATGAATCTAACAACATCTCACTTGACAATATTTTAACTTGTATAACTATGATAAAACTTTAAGTGAAAGCCTGTGTGTGAATAGTGACACCTAACCAAATGTAAACAACTTTCAAATACGGAGGTAGTATAAAATTGTTTTGTTCTTAATCAGGAAGATAAAATCGGCTAGTTGGTTAATCTATGCCTGAAATAGACGGGTAACACAAGTCATGTCAAAAACAACTTGCGCATCACTTATGTATTTACTATATTTCAGAATTTCTAAATGCAAGAAAATATCCTGCATCAACCATTTTTGGTAAGTAGAACAGAAATTAACCGTATAGAAGATGATACTATTTAGAATTACTCAGATATGTTCACAAAAATAATTCAAGATTCCAATTTCCACCCATCAAAGTTATCAGGTCCATAGCAACCGAGCTTAAATAAAAACCCAAATGGATAAAGCCACAAAAAAAAAACAAAAAAAAAACCAGAGAGAATGTCCAGAGAATAAGCCAAATTTCTCTCATGCTGAGATAGAACTCATAATGAAAATTAATTCAGATCTAAATATTTGTGTGGTTTATGAAAAGACCTAGCAGTTTTCACTGAAACAACATTAACCCAAAAAAAACACTAATTAGTTAAACTCGCCAGTAATCTTATGCCGTGGTCTCTGAATAATGTTTCGAAAAATAACTCGAGGATCACTCTCGCCTGCCCATCTGCATTGAGGCAACAAATTTTAGTTGAAGACTTCCATACCTGAATAACGCATCAATCAATAAAAGCAATAAAAAGGGATCAAAGTACCCAATGCGAAAGTAGGATCCGCCATTGTCGATAACAATGGGATGGGCTGAGGAGAACCGGCTGTAATCAGACTGCCGTTCAATTTTGGATACAAACGGCATTTTCACTCTTGAGATGCCCTCTTATCTAACAAGTGAGCAGCATAGAAATGTTTACTGCATTATTCTCCACCCTAGAATAGATGAGACAATTCAATTTAGTTATATATAACCAAGCAAAAAAAAAATTAGTTATATATAATAATATAGAATTTTCACATTTGGGCTACTAAGAAAAAAAAACAAAAAAAAAAGAGAAAGAAAAAAGAAGAAAAAGAAAAACTCAACATAGCATTTATTGCAACCTAAAAATTTGAATATAGAAGCCAAAATTTGCAGATATTTTCAATTTAAGGAGAGTGTGCGGTTACCTACAAGGATTCGGGGGGTGGGGTTGGTAAGTGCAGTCTGCACTGATATTCGAAGAATAATGAGATTCGTATTTGATTCGAAATTAATATTCGAATTATTTGAAACTATTAGAATATTCTGTTCGATTTTCTTGGTACAATATTACTTAATTCATTCGAAAATATTCGCTCCAATTCGAAACTATTCAATTTGTAATTGTATGTTCAAATATAAACTATTCGATTCAATTCCACTATAGTCTCGTCTTCTTGAATCGTTTGCCCTATTGAATTTAAGCAATCCATATTCTACATTAAAAATTAAGCAATCCAGTGAAATTAACAATCCATATTCCAAACTCTGTTCCAATTTATCACAAAGGCAATTTGTGCACTCACAAACAAAATAAAAGCCACCCATAATTCAACAAGGAGTTCAGTGAAAATGAAGGATCTGGGACACTTTTGAGTCCAAAAAACAAATTTAACAAAGATGCAGAATGAAGTAACCACATATTTTAACCTTCAAAGGAATGGAACAAACACAAAAATGAACTTCACAATTCAGATTCCAGGCCCGACGATAGCCACCGAATAAAAGGAAAAGACCAAACCAGTTCACGACATAAAGCTCAAATTCAATACATAATTCTGGGCTACGAAACACTAAAACACTAAAAGAAATTGACAGAAAGCAAGCAGACAATGACGACGGCGAAATGCGACGAAACACTGAAACACTAAGAACGGGTAGGGACGCGCAAAGCTTACAATGACGACGGTGACATGTTACAGACACGACGCTGACGCAAGGAAGCAGACTGGCGAGGCGAGGCGGCGACAACGACGCGCGGCAGCAGACTACTGCGGGACAACGGCGACCGCGACGAGCGATTCACGTCAGTAGCGGGCGGAGGGACAGAACTATAGCAGGAAATTTTTTGCGCAAAGGTAAGGAACTGGGTCTGGGCAGACGGAGTTGTGGTAAGAAATTTCACTTTTGATAACGAGCAAGGGATTAGGGTTTGGAGTGTAATAATTCCCCCGTTCCTTTTTCTTCCAAATGGTACGGAAGGTGTCAGATTTTACTAGACATAGGCTATGGCATGGCTGCAGACCAATTTGTTGTGGTGATGTTAGAGGTCCAAAAATAATGTATTAAAGATAATAAATAATGAGTACTCAAGAAAAATGATGGATAGTATCACAACACCAATACTACTATGGTAAACATTACTTCAACGCACATAACATCATTTTCTAATGCTCAGACATCACTCCAAATACTATAATTTATTATTTTTAATCGAATATTGTGGATGACTATTAGCAACATCATTTATGAGTGATTATCGAAGATTTTGTAGGTACGGATCATCTGTGTGCCTGTACAGAAATCGGATTGCACATAGCAAAGCTGGAGGAGTGATACGAGATTCAGAGGGACAATGGATTGGCGGAGTTCGAACCAAGAAAAGTGCTATGGAGACGATTCAAGCTTAGGCTAGGGGTATTTTGATTGGTTTACAAGCAGCTTGGGAATTAGGTATTAATAAGTTGGAGGTGCAATCAGACTGTAGTCAAGCCATGACATTGATCAACTCGAACTCGAATGCAGACACTTATGGTAACCACAATGGCCCTTTCTCAAAAATCAAGGAAATGAAGTCGTGGAGTTGGCAGCTCAAATTCACTACTATTCGCAGGGAGCTCAATATGGTAGCAGATTTACTATTGCGTGAGAGACATTTTCCTTTTGGGACCGAACACTTTACCCATCCTCCCGATCATGTTCGGGAAGCCTTGTTACATGGTACCATGGGCTTGTACCATTCGCATCTAATTCTTAAATAAAATCGGATTCGGCCTCCCTTTACATCGAAAAATTTGTCAGATTTTACTTGGGAAATTTATGAAGCACACATGAACTAATGTTGGATTTCAAAATGTACATTTGCAACTCACAAATTAATGATCTCTCATTAAGTATAACTTGTGGGGATTTATAGAATATTGTCATATAACAGTCACATGCTATAGGTAGTACGTTATGAATATTGAGAAATCATTAATCCTAAGTCATTTTCTGGAATGAATCTGAATATCCACAGAAAATGTTTCGACATATCAATTTCTTATAAATTTGAGTAGTCTAATTGGATCAAGGATTTTGAATAGTAATTTTATCTTGCCATATCCGCATTACTATTATTTCTTAAAAATTCTTATTGGGTTATTCTAGATGTTTTGAATTACAGAAAACCTTTGAGCGATAGATTTAAATATCTATTTTTGTTCTTTCTTTTAGAGGTCACTCGAAGTGGGATTATGGATGTCTCTTCACAATTGAGTAATATCCTTCTGCAGCTTTCACCAGACTCTCTCTTACATCTCTATGCATTTCCTTTATCGCATTTGCCATGTTCCTGCCATTGATATTCAGATGCTCTTGCGAGGCAATGGCAACAAATCAAGTGGCGTTAGTGGGTTAAAACCGTACACAATCTCAAAAGGAGACATGTATGTGGCACTGTATACATGTCTGTTATAAGCAAATTCAATATAAGATAAGCATTCATCCCAGCTTTTGCTACTAGTTGCAGTAATAACCGTAAGTAAATTACCTAAAACTCTATTAGCTGCTTCCGTTTGGCCATCAGTTTGCGGATGATACGCAGTAGAAAATAACAATCTAGTTCCGATTTCGGACCATAAGGATTTCCAAAAATAACTCACAAACTTTGCGTCTCTATCGGAAATGATTGTTCTCGGCAAACCGTGGAGTCTTACAACTTCCTTGAAGAATATCTTGGCCACGTGGTGCGCATCATTTGTCTTGGCACAGGGTATGAAATGTGCCATCTTCGAAAACCTCTCAACAACAACAAAAATAGAATTTTTAGCCCGTGTGGTGCGAGGTACCTTAAAACAAAATCCATAGATAAGTCAATCCATGGGCCCTCTGGTGCCGGCAAGGCTTGATATAATCTGTGCGGTTTGGCAGTTGACTTGGCTCAGAGACAGGTGATGCATTTGTTGACGAAGTCCGCCACTTGCTTTTCCATCCCTGGCCAATGGAAACGTTCTGTCAATATGCTCATCGTTACAATTCTCCCAAAGTGACCCATCATGTCGCCAGAATGCGTTTCAGTAACCAGAAGTTCTCTGACAGATCCTTTTGGTAGCACAGCTTGTTTCCATAGTAGAGAAAACCATTCAATTAAGAAAATTCTTTAAAAGCTATTTTCTCGATTTTTTGTACACTTCTCCAAAATTAGCGTGTTGAGCATATAAGCACTTGATGTGTTCAAATCCAATTAGATGTGTGGTAGCAAATGCAGCGAGATTTAGTCGTCGCGAGAGGGCATCGGCTACCACATTATCCTTTCCTTTCTTATAGCAGGTCACATACGGAAATGATTCGATAAATGAGCTCCATCGGGCATGTCTGGCATTCTTCAGTTCCCCTATCCTCGTATATGTTTCAACGTCTCGTGATCTGTGTGGATAACGAATTCTCTTCCTTGCAAGTAATGTTGCCATGTCCTTAAAGTTTGTATCACAACATACAATTCCTTATCGTACGTGGAGTAGTTTAGCTGAGCTCCTCCAAACTTCTCGTTGTAATATGCAATGGGTCGTCCATCTTGGAACAGTACTGCTCCCATGCCCGTCCCTGATTCATCACATTCGACCTCAAAAGGAAGATCGAAATTGGGAAGTGCTAACACAGGCGCATGGGTGATTTTTTCCTTCAATTCACCAAAAGATCTCTACTCCTTGGGACCCCATTTGAATTGCAGGCCCTTCTTTAACAGAGATGTCATGGGTGCGGCGATCACCCTAAACTACGGCACAAACCTCCAGAAGAACCCGCACATGCCCAAAAATCTTCGGACTTCATTGACGTTGGTTGGTGGTGTCCATTCAAAAATAGCTTTGATTTTGGACTCATCCACCTTCAGTCCGCTGCCTCCAACGACGAATCCTAGAAAGGTGACTTCGGGCACGTGGAATGTGCACTTCTCAAAATTAGCATACAGTTCAGCCTTCCTCAGTTTTATGATCACCTGCACAACATGCTTGACATGATCAGATTCGTTGTGGCTATAAATAAGAATATCATCAAAATACACAACAACGAATTTTCCAATAAACTCCCTTAATGTTTTATTCATTAATCTCATGAAGGTGGATGGAGCGTTGGTGAGTCCGAACGGCATCACAAGCCATTCATACAGCCCAAACTTCGTCTTGAATGATGTTTTCCACTCATCTCCCGGCTGCATGCGGATTTGGTCATAGCTTCTTTTTAGATCTATCTTTGTAAAAATGCTTGCTCCACCCAACTCATCTAGCATATCGTCGAGTCGCGGAATCGGATGGCGGTACTTGATTGTAATCGTATTAACAGCTCGACAGTCTACGCACATCCTCCATGTCCTGTTCTTCTTCGGTGCAGTAGGACTGACACGGCACAAGGAGACAGACTCTCCCGAACCCAGCCTTTGTCCAACAGTTCTTGGACTTGCTTTTGGATTTCCTTGGTCTCTTCGGGGTTCATACGGTATGCAGGCTGATTGGGTATTGATGCTCCTGGTACGAAGTCAATTCTGTGTTCTACACCTCTTATAGGTGGTAGCCAGCTGGCAGCTCCTCGGGGAAAACATCCATATTGTCCTCAAACATTCTGCGAAAATTATCAGGAACATTAAGTGTAGCAGAGGAGTTCTTAGAAACCTCTTCTGCACTTTTTACAAATGCTAGAAAACAGTGACCTGGTGTGGACACATCCTCGATGGCCGCTTCCAGCTCATGCTTCGTGAACAACAAGCATCGTTCATGACGTGTCAGGAGTAAAGGAGAAGGATTAGAATTAACAATTTCAGAATCTACTTTCGCTTTACCCCTTTGTTTTCTTTTGAACTCTTCTTCCTCCTTTCGAATGTTTTCCATCAAGTTCCGATGATCGATTTTGACGGTCTTCGATGGCAGTGACTTCATCATTATCCTACTTTGACCATCACGGAAGGAGAGATCATTTTCTGTGCCTCGGTATATAGCTCGCTTGTCGTAAATCCAAGGTCTTCCCAACAGGATATGACACGCGATCATTGGGACTGCATCACATAAAATTTCCTCGGAGTAGGGGCCGATTGTAATTGGCACCCTTGCTTGCTTTGCAACCTTGGTAGTTCCATGCTCGTTCATCCAGTGGAGATGGTACGGCTTTACATGATCCTGTGTGGGTATCCCAAATCTACGCACAGTGTACAGACTTACAGCATTTACACAGCTTCCATTGTCCACAATTAGTGAGGCAACATTGCCTTTTAATTTACAATGATAATGAAATAAGTTCTCTCTCTGTTCCGGCGCATTGGTGTGGGATTCATCAGCTTTGTCAGCGGTCAATGCCCTCATGGCGATAAATTCGTCACATACTCTTCTTCATCTTCTTCCAAGAATACTCAGCTCAGATCGCCCTCATCTGGATACTGTTCACAACCATCATCTTCCTCTTTATGCTCAGCTTCTTCTCGATCTTCATCAGAATCAATTTCTTTCCAAGTTCCTGGTTCTATTATGACCATTCGTCTTTCACGTCTCGGACAATCTCGGGAATAATGGCCCGTCTGCCCACACTCGAAGCAGGTAACATCCTTGATATCTCGTTTAGGCTTATCCCGTTCATCTTTCTTGTACCGGTATGAATCCTTGAAATCTTTGCCCATCTCAAACGCTTTGGGCCTGTTGGGCCGGTCATCCTTAGATGCATTGGGCGTTGCATATTTGTACGCCAATTTCGAAGTCTGTTTGTTAGCCCTGGTCGTCCAATACTTGGTGGTATTTGAGATGATCGTGGACTTGACCGGTCGGTCCCTCAGTTGGCGATCAATTTCAATAGCCAGTTGAACCAGATGTCCCATTCCATTGTATGTCCTCAACTTGATTTCAGCTAAAACTTTCCTCTTCAAGCCTCGCTTGAACCTGGCTATCAGTAAGGGTTCGTCCTCGCTCATCTGGGCTCGCATCATGAGGCGTTCCAAGTCATTGTAGTATTCATCCACCGTTCGATTGCCATGCACACAAAAATTGACTTTCAGGTACAAGTCTTCGAAATAACTACTTGGAACAAACCTTGTTTCCATTGCACGCATGAGTTTGGCCCAAGTGGCAATAGGAGGGTGATCGCCTCTTTGCGCTCCTTGTAGCATCTTCTGCCACCATATCAGAGCATATTCCTTGAATTCACAAACGACAAGCTGGATTTTTGTGAATTCGTTGTATTGTTGGCAGTCATAAATTAACTCAATGGTCTGCCTCCAATCAATGAATTCTTCGGGGTCGTTTGTGCCTTTGAATGTCGGAATGGTGAATCTGATCCCTCGTAGATTAGCTTCTAGTGGGTTGGACTCAATAGGTGCTTGATGGATACCTTCTCCCTCGAAATCAAATTCGTCGTCAGGAGGGTCCATTGGGGGTGGATTCATGTTCAGTCTTTGTCTGGCAGGTTGATGTAACTATGGTCTCGGAACTGCTGCTGGGGCTGCGGGTGCCGGTGGTAGTGGTGGGTTCTGGAACTGAGCATTCGTTGGGGCACGTGGTCGAGGCGGTGGCGGAGGCGGTGCTCGCGGGCCTCGTGGACTTGCCGTCTATCATAGGCCCCAAATCTCAACTCTTGCTCCTCTATAGTTGTTTCTGTCTCGTCCGTCACAGATTGATGAACTCCACTCATGCTTCCGGGGGTTAAATTCAGAGCTTGCCCTTGTGGGGCGATTCGGCTAGCAACATCATTCATATTATTTACAAGAGTGTTTACTCATTCATTTGCAGCAGCTATACTAGTGACATTAGCATCTACTGTCTCAGTCAGGTGCCTGAGTGCTTCCATGATATCATGCAACATAGGCTTGGTGTTTCAAGTGTATCTCTCACTAAAGGTCCTGATTATCCACCAGTTGGTTCCAATCAGACAGAAAGTGCTCAATCGTACATACCAACTACCAGACGGTGAGAAATATAGAAATGGACGCACAGTGCAAGAATCAGTTTGCAGTGTTCAACTCTATCAAGGAAATGACTCAGAATTGTGTGTAAAGTGTGATTAATCTGGATTAATTTTCAGTTTATGGCGTCAGCTATGCAAGCAAATATCCAGACCCCTCACAATTTAAAGGTGTAAAGTAGAAACCTCACAAAAATAAAATGCTCGGAATTAAATATCTGCCTCACTCACACAATCCCAATAATAAATATCACCAAGCAGTTGGAAGTAGCCCGGTAATATTTACTGTTAAGGAATTTCACTATCTACAATTGCAGACGGAGCTTCAACTCTGTGATTTGTGAAATAAATCAGCGGAACTGTGACAAGCACTTATTTCTCGAGGAATTCCATTGTCAGTTATAGACTCTGACGGAACTTCAACCTGATAAATTGTTCGTGATTTAATTCAGTGAAATCGTACAGTAAAAATGATGTCCAAATATTGCCAAATTTTGAATTTGAATCTGAATATGACCGTTGGCCTTGGAATTGGAGATGTCACACGTGTCGCGCGTGGATTGGCTCTTGATTCTGCCTGGACAACGTGAAACTGGGGGTACGACGTGGAACTGGGCCTACGACGTGGGGGGGGCATCATACTAGCCTCGGCTGGACCTTACGACGTGCGACTTATGTTACGACGTGAAACTATTTATCGTCATACTTAGGTTAACGTCGTACTGGTCTGGCATCGTAGAAGTTGGCGTCGTACTGGCCTCAATGGGATTTACGACGTGAGTCGATATTACGTCGTCAGCCTTGGGCTACGATGTGAAGCTGGTTGGCGTCGTAGGGGTTGACGTCGTACTCGAGCTTAACGTCGTACTGAGTTGGACTTGTTTGTTGTTGGCCTTGACGACGTGAAATGAGTTTACGACGTGATTGTGTTTCACGTCGTAGGTGTTGCTTGGCGTCGTAGTCTTGCTTTACGATGTGATCGTGTGTCACGTCGTAGGGGTGCTTGGCATCGTCGACCATAGCGTCGTAGGGTCTTGTTTTTGAAATTTGCTTGTCTTTTATGCTGAAAGTGACCCACAACTGTTCCCAAATGAAACCTGTAAGGGCAATTAAAACCCCAAAAAGCATGCACTCCCTTACGTACCCCTTGTCCCCAAATAAAACAAAAACAAACACACAAACCCAACCCTAAACTGAATCAAAACAGGAACACTCAAGAAATTTTTGAATATTCAAAGTATTCTTGCATAAACCCTAAAAATCCCAAGCTTTCGGATGGCTCTCAAAATGGATAATGTAAGTATATAATACCGATTAATTCTTAAAACCAACAATATTATCCAAATAACCACACACAAAAATAAGATTAAGCAATAAAACCCTAACCCTAGAACAAAGAGCCCTTGGCCAACATGGGTAATTTGCAAAACTTGATGAAAATGTGTGTGGGTGGTACAGTTGGACAACTATGGAGATAAGGAACAAGATTATGTAACCAAAACACAAAAAGAAACTAGACTAAGACCACCAAAATGGATCAAACAGTGTACGGTGGAAATGGAAAATGAAGAACAAAAATATTTTTGTGATTTTTGATTTTTAAAGAAGGCTAAATCGATCCAATCTAGGCTCTGATACCAAAATATGCCATGGATCGCGATTGGATACGAAATATCACAAGAACAAGACTCGAACCGAGAAGGAAAAATGAGAAAAAGGATAATGGGTTTACCTAGTCGGAAACTCAATCTTGGAATCGACTAATCCGTGTGGATTCGGCTATTCCCTCAACCGATAACCTATAGGTGTCTATATGATCAAGCACAACCCGAGCTTGAAAGGAATTGCATCAATGGTGATGAATCCGAATGGTGACCTTCAAATGCTTTTAAGGAGATAAACATACATCAAGTTTATATTTCATTCAAAGGTGTATGATACAATGTTTGGGAGAACCTATTTATAGGCAATCCACATTATAAAAGATTAAACAAACTGGAAGAAGGAATTAACAAGTGGGAAATCCCTAGACTGGCACTGTTGGACGACGCTAGACAATTACGACGTGAGACTAGTCTAGCGTTGTAGGGAAGGTCTCGTGTCTTCGAGTCTCCTAGCGGGGCTGACGTCGTGGTCCGAGATTACGACATGATCCTTACGTTGTGGAACGGGACTAGCATCGTCGGGCGAGGGTCGCGTCGTAGGACTCGAGGATTCCAGAAGGTTGTGATGATTACGACGTGAAAGGGATTTCACGTCGTCATTTCCGACTCGCGTCGTAGGAAGGGGATCGCGTCGTCTTCCTGCCTGCGGGGTCCACCTGATGGTTTCTCTCTCTCCTGCTTGTTTAAATATCTTGTGCATGCATGCACTTGTTTAAACATAAATTAAAATTAAACAACTAATTTTAATGTTCGATTTTCGGTAGCTGTTCCGGTGAGGGGTTCCGGTCAACTTTCCGGCGATCGACATCCGACTGCTTTCGGTCAATGGTGTGTTTCCGGATCCCGTTGAGTGGGTCCGGGGTCTTCCTCGATTTGGATCAGCAGCTTTAAACCCATCATTCCAGCTTCGGCCTTCAGCAGTTCATCGTCAAAATTCCGGGTCAGAACTCAGCAATTCTGGAGGTAAATCTTCTAGATCGTTGCTGGGACACTGGTCCATCTGGGAATGCGGGGATTATCAACGCTCTAGTTCCGGCTTCCATGCCAGTTAGGAAGGATCCTTAGTTACGAATTGAACCCCTAAATCTTGATTTAAAAGTGAAGTATAGACTAAAAGATGTTCTTACCTTGTGGATGGCAAGTTTGAATAGTGAAGAACTCATCCTTCTTGCCAAAACCTTGAAGAACTCCCTCAAGTTCTCACCAGCTCTCTCTAAAAAACTAAAGTTCGGATGTGTGGTTTGTGGTGTTTTTGGGGCTGAAAAGGGATTGGGAAGGGGTGTTTCAAGGTTCATTTGACTGCCATAATGGTCATTTGACATGTTCGTCCATAAAAAGGTAGTGCCACCAAATCTTAAAGGCGAACATGACTGCTGCCAACTCCAAGTCATGAGTCGGATAATTCTCTTCATGAGGCTTTAGTTGTAGCGATGCATACGCAATAACTTTTTGGTTCTGCATTAGCACATAACCTAACCCTCCTTTAGAAGCATGACTATACACTTCATAGTCCTCAACCTCTGATGGTAATGCTAAGACCGGTGTTGATGTGAGTCGCTTTTAGAGTTGTTGAAAAGCCGTCTCACACTCAGCAGTCCATTTATACTTTAAATCTTTCTTCAATAACTGGGTCATCGGTCTTGCAATTTTCGAAAAGTTTTTCACGAATCTCCTATAGTTACCGGCTACTACCAGAAAACTTCTTATATCTGTTTGACTTGTCGAAACTGGCCAATCAGTTACTGCATATATTTTTGCGGGATTCACCGACACTCCTTCAGCCAATACTATGTGTCCCAAGAATGCAACTTCCTTCATCCAAAACTCACATTTGGATAATTTCACATACAGTTGATTCTTTCTCATAATTCCCAACACTTGATGCAAATGTTTCGTATCCTCCTCCTCATTCTTTGAGTAAACTAGAATGTCATCGATGAATATGATAACACATGAATCTAGTTATTCTCCGAAGACACTATTCATGAGGTTCATGAATACCGCGAGAGCATTAGTCAAGCCAAAGGATATTAAAGTGAAATCGTAGTGTCCATACCTCGTATAAAATGTTGTTTTCGGTATGTCCTCTTTGGCAATACACAATTGATGGTATCCCAACCTCATGTCTATTTTTTTGGAAACACCGACGCCCCTTTCAATTGATCAAAGAGGTCTTTGAGCCTTGGTAACGGGTATTTGTTCTTTATCGTTACCTGATTCAGACCCCTATAGTTAATACACAACTGAAGTCCTCCGTCTTTCTTTTTGACAAACAAGAGGGGGTGCTCCCCATGGTGATGTACTAGGTTGAATAGAGCCTTTCTCTAATAACTCCTCGAGTTGTTCTTTCAACTCCTTTATTTTTGGCAAGTGCCATACGGTATGGTGCTTTAGATACTCAATTCCAGGCACTAAGTTAATCCTAAATTTAATCTTACGCTCTGGAGGCATTCCCGGAATATCCTCAAGAAATACGTCAGGGTACTTTCTTACGACTGGGATGTTTTCAGTTTTGTTGCCCTCATCTTTGAGATTATGCACGTAGCATGCGTATAATGGGTATCCCTTTCGCATGAGGTTATAAATTTTGAGGCATTTACCACCTTACCGCTCCTCTTTTGAGGTTGCAAGTAGTAAATGACCTTATTTCCTCTACTCTTTGCTAAAGTGATCTTTTGCTTTTGGCACCGAATTACTTCTTTTTATTGAGTTAGCTATGTCAAAGTCTCTAAGGTCAAATTCTACCAGGTTTGTAAAGAATTCTAGATTCTTAATTACTATCAGGACTCCAGCATATATTTTAGAACATGCTACCACTTCCCCAGAAGGTAACTGAAATCCTAAGTTAATACTTCCAGGTCCTCCTGGGCGATTCTCTTGCTGGGGGTTCGTCAAATCCAGTCTCTTCTCAATCGTCTCCTCACGAACTCTACATTCCTTAATCATATGGCCTCCTCTGCCACATCTAAAACATGTTCCAGGCCTTGGACATTCGCGCACCAGATATGCTATGTTTCATTGCGAACAACGTGTTATAAATGTTCCACGAGCGTCATTCCTTTGTTGTTATCGCCCCTATTTGCATTTCTATCTGGTCCGTTGAACTTGCCAGACCTAATGTCCCTCCAAAACTGATTATTGTTGTGATTATGATTCTTCTTTTCCTATTCCTGTGGTCCCTTGCTTGACTCACCTTGGTTATTCCTCTTCATTTCTTGGACACGAGTAATCGCCACTTCTGGTCATACACTGCTTGCAGAGTTGTGCACTGACCTCCAACCAGAATCTCACGAATATTGAGATTTAATCCCATCTCAAATTTTTGTGCTTTGTCAAAGTCGATAAGCACTAACCTAGGAGCAAATTGGACTAGCTCCTTGAATTTCGTGTAGTACTTTTGCACAGTACGCCCATCCTGCCTCAAATTTATGACCTCTTCATATTTCGCAGCCTTGGTACTCATCAGATAAAACCCTTCCCTCATGAACTCCTCAACTCCTCCCAAAGGTAGCCTTTCTCAGCCTAAACCAAATCGCTTTGGAGCTTTTATTTCCGTTCGTCAGCCTCACACCAAGATAATAAGTTGCCACTCGGACCTTTTCATCATCGGGATATTTGACAGCGCTTAGGAGCTTATCAAATGTACGGATCCAATCTTCCAGTTTGGATGGATCCTCTTGGCCATGATAGTGTGGTGGCTGGTAGGGATTCACCAATGCTAAGTAATTAATTTGGGCAACCGGTGGTGGTACTCTCGCTTGTGCTAGTTGCATTTCAGCGTTCCCTAAAGCTATGAGTAATTCTTCAACAGCTCTTAAGCGCTCGTCCATGTTTGTAGGAGCAGGAGGTGCTTGCCTTCCTACATTGGTAGATTTTCCTCTCTAGGCAGTTCGGTGGTTCTGAGGAACCTTGTTGTGGTTAGGCACATTTGGAGGGTTAGCTTTGGTGTTAATACCTCCCTCTTGGGTCTTCTCCTAGGTGCCATTCTGTTAACAAAGGACGCGAAGTTGAGTTTCTAATCTAAGGTAAATTAGCGTTCATGTTAGAGAGCGATTAGGATTTGAAATTTGCTTGACAAAGTCAAGGCCTCAATCATTTTTTTTTTCTTTTTTCTTTTGAGGTCAGAAGTACTAAATATAAGGAGACGTGGTTGTGGAAAGGTACTGCTAATCTTCCATAAAGATGAGCGATTGGTAATACATATCATAAGTACGACGACAATTAATGGTAAAAAAACGTGTGGTAGCTATATTTAATTGAAATCATTATTGCAAGATGTGGTTAATGAAAACAGAATAATAACAACGAAATAATCTAGTCCATAGGGCAAAGAGGGGGATAGATCAGATTGTCCGCCTCCGGATCCTCCTTCTCCTCATAAGTGATAATAGGTGTTGGGGCTTCATCGTTATTAGGGCTATGAGGTGGATTAGGGTTTTCCTCCTCACCCTCATCCTAAGTGGACTATGCCGACTATATGATCAGGGATACCAATCAATTCCCTTTCTAAGGCATCAATTATTCCCTGCATCTCGGGTTGTTTAGAGTGCGGTTTAGACCAGAGCAAACCGCAAACCAAATTGTATTTTGACGGTTTGGTTTGGTTTGCAGTTTAAAATTTATGATTGTTTTTTTTCTTTAACAAAACTATGGTTTGCGGTTTAGGTCTGGTTTGGAGAAAAAATTAACCAAACCAGACTGCGAACCACAATATATATTTAATTAAAAAATATATATATATATATTAATTGATTCTTTTGTTTCATTGTTATATATATAATATCAACTATATAATTTGTTGTTTTCTTATGCTATACAGGTTATTGGGCTTGGAATGACAAAATCATGCAAAATCAAGATTCAATTTTACTTGTTTTCGAATCATTGTCTATGTATTTATAATTGTAGTTTTATTTTTTTCCTCGAGCTTCTAGTAGTTCTAGTTTATTAAGTATTAGGCTTGCAAACAGTGAACTTATGTTTTTTTTAACCTTTAATTAGGATTTTGGAGTTTGGACTGTTACACTTACGACTGTAATTCATAGAATTTTTTTTAAAAAAAACTTTGGTTAAACTGTAACCAAACCACACCAAACCTTTTTTTAAAAAAATTTCGTTTGGTTTGAAATGCTAAAATGGTTTTGTTTGGTTTGATTTTTTCCCAAACTAATTTTTTGCAGTTTGGTTTGGGTTTGGTGCGAAACTGTACCAAAACAAACTGTATTCACCCCTACCTACATCATATGATTAGTATTTTGGAGTTGATCTAGGTGGTGTTCCAAAATTCCTATGTGGTTGACATCTAGGGCCCTAGCATGGTTCAAGTGTTGTAGGTCAGCCTCCAGGCTACCTACCCTGTTCCTATAGTACATCCCTCCCTGCCGGGTCTCACGCAGCTCTCGAATAGTCTCAAATAAGGCACTCACCATATCTATCATAAGGTTCAGCCGTCTCACACATGTAAATTACATATTAAGTAATTTGGAACATTTTCAAATACATGTATGCATATGCATCTCCCCAATTTTGAAAAAAATTTATTTACTCCCTCCGTCCCATTAAAAGTGTCTCAAAACTTTTAGACTAGGGATGGCAAAAAAGCCCATCCCTAATGGTGAAAACCGGAAACCGAATTTTCGGTTCGGTTTTGGGAGAGAATTATTGGGGATGGGCCGGGGATGGGAATTTTTTTGGGAATTTTTTCGGGGATGGGGATGGGGACAGGGGAAGTAGTCCCCGCCCCGGCCCATCCCCGATATATTTTATATTATATTTTTTTTTATCTATTTTATATATTATAATTAATATTTTATATATTATATTTTATGAATTTTACTCAGTTCATCCAAAATAATTAAAAAAGTGGGTGACAAAGCTCATTAATTTGATAGATAGATTATATATTGGAAACTATTATAAATATTTTATGTTGATTATGGTTTATTTAAATAATTCATGTGTTTGTTTTCATATTAGGCCTTCTCCAATGGATATTACTCCATCACAGGAATTTAGAAGCTACGTGTGAACCACGTACAAATTAAATACCTCATTCATATTTAACATAAGAAAAAAAATGTTATAGTTGATGTCGCCATCTCAAATGGAAATGATTAAAAAATATTAATAATTAAAGGGCCATCCCATTTGGGATGGCGATTAGGCCCAAAAAAATTTAAAAAAAAAGGAAAAAGTCTGCAATTGCAGACAACTACAGTGAAATACCGGGGTAGCAAATTTGCTACCCCATTCCCTATCACATCCTTTCGCCAGTGGTTAAATACCCCATGTTCGGGTATTTAGCTTTGCCACATCACTACCTTCCCCACTGTTGGGGAAGGCCTTATGATTAGTGAAATTGAAAATTGGCTTGAATAATATATCTCCAACCTTTTCAATTACCGAAAAGAATTTAAAGTTGATGTGTAATTGAATCCCCAATGGGGATTGGGTAAATCACGATACCCAATGGGGATCCCCGAATGTCCCCGACGGGGATCGGGCCGGTTTTGGGGAATGAAAATACTAACGATTTTGGGGATGGGGATGCTACTCCCCGCCCCAAAACCGGCCCATTGCCATTCCTATTTTAGAAGCGGTATTTTATATAGGGATAGTTACTATTTAATGTAAGGATAGATTAGTTTAAAGTAGGGGTAAATTAGTAATTTATGTGATGTGATAGTAATGGGTTTGAATTTTTAATTGATTTATTTATATTTGATGTGATAGTTGTGTGTTTGAAATTTTAGTAAATTTATTTATTGATGTGATATGATGGGAGTGAATTTGTGGTTAATTATTTCCAAAAATAGAATGAGACAATTGGAATGAGACGGACCCAAAAAGAAAACGAGACAAAATTAATGGGACGGAGTGAGTATTTATCAATACTTATCAGGATAGTTCTAATATATTTTCCATGGGGTCTGAAAGGATTTTACAAATGTTTCATTCCATGGAAACATTACTTGTAAAATTTTTTTAAAAGAAATAATCTCTAAATTTTTGGGCCTCTATTATGAGCTGAAAAATAATAGCTTTGAAAAAAATTTCGAGCTCTGATACCACTTTGTAACACCTTAGTTTTCGTAACCCAGGTTGAGGTGAAACCGCCACACCTTTTCAAGCAAGACGCGACTCATTCGAGTTTACTTGAAGAGATGCTAAGGCTAAGTTGCACCAATATTTAAAAATAAATCCTTGAAAATAAATGCCCGGGTTTAACATATGGTTTGAGATGTCCTAGCATGCATACTAGTAAGATAATGCGGAAGCTAAAGTACGGCCAAAATGCAAGTTCAATGTTCATAAAAATATTTAAAAGTAAATGCGACAAGTCTTCAGAAATTTCCCTTCCCCTACATAGATGTAGTGCGATTATTCTTCAAAATCTGTAAAAACATCAACATATTTATCATTATAAGGAATACTGAGTAAGTTAACACACAATACTAAAATAATGGAAATTTTAGAAGAAGTAAATTAATTACTAAAGAATTTTGTTTTCAACATACACGAAATATTTTTTTTACCATTGTTTCAATATGATCGAGGACACTATCATTCTTGGGAACTTGACCCACAATCACCCAAATACATCCTAAGGAATCAAAGCCATAGGAAACAACATATTCCCTGGGGAAAGAAGCTACAAGAAAAAGTGAATGCAGCGGACCCTATACATATACTCTCTGGAGCCCTAGATAACCCATACGGATACATTTAGAAGTATAGATTCACACATCACGAAAATCATAACTACAATACCGTTTTGGCTACGAAAAGGGATGGCAAAAATGAGATGCTCCACCAAATGCACATACCCTCAAGAAAATTACAACAAGACATCCAACTCGATCGTATATCACAATGATTCAAAAATCACATTTTAATTATAAGGGAATTTAAGCTAGAAGTCAAATTCCAAAATAGAAGTTCATTTCTTTCTTTCTTTTTTTCTTTTTTTTTCCTCAATGCATCACATTTTATGCCAAAATATTTTAAAAATTCACACGACATCCAATGATTATAAAATTTTGAATGTAGATGGATGAAACATAGAGGAACAACTTTGAAGTTTTACACTTTTTGAAATAAGGTTGGGAAACAGATCAAAACTAGATATCTTTGCAGAACCATTAAAATCTCATGCCACTGAAGAATTTGAACAATGCATACTTCATTTTTAGCAGGCGTTAAAATAGTAAGTCATGCTAAAAACTTTTGAAGTTTTTACAATAAGAATATAACAAATATATAACGATTTTTCACGAAGAAACTTTTTCGATTTGAGCACTCTAACTTGGCCAAAAGGAAAAAAAAAAACCCTAATTATCATTCTTACAGAAACAGTAGGTATCCGACCAACAGTGAATGAAAAATCCATAGCTCATTCTTAAGACGTCCAAAAATCACCAAATTTAGCAAGGAGATACTTAACACGATTTTAAACAATGTTCACGAAGAAATGATTGGGAGAAAACAACTCTAATGTGGTCAAAAACACTCTGCAAGTTTGAATTAGGATGCTGACAGATTTCCAACAAAAGAATTTAGTAAACTAGACTCGATTTGAGATATTAAATAAAGTCTAAAATTTGTGAAATTTGGAGGACAAAATCCATAAGATTTCAAAAACATTTTTTGTGAAGAAAAGTGTTTGAGAAAACAACCCTAACTAGGTACAAAGTCGAGTTTACAGAAAGTGCATACACATTGTACTCAAGTGACAGATTTGCCTCTTTTTGTTCTAGGTCTATGTCTCAAAATTTCCTCAACTAAAAGTCCAAAATATATAGTGTATGGAGTTAACTTACTTATTAACAGTGTTGTAGTGAAATAAGTATCAAGTTGAAGCCTCCAGTGGTGTCCAAAAACCGCAACACGACTGCTACTCTTCCAAAAAGGCTAGTTTTGGACAAGTTAGGAAAGATCCTTAGTTACTGTTGCTCCCGTTTTGGGGCAACGCTTAATCCTCTAGATGGAGCCTTCAAGACGGAAGGCAGGACGAGGACAGTCCCAAGGGATGCTAGGAACTAGAGCATCGCGAAAAAAACTAAGGAAATAAAAGAAAGCAGTAAAGGAAAGTGATAATGGCCAGAAATGTCCATTATTTTCAATCCATTTCCGTGTCTGAAACGGGCATTTGATCGCATTCCGGTCTTATATTAAATAAGAAAGCAGTAGAATTAGACTGATTTATGCATATCTGTAAAAATATTGAGCTGGTATGAGAAATGCATAAATATATAATTTTGTTACACATTTATGCTAGAAAAATCCAAAAACATGAGAAAAAGAAAAGAAAAGAAAAAGAAAACAAAAAGATGGGAAAAGAAATGAAAAACCCACAAAAATTTGATATTTTCAGGAAATTACGACGCTACACCCAACTACGACGCTGAGCATGTATAGCGTCGTAGTCGAGCATAGCGTCGTAGGCAAAAACAGAGACAGGACTCTGAAGGAAGAACTACGACGCTGAGCCAGCATAGCGTCGTACTCAAGCATAGCGACGTAGCAGAGGACTGCGTCGTAAGCTGTCCATTTAGAGACAAAGAGTGTTTTGAGATGGAAGACTACGACGCAGTACCCATAGCGTCGTAGTGAAGATAGCGACGAAGCCAAGTATAGCGTCGTACCAAGCTGCAGAATTCAAATTCAAGGGCCTGGGGGCCCATGGGCCTAGGGTATCTCGCCTATATATAGAGGTGTTGACTCCCAGGTCTTGTCACTTCACCACAATCCAACTTGAAGGCAACTGGAGTTCTTGAGAACAGTGTAGGTTAGTTAGAGTAGTTAGTTTTATTTTTGTGTATTATTTAATTTATGCATCTAGCATAGTTTAAATTTTTGCATAGATTAGTGTTGCTTTGAGACTTCCAGTTTAGTGTAGTCAGTTTTATACTTATTTCAGCTTTGTTAAACTTTTATTTAGGTTTGAAATGCCCAAATAATGGGTATTATCAAACCATTTGATATAAAATGGGAAGCTAAGCATCAAAGAGTCCCACAACATGAAATGGACATGAGTCCATGGATTTACTTGCTTTATTTTTGGTATAATGACCATTTGGCCATCTTATTTTCGGTTTAAACGTGGGTTTTCTGTCTTCTTCTTCTTTTTGGGTTCTTATGCATGTTTTTATGGTTGAAAACCCTCATTTGGGTTTGTGGTTCATGGGTGTATGTTTTTAGCTCATTTTATCATGTTTCAGTGTATTTTGGCTTACTGTTTTCATCTTATTTTACTACTGTTCTTGCATTGATGAACCATGAACTTGAAAACAGGGTTTGCAATCGCAGAGATTGCATTACCCGACCAACAACACATTCTGGGGTAGCTACGATGCTAACCGCCCTACGACGCTATCCAAGGATAGCGACGTAGGGGAGGGTTTGACGTCATAGTTGCTTCAAACTCAAGAAAATTTGCCCTATGGCACTAGACCTACGACGCTATTGGATAGCGTCGTAATTTATAGCGTCGTAATTTTTGTCTAGGGTCGTAGGATCCCAAAACCCTGCATTTTCATAAAAACCCAATTACGACGCTATGAACACGACACTGTCCTAGGATAGCGTCGTAATTTAGTGCATGACGTCGTAAACCCCAATTTTATCAACTCTTCAGAAAATCCACCTACGACGCTACACCTACGACACTATCCTAGGATAGTGTCGTAATTTAGTCTATAGCGTCGTAGCACTTCTTTCTTTTTCAAAACTATCCTTCCTTACTACGACGCTAAGATCTACGACGTAAAACTATGTTTAACGTCGTAGGACATACATAGCGTCGTAGTCCCTCATTTCTAAACCTCCATGCACGACATCAACACTACGACGTGGAACATTGTATAGCGTCGTAATCATGTTCAGCGTCGTACATAAACCCTCTAACTCCAACTTTTTCATCCCTTTTACCAATCCAAGACGACGCTGTCCCCACAACGCTGTCCCAGGATAGCGTCGTAAAATCTGTATAGCGTCGTAATTGGCAGTTTCTGCCAGATTTTCCATTTCTCCATTTTCTTCATTAATTAATTGAACCCTTAAGTCAATAATTAAAGATCAAGATTGGCAATAATTAAGATCGAATTACCTTGATTAAAGGATCTTTGTTCAATTCTTCTTAAAATATTTTTCTATAAACAAAACCTTAATGCCTTAAGTAGATAATCCGTACTGTAATAAATTATGGTATGAAGGATTATTTAAGACATTAATTATGGATTAATTCCATAATCTTGCATGAGAAACCAATGTCTCTCATGCAAGGCACTGTCTTTATTTTTATTTCATCTCATCTTTTTCGTGATGTATGAACAAGCAGTGAGAGATATTACAGAATAATGTCGGCGAACGGTCCCTTCACCGGGAAATGAAGTAGCCCGTAATCTGTATATTAATTAATGTTTGTCATTTTGCATGGTTTGGATAATGATTAACGAAGTCAGGCGAACGGTCCTTTCACCGGGAAATGAAGTAGCTACTCGGTTAATTATTGTCCAAATACAGTTTTATTCTTTTTACCTTAATTTCCGAACCCAAATTCCAATCTGTGATATAAGTTGGTTGATATCTGTCAATATTAGCTAACAAACATTACTGAAAGGAAGCATGTAGGTTTTATCAGAATTCGCAGACAGTAAGGACCCAACTGGTAGCGACACTACCATTTTAGGGTTTCTGCTGTCTAAATTCACTCCATCCGAGTAATTGGGAAGATGGAAAGCAGATGTTTGCATTCCACCTAATTACCCTGCCACCACTTTTGGCCTCACGGCCACCTCATATCTGTGTCACGCATTCTGTCTAAACCCAGCATTATGTTTTGGGTTGATTAATTTTACACTTCCATATTATCCATATGCATGTTATTATTATGTAGCTATTGTGGTCCATAATATTTTGGGATCCTTACCTTGGACATTAGAAGTCTGGATTTAAAATAGATACTGCATAGTAAACTTCAAACAAAAATTCATTTATAAAATCCGGATCTTAGTAAGGGATAAATTTATCAGTTATGACTAATTCATTCTGTCAAAGGTTAAACTTTGGGAAATTAGAAGCAGAATCAGCGATTAGGTCTCTTCTAGACTGAAATGGTCTGTGTTCTTATTGAGAGTCTAGTACCTGTTTAGGGAATGATTTTCACATCTATTATTTTCCGAAATTACTACGTGTTGGGAATCTAGTCTTAACTATCACACCGAGATGGGATCCACTTGGATTCAAATACAGTGCGATAGATAATATTAGAGGAACAATACATAGGCCTTGGTTATTTTCTAAGATAGGGTTGAGTTCCTTTCAACTGCTATCCTCTTCTGCCAAAAGCCTATTTTTGAATCCTGAGTGAGTGCATCTGGAACGAACTAATCTATTAGTTCGTTTCATTAGTTTGTATCTCATAATCACCCGGAAGGACGTGAACACTGCGAGCGGTTCACCGAGATCCGGGAATTCTTGATCCACATCCGGTCATCCTGACTGGGGCCTTTCTTTTACTACCAGTACGAAGCTTTTGAAACTTCCGAGTGATAGGATTTTAAATGCGTTCTTTACTGCTTTCTTTTAATTGCTTTCATAGAGGTCACTCGGATGTATCTCTAGATCTTCTAACTGCTACTAGGACTGAGAGTTAAGGGATAGTTCAGGCTTATTTTTAGACTTTGGGTGTGACATGGGGGAATGATAGCAGTACTTGGCACTTCAACTAATGATTTGTCAGGTGTCGCTTGATCACCACAGATGAAATATCATACCCTGGCCGGGGCAGTTATGAATCTGTGGTATCTTAGAACTTGTGGTCTTAAGAACATGTAAACTCACACTGTAAGTACCTGTCTGTTAAAGGGAACATAGTACTGAGAGCATGAGAATTAGCTTTCTGACAGGATTATCCCAAACAAAGATCTGTGTATAAAAATGGAAGTTTAATTATGTTTTATCTAAACCTTGTCCAATCTTTATTCTTTTCTCCGTGTCCATTCTGTCATCATTTTGAATCAGCTTCATAGCTAACATAGCATAGATTTACAGCTTTTATTATTTGTGTGGAATTATTTCCATCTGCTCTTTAGATTCAATATTAGCATGTTCTTTAGCTTATTTAACTGCTTTCATAATGTAGATTAAATTCAGTCATGTAGTTGTTAGTCCAACTTCAAAACTGATTTGAGCAATACGAGTGGAAAATCTAGTAAAACGACGTGGGACATGCTTCTATCGCACATCCTCCAGTGAACGATCCGGTCTTACTATAAATTACTGCAATTTTTGACACCGTGCGCTTTCCGGGGCACAGTTTCTTAACACGAGTAAATAAAAACGTGACAACCTATAAATATATCCCTAATCCCAACTCCATCTTCATAAATCGGTTTCATTAAATAAAATTGAAAACCAGGATGATTTACTTTCAGAAACTACTCATACAGTGGGAACTTGTCAAAAGTTTCATGGCAAGGATCTTCATGGCAGGAAATTGTCAAAAGTTTCATGCCAGGGAGTTCCACAGCACCATTTGAAATCAAAGTTTCCCACATGAGTAATAAAAGGTGGAATTTATCCTTAAACCCCTTTCCCTTGAATCATAATTCTTTTCATTTAATAAATTCAAACTTGATATATTTTATGAAATACTCGTGTTAATGAAACTTGTCAAAAGTTTCATGGCACCGTTGCCGGGGAGGATGCAACACTGTTTTATTAGAGAATTACATTCCTGATTGTTCATATTTAGCTTATATCTAATAATATGTATACACGATCGAACCAATTCTAACCTGGGGAATGTGCAGGTACTGTCATAGCTGAGACCGTTGTTCTATGCAAAAGAGAAAGGAGACCCCAGCCGAGATCCCGTTCAACGCAGAGATCGAAAAAATAGCTAGTCGTCTGAGGGCAGAGGCTAAGCAAAGGAAAGAACGGGAAAGGCAAGCACTACTCTCTCCAAGCACAAGTAGTGACATCTCAGACATGGCGGATAACCACGGCATTCCCCCAATCATACCACCTAACCCACCACTCCAAAACATCCAAGAGGACCCAGAAGACGTTGATGACGAGAACTTGGAGGATCCCCCTCCTCAGATCATACAAGGAGGTGGAAACCCCCCAAATCTCGAGCAACAACCCTTCGAAGTGCCTCCACCAAACCACCAAAACCCCCAAAATAACCCCAATAACCAAAATTTCCAAAATGACCCTAACTTCCAGAATCAGCAGTATCAGAATCCCAACCAATTCAATCCAAACCAGTATAATCCAAACCCGCAAGATCACAATGATCCGAGAAACTTCTATCCCAACCAGAACTTCAACCCACATGACCAATACCAAGGACAGTATCAGGGACAATATCAAGGAGGCCTAGGAAACAATCAGCAGCCTGCTGCTGCTGATTACATGCAACCAATCATAGAACCATACTTGAACGTGCCAGGCAGAGCACCAATTGTAGCCAGGAACTTCGAACTCAAGCCTGCTTTGATCAACCTGGTACAGAATAGCCAATTTGCAGGGGCCAATCATGAAGATCCACATGATCACCTGGCGACATTCTTGGAACTCTGCAACACGATCAAGAATCAGGGCGTTTCTCAGAACACCATTAGGATGATGTTGTTCCCGTTCTCATTGTGCAGCGGAGCAAAAACCTGGTATAAATCATTGCCAGTAAACCAAAGGAGTACATGGGAGGATATTGTAAGAAATTTCTTGGTGAAATACTTTCCGGAATGGAAGGTAGATGAAGGAAGGTTGAAGATCTCTGAGTTTAAGATGAGGCCTGAAGAATCTTTGTATGATGCAAAGGAGAGGTTTATGAATCTGTTGAGGAAATGTCCTCAGCACGGTTTTCAGGGATGGGAACAGTTGAGAAAGTTTTACAATGGGCTGACACACGCATGGAAGCATATGTTAGATGCTGCGGGAGGGCAACACCTGTTGCACATGCCCATGGATCAAGCATGGGCCAAAATTGAAACAATGAGTGTGAATAGGTCCGGATTGAATGATGAGAGCACTAATGATACCCCTCCCCGTGGACTTTGTGCTGTAGGTACAACAGAAAAGACAGATCTTGAGAAGCTGCAAGAGCAAGTGGCGGCATTGTCTGTAATTCAAGGAGCCGGCAGCTCTGCTCAAGGACAGCAGACAGATATGATTTGTGGACTGTGCCAGGGTGCTCATGCAACTGACACATGTGAACAAGTCGTATCTGAAAGCTGTAATTTTGCAGGGGCTTTCCCAAACAGACACCCGAATTTGTCATACTCCAACAACAATGCTCTCAATTCCCACCTTCTGAACAAGCCACAACAGTTCAACCCTCAGCAGAATCAAGGATTTAATCAGAAGAGAGGACAAAATTTTCAAAACCAAAACCAAAACTTTCAGCCTCAAATCCAACAAAGACCCCATCAAAATTTCCAGCAGCCTAGCCAAAATTTCCAGAACTTCCAGCCCCAGCCACAGTTCATACCTAATCAGGGCCAATGGAACCAGAATCAGAATCAAAACCAAAAGCCTCCATCAAGGCTGGAAAATTTGATGACTGATTTTATCACAAGTCAGAAGGAGATTAACACACAGTTGCAGGCCTCCATCAGAAATGTGGAAACCCAAGTGACTCAAATGGCCAGTGAATTGCAAAAACGGGATAAAGGAGCATTGCCAAGCGCAGCAGAGAAAAACCCACAGTGCAAGGCAATAACCTTGAAATCTGGAAAAACATTGGCTGGACCGAAAGGAAAGGATGATGTGGAAAAAGGAAATGAATCTGGGAAGGACAATGCTGCTGATGAAGAAGCAGATGATGCAGAAATAGAAACAGCCAATTTGTAGACTGAAGCTGCAGAAGACAAGGCTAAAAATGGTAAAGGTGAAGGTACAATGTCTGACCCTTCACCGAAAAACATTTAGATGATAGTATATGCCAAGGGTGCCATACCCTGCGCGTCTTAAAAATAGGGAACAAGATCTTAAATTCAAGAAATTTCTGGAAAGATTGAAAGCTGTTGAGATCACTATTCCCTTGGTCGAAATGATTTCAGAAATGCCCGTCTATGCTAAATTTCTTAAAGAAATGATTTCAGGAAAAAGGAATTCGACCAGGATGAAGTGGTAATTTTAAACAGCAGCTGAAACTTTTGACAATTTCCGTCCCACGAGCTTTTGCTAAAATTATACCAGGTTAGATTTATTACAAGAAAAGAGTTATGATTCACGGGAAAGGGTTTAGGGATATATCAAGATTATTAGTCTTTTTATTACTCAAGTGTGGTGTTTTAATTCCAAATGGCGCTGTGGTCCTCCCTGTCATGAAATGTTGACAAATCTCATGGCATCGCCGGGATAGGTTGACCTTCAGCCTGTCACACTGAGGATCCCCGGCAAGTATGCCATGATGCTTCTCATCAATTCTTGCCATGAGAGTTCCTGCCATGAAACTTTTGGCAAGTTCCCACTACATGAGTATTTTCCGAAAAATCATGGTCCTGGTTTAGATTTTATTTAATGAAACCAATTTATGATGGCGGAGTTGTGATTAGGGATATATTTATAAGTAGTCATGTTTTTATTGCTCGTGTTTAAGAAACTGTGGCCCGAAAGCGCACGGTGTCAAAAATTGCAGTAATTTATAGTAAGACCGGATCGTTCACTGGAGGATGTGCGATAGAAGCAGGTCCCACGTCGTTTTACTAGATTTTCCATTCGTATTGCTCAATAGGTTTGAAAGGTGATTAATAACTACTGACATGAATGTAAATTAGATCTAGAAAGCAATTAAATTAATCTACAAAGCAAATAAATCTATTCTAGAAAGCGGATAAGGATTATTCTAAGGATGCAGTAAACATTATCTACGAAAGCAGGGAAAAGGAGCATTGTGCCAACCGTGAAGTTGAGTCACAATGTGGACAGAAAGGACAGGAAGAAAAGAATGAAAATTGGACAAGAGTGAGATACAGCAATATTAAACTTCCATTTTTATACGCAGATCTTTGTTTGGGATAATTCTTTCAGATAGCTAATTCTCATGCTCTCAATAAGGCTTTCCCTTTAACAGACAGGTACTTGCAATATGAGTTTACATGTTCCTAAGACCGCAAATTCTAAGATACCACAGATTCGTAACTGCCCTGGCCTGGGTATGTTACTTCATCTGTGGTGGATAGGCAACACCTGACGCATCATTTATTGAAATGCCAAGTACCACTATCATTCTCCCATGTCACACCCAAAGATTTGAATCAAGCCCTAAACTATCCCTTAACTGTCAATCCTAGTAGCAGTTACACAACTCTCAATACAACCGAGTGACCTCTAATGAAAGCGATTAAAAGAAAGCAGTAAAGAAAGCATTTAAAATCCTATCACTCGGAGGTTTTTGAAAATCTGACCCTGGTAGTAAAAGACAGCTCCCCGTCAGAATGAAGGAGTATGGATCAAGAATTCCCGGCTCTCAGTGAACCACTAGTGTGTTCACTTTCTTCCGGGTGATTATGAGATACAAACTAATGAAACGACCTAATAAATTAGTGCGTTCCGGAGACCCCATCTCGGTGTAGCACCTAATCTTACATTTCCATCAACCAGCAATTTTGGAAAATAATGGATTTGAAAATCATTCCCTGTCAGGTACTAGACTCTCAGTTAAAACACAGACCCTTTCAGTCTAGACGAGACCTAATCGCTGAATCTGCTTCTTAATTCCCAGAATATAACCCTTGATAGAATATGAACTAGTCATAACTGAAGAATTTATCCCTTACTCAGATCCGGATTTTATAAAGAAGTTTTTGTTATAAATTTAATAAGCCATATCTGTTTAAGATCTAGACTTCTATTGTCCAAGGGAAGGATCCCAAAATAATTATAGACCACAGCAGTACATAATATTATCATGCATAAGGATATATGGGAGTGTAAAATTAATTGACCCAAAATATAGAAGCGGGTCTAGACAGAAGGTGAAACATAGAATGGAATGGTCAAAGTACCAAAGAAATGGTGGAATGATCAGGTGGACTGTAAACATCTACTGTCCAATTTCCCAATCACTCGGATGGAGCGAATTTAGACAGCTTAGACCCTATAATGGTGGTGTCAACACCAGTTGGGCCTCCACTGTCTGTGAATTCAGATAAAAACCTACATGCTTCCCTTCTATAATGATCATCAGTTGGCATTGACTGATGCCAACTGACTCCCAGTACGGATTGGGATTCAGGTTTGGAAATTAAGATAATAAAAATGAAACTGTATCTAGATGGGAGTCAGCCGAGCAGCTATTGTAACCCCGGATGGGCAAACCGCCAAGGCTTCCACTGACAGCCATTCAGACCATGCAAAATAACGATTAGTAACTAATACCCAGAATACGAGCTAGTTATCCATGAGGGAGTACCCGCCAACATTATTCTGATGTATTCTTTACTAATGGTTCCACACAATACACAAAGACAAAATAAATAAGACGCAAAAGAAGATCCATTGTATGAGAGACATTGGTTTCTCATGCAAGGTTGTGGATCGGATCCACATGTAATGGTCTTAAATAATCCTTCCCACCATAATTAATTACAGTCCAGATTATCTGTTTAAGCCATCAGGATTTTGTTTATACAAGAATGTTTTAATGGCAATTGAACAAAGGTCCTTTAGTCATGATGATCATTGAAATTTGATTATTGCTAATCTCAATCTTTAATCATTGATGAGTCAAGGGTTCAATCAGTTAAGTGATGCAAATGGAGAATCAAAATTTGGGCAGCATAACACCCTACATTGCAATTCCAGAATGTTACATCCTAACCCGTGGGGCTATGATGTGAGTGTTGCAATGTAAAGTATAGAGAGAACGAAATTTGTTTGAGATCAAATAGAGAGGGAAACCCTTGTCGCGATATCATAAATTCTGTCGCGGACCGAGATCCGCGACATGGACATCCCGACAAGTTTTTAGAATTTTTGGGCAGCATAACGCCTCTTTGTCGCTATGCAAGGTTTTGTCGCGGAACGTGGCTCCGCGACAAGGGTGACATCGCGACAAAGTGTTTTAATAAAATTCTAAAGCATTTGAAACTTTGTCGCTATGCATGGAGATTTTGTCGCGGAACGTGGTTCCGCGACAAGGTGTTCCGCGACAAAGTGTTCAAAGATTAAGAAACATGGCATAATTTTTCTGTCTCGGAATGGGATTTTGTCGCGGAACGTGGCTCCGCGACAAGATGATTCCGCGACAAGAAGCCATGAAGACAAAATGCAAGAGTTTGGCTCCTTTGTCGCTATGCATGGACAGTTTTGTCGCGGAACGTGGCTCCGCGACAAGGTATTCCGCGACAAAGGGTTTTAAATTTGGAGACAAGTGTCTTGAAACACCTTGGTCGCGGAACAGCCACTCTGTCGCGGAACGTGGCTCCGCGCCAGAAGGCGGTTGGCGCCCAAGGTGGTTCAGGACAAAAGTCAGAAAAAGCAGAAATGAACAGTGGCATGCAAACAGCGTGATCTCACCCTATTTCAGATCAAAAAGCTATTCTAAGCTAGAAATAAACAAGGAACATTCAAAATAAGGAAGGACATGCTTAAACAAAAATAACAAGACTGGGCAGGATATTAAAAATAAAGCAAGAGTCCTAATCTAGGGTTTGATCACACATCCACACAACATTATCCATAATATGCTAACAGTAACACAAAAAGTAACAAAATGGGGGTCAAATGACCCCAAAATGAAAAAGAAAGCATAAATCCATGGGGTGTGAGACCCATTTCATGATTTGGGACACAAATGATGAATGTTTTCCCATATTATTGAAGGGGTGTTGTTAATACCCATGATTTGGGTATTACAAACCCTAAAACAAAAGTTTAGAAACCAAAACATAGTATAAAGATGGCTATCTAAGCACTGTGAACAGTAAAACACTAATCTAAGCTAAACTAAGTGCAAAAATTAAATAATACATGAAAATAACCCTAAACTACTCTACCTAAGAGAGAACTCCTACTGCTTGCCTTCAAGAACTCTAACAAAATTTCAATCTTCCAACCAACCCTGAGCTCATGGGAGACACCTCATATTTATAGAAGTGTAACCCTAAGCCCATGGGCCTTGATTCTAGCCCATTGTGTCTTAAGACATCACACACATCACAGCTTTGTCTCGGAACATCAAGTTGGTCGCGGAACACACTGCATGTGGCAAAGCTTCTCGACTGGGTCTTGTGTCTCTATTTGTGCATCTTGGTCGCGGAATGGGCCTTTGTCGCGGAGTCATGCTATCGCGACAAGGGTCATCGCGCCAGGGGCTTGGCTGGTCTCCTCTTCATTTGGGGCCAGTTGGTCGCGGAGTATGCCTTTGTCGCGGAACACTGCATCGCGCCAAGGGCTTCCGCGACAAAGGTCTTCCTGGGCCTGCTGGATTGGGCCAGATGGGCCGAAAGTATTCTTTTTGTGGGCTTTTCTATCTTTTTCCCATCTTTTTGTTTCCTTTTCTTTTTCTCATGTTTTTGGATTTTTCTAACATAAATATGTAATAAAATTACATATTTATGTCTTTTTCACACCAGCTTATTATTTTTACAATTATGCATAAATCAGTCCAATTCGACTGCTTTCTTACTTAATGTAAGACCGGAATGCGATCAAATGCCCGTTTAAGACACGGAAATGGATTGAAAATAATGGTCATTTTTGGCCATTATCAACATCCTCACATTTAATACTGATCGTCCCCGAGCAGTCAGAGTCAATGTTCGTAAGAACACGGACTCTACATATTCAATTCATTTTCGTGGCTTCATAAATATCATTCTTTTTAGATTGGGATAAGACAATCAAAACTACAAGTATTGAATTCCCTTGATTGCAGTGTTTAATGAAATGATACTTGCTCACTATATCAGGCCTACAAATCAAACATTATCATCAATCCTTCATGAATATCATGTTTGAAAGATGCAAAGATTAAGAATTAGAATTAAGGTATGACATGACATGTGTAATGAGAAAAGGCCTCACTTATAAGAGAATCGGAAAATTCACTCACTCTCAAGATTGGCTTTTATCATTAACGCTCAAGATCAAATTCAATTAAATTTTCCCATAAGCTTGCAATCAGACCAACTCGCCACCGGCTCATTTCTTCAAATCGAGATCACGAGGTCTTATTCGAGGGTTATAACGGGGCGTACGGTTGTAACATTAGGTAGGAAAGGGGAGTATTGGGCTAAGAAGTGGCAAGAATTAATTCCATCATAGCTTGGCATTTTTATCTAAAATTTATGATCACCATTGTTTCTCTCTTTTTGATTTTCTTTCTTATTGCATGACATTAGACTATTGTCTAATTGCTTGTCATTTGCAATTTATTTGTGTTGAATGACATCCAACTTCTTTTTTTTTTTTTTTTTTTTTTTTTTTTTTTTTGAATCGGTTCATAGAATGCCGATTTATAGTTTTTATTGATGATCAAAAATTGTAATGCCTTGATAGAATTCATCCTTGCACACTTGGGTTTGAATTTCTTGGTCTTTTTATAAGGCTAGGAATAATATAAAGGGCTTCAAAGAAAAATTAGGCTTTAAGGCTCAAATTAGTTAATCCTAAAGGGAAAATATTTTTGGTTTTGGATTTCAAACGAAGGCCAAAAATTTGGGTTTTTCTAAGTGCCTCGATCATGTGCTCGATTTCGGGAATATGGCATGGTCTTGAATCGGTCCCAATCGCAAGTTCTAGTTTCCTTTAATCAAAATGATTCACACATCAAAGAAAATGAACGAGTGAAGATGACTCATGGCTCAAATCTCACAAGGTTGGGTTGATTCATGTCATACAATATTCTCAAATTTAATCCAAGCTTAATTCTAACAATTTATTCAATCGAAATCTCTAACATGCAGATTTATTACCCAATAAGCTGATCGCATCATTAAATTTTTATAGCTCAAAACCTCAGGAATTCATGTCATGCATGTTCTCAATTATATTATCCCAATTTAAAAGTTTGAAAATTTAATCACAAGCCTAAATTCAACATGTGAATTTAGAGCGAGTTTATGCATATTTTTTGCTGGTTATTTGATTGAAAGCAGTAAAGAGGCACTGCTGACATACTGAGTATGTCAACAGCATATTTTTGGTCTGACAGTCACTTATTCATCTCGGACTGTACAGACATCTTTTCAAAGGAAAGCAGTAAAGAGTTGTTCAGTGGTCTCAAAAGTTGAGTTCCAATTTTAGGGAAAGCAAATAAATACAACCGAGGCAAGGGGTTCTCGTGCAGTTAATACGAACCTGCACACACAAAAGGAGGAAATCCCTTGCAAATACTACTACTAGACTGGAAATAAAACAAGGCAGGGTAGTTCCGGAGCTAGGATTCTTCCTTCCTTCTTCAGGGCATGTATCGGAGCCAGAGGACACAGCTGGAAAGCTCACAACGCAGGCACCAGTCACGGTTTCTCAGAGGTGCATGCCATTCTGGGCAATAGACTCTGACTCCTTGGCCTGCCCACAGTTGTGGGTTGTCTGGGTTATCAGTTATCCAAGCGAGAACGTTGAGGGACGTATATCGAAAGACTGATCGATCTGTTACCATCCTGTCGATCATGCTGATTCCCTGCTCAACTTGGCTTTCGTCTGTCTTACTCATAAGCATCAATCCGCGGGTGAAGATTGATGTCTTATGGTTGTCCTCAAGTCCCGGGCGTAGCAGTTCACAAGCACGCTCCTCATTCCCCTCTGCAAATGCCCTGAGTGCTGGAATGAGCTGAAGGTTGAAGTTTCCTGCAGCTGTGCAAATTTGCAGGAATCTCTCCTTCTGCCGACGGATCCTTTCTTGCCATCTCTTCACCGTGGAAGTGATAACCTCACATCGCTTGTACACGATAGTAAGGTTCCCATCATCCCTGAGTTTCTTGCATGCACGTTGTGCAGTAAACACCCCTTTGATTTCATCCTCTCCTATCCGGGAGAGAATTTCACCAAGGAGTTCGACCGGCAAGTCCAGCAACTTGGTTCCCTCTGGAGCAGGGTCTGGAATGGGAGGATTACCCCTGAAAAGATAGGAAGTGATGAATCCAATTTTTATATAATTTTTCGAAATTATTCAAGTTTAGAAACCAACATCCTCACATTTAGAGCTTTGCTCTAGATGTGAGATTATTAAATTTCTGACTTGAATTTTAATTTAAAGCATATGTAAATAATATTTGGTTTTAAATGGGCTTAGGAGCCCAAAATAAAATAAAATTGGCCATTGGGCCTAAAATCTTTTTAATGGGCCATAGGGCCCAAAAGTTTTCAGTTTATTAAACAAGTCCGAGACACTTGTTGGAAGTGGAATGAGATGGGTAGCTGGAAATGGAATGCTCGAATATTGGAATGTGCAATGGAGACGTGGCGGAATGGATTTGCTGTTTCTGAATAGCTTGGACTGTTTGGACAGTTTTAGCATCCAAAAATTTTGCAAACACTGTTTTTAATTTTAAAAATGGTTGACTTGTTTTATTTAATAAAAGTGGGATGTGAGTGGTCCCATTTTGGATTTTTGAAAAGGATAGCAGTTGGGTGACAAAATACTGCTATCTCACTCACACAAGTGTTCCATTGGGAACAAAAGACTCAAGTCAAACATTAAACAAAATAACTCTTTTTGTCTTTTTCTAAAAGGTTGCTTTTATTAAAAGTGGAAGCTTCCTATTGGGTGTTTGTACTATGTTTCCATAAACAAACAAACATTTATTCCCATGAGATTTCTAACATGAGAACAAATGTGCCCAAAAAGATCTTCCATCTTTATTACACCAAAACAATACTGTAGAGGTCACATCAAGATCAATCAAACCAATAACATCAAGATATTCAAACAATACCCAAATGTTCATCAGTTTGTTCTTTCCAGTTTTAAACTTCAAAAATCTGTGAACCTTTACCAGTTTTAACACCCTTTAGCAGTCTTAAAAATGGGGTTTCAACGTTTTAAAACAGTGCTCATAACCGAGAGCACTTCAAAAATTTTAAAGTTAAAACCACATATAAACCACACCACACCAAGAACACAACAAAATGAAAAACAAAACGAGACAAAATAAAAAGAACGGGTCCGAAGGGGGGGCTATGACCATGGTGAAAATAGGGTTTACCCTCTCCTCCTTGGCTCGGGTCTAGGCACGGGTCCAAGGATTGGGAGGGGTCCATGAAATCGGTCCATAGTTTCCCTTAGAAATGGCGTGCAAGAGTGCGAAGAACACGTGGTGTTCGTTCGGATGAGAGAAAAATGGGGGAAAAGAAGATGAAGAAGAAGTTGAAATGACAAGAGGGAGGTGAAAAGAAACTGGAGGGGGTGGGGGGGGGTATAAATACTTGAACTTTTGTCGTGGAATCCGAGACTTTGTCGCGGAAGAGGGTTCCGCGACAAGGTATAGCGACATTAGAGTGGTCGCGGAGTTGAGGGTTGGTCGCGGAGTCATGCTCCGCGACAGGGCTACCGCGACAAAGTTCAGTATGGAGACAGTCAGCGCAGGTCATGTCGCGGAGCAGGGCTTGGTCGCGGAGTCATGCTCCGCGACAAGGTGCATCGCGACAGATGTGGGTAAGGGTTAAGAAGAGAAAAGGGAGTTTGTCGCGGAGTAGGGCCTGGTCGCGATGCATGGCATCGCGACAAAGGTCCTTCCGCGACAAAGGATTTTGAATTTTCAAATTTTCTTGGACTGGGCCCGAGTGTGGTGTTGGGCCTGAGTCCATTTTATTTGATTTGGGCTGAATAAATTCAGTCCAAGTAAATTCAAAATGCTGGGCTGAAAATTAAATAATCCACTTGCATAAAATTAGGTTGGTCAGTTCCATTTTATCTGTGAATTTTGTTTCGGGTCTTGAATTTCTTCAATTCCCGAGAACATTTTCTCAGATTTATAGAACTAATCCAACCAAGAACCTGGTTTTCCATGTTACTGTTATCTGCTCCTCTTTTTGGTGGTTCCGAACTTCTGCAAGACAGACAAATAAGACGCATTAGATTTTCTCCAAATATCAACATCCTCACATTTAGAGTCTTAGTACTCTAAATGTTTAATTGATCTTTGGGTACTTTCTTGCCATAAAATAAATACTGTAAATATATACTATATATATATATATAAACTAAAACTTTTGTGTTTTTAAATGCTGTTTCTTATTGAGTGTAAGCCGGGTCTGCCACTGCTTGGCTTTCTTTCTCCGGATCGAACTGTCCGAGGTACTCTTTTAATCGTTGCCCATTCACCACTATATCGCCCCTGCCAGTTCGAATCCTGACAGCTCCATTTTTGAACACCTCTAGTACTTCATGTGGTCCTTCCCATCTAGATTTGAGCTTTCCGGGGAACAGCTTCAACCTAGTATTGAACAATAACACATGTTGACCAACATAAAAATACTTAGGTTTAATCCGGCGATCGTGTAACTTCTGGGTCCGCTCTTTGTAAATTCGAGAGCTTTCATAAGCTTGCGCTCGTATTTCCTCAATTTCATTGAGGTCCAACTTACGTTTGCTCTGAGCAACTTTCGGATCGAAGTTAAGCGTTTTAACGGCCCAGTAAGCTTTATGCTCTAGCTCTACAGGCAAATGACAGGCTTTTCCAAAGACCAGCCTGTATGGAGACATCCCGATGGGAGTCTTATATGCTGTCCGGTATGCCCATAGAGCATCATTGAGCTTACGTGCCCAATCCTTACGGGTTATCCCGACAGTGGCTTCGAGTATGTGTTTGATTTCGCGATTGGATACTTCGACTTGACCACTAGTCTGGGGATGATAAGGCGTGCCTATCTTATGGAGGATCCCATTTTTACTCATTAAAGTTTCAAAACCTTTATTAATAAAGTGTGTTCCTCCATCAGATATCACCACCCTAGGTACGCCAAATCGACTGAAAATGTTGTTCTTGAGGAACTTGATGACTTGGCTACCATCATTGGTTGGTAATGCGACAGCCTCGACCCATTTGGACACGTAATCGACAGCTACCAAGATATAGTAGTTTCCACCAGATGGTGGAAACGGTCCCATGAAGTCAATGCCCCATACATCAAAGATCTCAAGTGTGAGAATCCCCTTTTGAGGCATCTCATCCCTCTTGGAGATGTTTCCTAATCTTTGGCATCTGTCACAGCCCTTAACAAATGTCCTGCAATCCTCATAGATGTGAGGCCAATAAAATCCACATTCGAGGACCTGTGGGCCGTTCGAGCGGGACCATGGTGACCTCCATATTCTGATTCATGGCATTTTCTGACAATTTGATAAGCTTCATGCTCAGTCACACATCGCCTGATTATTAAATCAGGGCAGTGTTTGAAGAGATAAGGTTCTTCCCAGAAGTAACTTAATACATCTCGTTTGAACTTATTCCTCTGATGATAGTTCGAAAACTGGGGGGTTACTCCGCATGCCAAGAAGTTAGCGATGTCGGAAAACCATGGACAAGCTTGATTATGCAAATGCAATGCGAACAACTGTTCGTCCGGGAAATCTTCATTGACGGCTTTTTCCTTTTTATCATTATCTAATCGAGATAAGTGGTCAGCAGCACCATTATCTCGACCTCGCCTATCTTTTATTATGAGGTCGAATTCTTGCAACAGAAGTACCCACCTGATTAATCGAGGTTTTGCATCTTGTTTGCTAAACAAGTATCTCAATGCTGTATGATCGGTGTATACTATGGTCTTTGTACCTATCAGGTACTGTCTGAACTTGTCAAACGCGAAGACTACAGCATACATCTCTTTCTCCGTTGTGGTGTAGTTAACTTGGGCTTCATTCAGGGCATGACTTGCGTAATGAATTACGCAGTGTCTCCCATCCTTATGTTGTCCAAGAACTGCCCCTACGGCGAGACCACTAGCATCGCACATTACCTCGAAAGGCAGTGACCAATCGGGTGGTTGCACTATCGGTGCAGAAACCAACATCTTCTTGAGCGTGTCAAAGGCTTGGACACACGCTTCATTTATTAAGAAAAGATTTTCTTTACAAAGCAGATTAGTGAGCGGCTTGGCAATTTTAGAGAAATCCTTAATGAATCGCCGGTAAAAACCGGCATGCCCTAAAAAGCTCCTAACTGATTTGATCGAGTTAGGAAGAGGGAGATTGGAAATGATGGAAACTTTGGCTGGATCAACTTTAATGCCTGCACGAGAAATGCGATGACCTAACACTATGCCCTCAGTGACCATAAAATGGCACTTTTCCCAGTTTAAAACCAAGTTAGTGTCTTCACACCTCTTTAAGATCTTAGCAAGATTGGTCAAACAATCTTCGAACGTATCTCCATATACAGAGAAGTCATCCATGAAGACCTCAATGCATTTTTCGATAAATTCAGAGAAAATAGACATCATGCATCTTTGAAAAGTAGCAGGTGCATTGCATAAACCAAAAGGCATCCGTCGATAGGCAAAAGTGCCGTACGGGCAAGTAAAAGTGGTTTTATCATGGTCTTCACTAGAAATAACAATCTGATTATAACCAGAATAACCATCCAAAAAGCAATAAAACTCTCTCCCTGCCAACCTCTCAAGCATCTGATCAATGAATGGCAATGGAAAATGGTCCTTGCGTGTGGCCTCATTCAGCTTCCGGTAATCGATACAAACTCTCCATCCGGTCACTGGCCTGGTTGCAACCTCTTCTCCTTGCTCATTCTTGGTTATGCACATCCCTCCTCGTTTGGGTACGACCTGCACCGGGCTAACCCATTTGCTATCAGAGATAGGATAGATTATACCAGCATCTAAGAGCTTGATAACTTCTTTCCTTACCACTTCCTGCATAAGGGGGTTCAATCGCCTCTGAGGTTGACGGGAGGGTTTAAACTCTTCTTCCATTAGAATCCTGTGCATGCAAATAGAAGGGCTTATTCCTTTTATATCAGAAATGGTCCAACCTATTGCATGTACATGTTTCTTAAGAACGACCACCAGAGCATTTTCTTGCTCTTGAGAGAGCTTAGCCGAAACAATCACGGGTAACTTTTTATGTTCTGCGAGAAACGCGTACTTGAGATGATCGGGTAGTGTTTTAAGTTCAAGCTCTGGTGGACATTCAACGGAAGGGAGTAGTTTGCGAGAATTGGGTAGTGGGAGAACAGATTTACCTTCGGGATCCTGCATCAGTACAGGATCCTCTTCCTCCTCTTGGTTGGCGTCCTCATGGAAGTCCATGCCATCAAATTCCTCCAAATCCCCTGTTTCGGGATCGGCGAAGTGAACGGCTTTGCATTCTTTGCGCTCCACGCCAGCAGGCTTCAGTACCTGCTTTGATGGTTCATCCAGCATCATTTCACACTCAAGTTCAGAGTCAAGCTCTTCCCTAACTATTACATTTTCAAATGAAAAACAAGAACTGTCATTCGGAAATTTCTGCAATTTCTCCATATCAAAGATGATCTCCTCGCCATCGACCCTTAAGGTGACTTTTCCGGACTTGGCGTCAATCAGCGCACCACCAGTGGCTAGAAATGGGCGTCCAAGGATAAGCGGCATTTCAGAATCCTCTTCAATGTCGAGGACGATGAAGTCGACCGGGAAAAGAACTTGCCCGGTTTTGACTACAACATCCTTAAGGATTCCTACGGGCTGAGTGATCGATCTGTCTGCAAGTTGCAGTCTCATCTTGACCGGTTGAATTTCTCCAAGCTTAAGGCGAACAGCCATAGCTAGTGGCATCACATTGATGCTTGATCCTAAATCACAAAGCCCCATACTCACTTTGGCCTTTCCGAATTGTACTGGAAGTGTGCAACATCCGGGGTCCTCTTTCTTTTCAGGCATTCTCCTCTGAACAATGGCACTGCACGTGCTGTTGAGAATAATTACCTCTTCCTGCTCAACCTGCCTTTTTCCTGAAATCAATTCTTTCAAGAACTTAGCATAGATGGGCATTTCGGAAATCATTTCTGTGAGAGGAATGGTTATCTCTACAGACTTTAATCGTTGCAGAAATTTCTTGAATTAAAGATCATGTTCTTTATTTTTAAGCCGCGCAGGATAAGGAATCCTGGGCATGTACTTGTTATTAGCAATTTTTGGTGGTGAAGGGAAGGAAGTTGTACCTTCACCTGTACCCTCATCTGGTTCAGCCGTTTCAGGCGCAGCTTCAGTCTGCAATTCGGCTGTCTCTTTTTCTGCTTCGTTCCCATTATCAGCTTCCTTACCAGCATTGTCAACAATATCATCTTCTTCAAATTCTGCTCCAGTATCCGCTCCCTTTGGTCCAGCTAGTACTCTCCCAGATTTCAAGGTTATTGCCTTGCATTGCGGGTTCTTTTCCGCAGTGCTAGGCAGTGTTCCTTTGTCCCTTTTCTGCATCTCATTAGCCATCTGTGTAACTTGGGTCTCCACATTTCTGATGGAGGCCTGCAGTTGATTGTTGATCTCTTTCTGACTAGTGATGAAATCAGTCATCAGATTCTCAAGCCTTGAAGGAGGCTTTTGATTCTGATTCTGATTTTGCTGCTGATTCTGATTCCACTGGCCTTGGTTTGGGACAAACTGAGGCTGGAAATTCTGATTGGGCTGAAAGTTCTGGAAATTCTGAGGCGGCCTCTGCTGGATCTGAGGTTGGAAACCTGGATTCTGAAAATGTTGGCCCCTGTTCTGATTGAATCCCTGATTCTGCTGAGGGTTGAACTGTTGTTGCTGTGGCTTGTTCAAGAGATGTGAGTTCAAGGCGTTGTTGTTTGAATAAGACAAATTCGGGTGTCTATTTGGAAAAGCTCCTGCATAGTTACAGCTCTCTGCTGTGACTTGCTCGCATGTGTCAGTTGCATGAGCACCTTGACACAGTCCACAGATCACATCAGTTTGCTGTCCCTGCGCAGAACTTCCAACTCCTTGATTTACAGACAGTGCTGCCACTTGCTCTTGAAGCTTTTCAATGTCTGACTTCTCTACTGTACCTACAACACACAAACCACGAGGCGGAGTGGGATTACCATCATCAGTTAGAACAGAACGGTTGACACTCATGGCTTCAATCTTTGCCCAGGCTTGGTCCATTGGTATGTAGAGCAAATGTTGACCACCGGCAGCATCAAGCATGGATTTCCATGCTGGGGTCAGACCACTGTAGAACTTTCTCAGTCTCTCTCAGTCATGGAAACCATGTTGAGGACACTTTCTGAGTAGGTTGAAGAATCTTTCCTTTGCATCATACAAGGACTCGTCCGGTTTCATCTTGAATTCCGCAATTTTGGAGCGGCATTCATCCACCTTGGACTCCGGGAAGTATTTTGCTAGGAAGTTTCTGATCACGTCTTCCCATGTAGACTTCTGATTTACGGGCAGTGACTTGTACCATGTTCGTGCTCCGCTTGTCAGAGAGAAGGGAAATAGCCTTAGTCGAATAGTGTTTGCGGGTACATCACGATTTTTGATCGTGTCACACAATTCTAGGAAGGTTTGCAGGTGATCATGGGGATCTTCATGACTTGCTCCGGCAAACTGGTTGCTCTGGACTAGATTGATTAGGGCCGGCTTCAGTTCGAAGTTCCTGGCCAAGAATGGAGCTTGTCCAGGAATGTTCAGATATGGCTCTAAAATAGGCTGCATGTAATCAGCAGCAGCTGCTGCTTGATGATTGTTCTCAGGCCCGCCTTGGTACTGCTGTGGGTAGTAGTTCTGAGGCATGAAATAGTTCCTCGGATCATTGAAATCATTCAGATTCGGGGGATTCTGATGGGGGTTATGGTATTGCTGATTCTGTTGGTTTGGGAAATTTTGCTGATTTGGTTGGTCTTGGTTGTTTGGTGGGTTTTGGTTCGGGTTAGGAGGAGGTGCCTCGAAGTGCTGCTGCTCCATGTTTGGTGGATTCCCACCTCCTTGTATGATCTGGGGAGGGGGATCATCCAATTCATCATGATCAGCATCCTCGGGATCTTCCTCAATGTTGTGAAGTGGGGGATTGGGTTGAATGATTGGTGGGATGTCAGGGTTTGCCATTTCGGAGATGTCGCTGCTGGTGCTTGGCGAAAGTAATGCCTGTCGTTCCCGTTCCCTTCTTCGTTTAGTCTCCGCCCTAAGACGTCGAGCTGTCTTTTCTATCTCTGAATTAAACGGGATCTCGGCTGGCGTCTGCTTCCTCCTTTGCATAGAACAACAGCTTCAATAATGACAGTACCTGTACAATCCCCAGGTTAGAAGTGGTTCTGAAGGTGAATATTTATAATTATATGTATAAACTACTCTAGGAGCAATGAGGAATGTAATTCTCTAAATAAAACGGCGCTGCATCCTCCCCGGCAACGGCGCCATGAAACTTTTGACAATTTCCGTCCCACGAGCTTTTGCTAAAATTATACCAGGTTAGATTTATTACAAGAAAAGAGTTATGATTCACGGGAAAGGGTTTAGGGATATATCAAGATTATTAGTCTTTTTATTACTCAAGTGTGGTGTTTTAATTCCAAATGGCGCTGTGGTCCTCCCTGTCATGAAATGTTGACAAATCTCATGGCATCGCCGGGATAGGTTGACCTTCAGCCTGTCACACTGAGGATCCCCGGCAAGTATGCCATGATGCTTCTCATCAATTCTTGCCATGAGAGTTCCTGCCATGAAACTTTTGGCAAGTTCCCACTACATGAGTATTTTCCGAAAAATCATGGTCCTGGTTTAGATTTTATTTAATGAAACCAATTTATGATGGCGGAGTTGTGATTAGGGATATATTTATAAGTAGTCATGTTTTTATTGCTCGTGTTTAAGAAACTGTGGCCCGAAAGCGCACGGTGTCAAAAATTGCAGTAATTTATAGTAAGACCGGATCGTTCACTGGAGGATGTGCGATAGAAGCAGGTCCCACGTCGTTTTACTAGATTTTCCATTCGTATTGCTCAATAGGTTTGAAAGGTGATTAATAACTACTGACATGAATGTAAATTAGATCTAGAAAGCAATTAAATTAATCTACAAAGCAAATAAATCTATTCTAGAAAGCGGATAAGGATTATTCTAAGGATGCAGTAAACATTATCTACGAAAGCAGGGAAAAGGAGCATTGTGCCAACCGTGAAGTTGAGTCACAATGTGGACAGAAAGGACAGGAAGAAAAGAATGAAAATTGGACAAGAGTGAGATACAGCAATATTAAACTTCCATTTTTATACGCAGATCTTTGTTTGGGATAATTCTTTCAGATAGCTAATTCTCATGCTCTCAATAAGGCTTTCCCTTTAACAGACAGGTACTTGCAATATGAGTTTACATGTTCCTAAGACCGCAAATTCTAAGATACCACAGATTCGTAACTGCCCTGGCCTGGGTATGTTACTTCATCTGTGGTGGATAGGCAACACCTGACGCATCATTTATTGAAATGCCAAGTACCACTATCATTCTCCCATGTCACACCCAAAGATTTGAATCAAGCCCTAAACTATCCCTTAACTGTCAATCCTAGTAGCAGTTACACAACTCTCAATACAACCGAGTGACCTCTAATGAAAGCGATTAAAAGAAAGCAGTAAAGAAAGCATTTAAAATCCTATCACTCGGAGGTTTTTGAAAATCTGACCCTGGTAGTAAAAGACAGCTCCCCGTCAGAATGAAGGAGTATGGATCAAGAATTCCCGGCTCTCAGTGAACCACTAGTGTGTTCACTTTCTTCCGGGTGATTATGAGATACAAACTAATGAAACGACCTAATAAATTAGCGCGTTCCGGAGACCCCATCTCGGTGTAGCACCTAATCTTACATTTCCATCAACCAGCAATTTTGGAAAATAATGGATTTGAAAATCATTCCCTGTCAGGTACTAGACTCTCAGTTAAAACACAGACCCTTTCAGTCTAGACGAGACCTAATCGCTGAATCTGCTTCTTAATTCCCAGAATATAACCCTTGATAGAATATGAACTAGTCATAACTGAAGAATTTATCCCTTACTCAGATCCGGATTTTATAAAGAAGTTTTTGTTATAAATTTAATAAGCCATATCTGTTTAAGATCTAGACTTCTATTGTCCAAGGGAAGGATCCCAAAATAATTATAGACCACAGCAGTACATAATATTATCATGCATAAGGATATATGGGAGTGTAAAATTAATTGACCCAAAATATAGAAGCGGGTCTAGACAGAAGGTGAAACATAGAATGGAATGGTCAAAGTACCAAAGAAATGGTGGAATGATCAGGTGGACTGTAAACATCTACTGTCCAATTTCCCAATCACTCGGATGGAGCGAATTTAGACAGCTTAGACCCTATAATGGTGGTGTCAACACCAGTTGGGCCTCCACTGTCTGTGAATTCAGATAAAAACCTACATGCTTCCCTTCTATAATGATCATCAGTTGGCATTGACTGATGCCAACTGACTCCCAGTACGGATTGGGATTCAGGTTTGGAAATTAAGATAATAAAAATGAAACTGTATCTAGATGGGAGTCAGCCGAGCAGCTATTGTAACCCCGGATGGGCAAACCGCCAAGGCTTCCACTGACAGCCATTCAGACCATGCAAAATAACGATTAGTAACTAATACCCAGAATACGAGCTAGTTATCCATGAGGGAGTACCCGCCAACATTATTCTGATGTATTCTTTACTAATGGTTCCACACAATACACAAAGACAAAATAAATAAGACGCAAAAGAAGATCCATTGTATGAGAGACATTGGTTTCTCATGCAAGGTTGTGGATCGGATCCACATGTAATGGTCTTAAATAATCCTTCCCACCATAATTAATTACAGTCCAGATTATCTGTTTAAGCCATCAGGATTTTGTTTATACAAGAATGTTTTAATGGCAATTGAACAAAGGTCCTTTAGTCATGATGATCATTGAAATTTGATTATTGCTAATCTCAATCTTTAATCATTGATGAGTCAAGGGTTCAATCAGTTAAGTGATGCAAATGGAGAATCAAAATTTGGGCAGCATAACACCCTACATTGCAATTCCAGAATGTTACATCCTAACCCGTGGGGCTATGATGTGAGTGTTGCAATGTAAAGTATAGAGAGAACGAATTTTGTTTGAGATCAAATAGAGAGGGAAACCCTTGTCGCGATATCATAAATTCTGTCGCGGACCGAGATCCGCGACATGGACATCCCGACAAGTTTTTAGAATTTTTGGGCAGCATAACGCCTCTTTGTCGCTATGCAAGGTTTTGTCGCGGAACGTGGCTCCGCGACAAGGGTGACATCGCGACAAAGTGTTTTAATAAAATTCTAAAGCATTTGAAACTTTGTCGCTATGCATGGAGATTTTGTCGCGGAACGTGGTTCCGCGACAAGGTGTTCCGCGACAAAGTGTTCAAAGATTAAGAAACATGGCATAATTTTTCTGTCTCGGAATGGGATTTTGTCGCGGAACGTGGCTCCGCGACAAGATGATTCCGCGACAAGAAGCCATGAAGACAAAATGCAAGAGTTTGGCTCCTTTGTCGCTATGCATGGACAGTTTTGTCGCGGAACGTGGCTCCGCGACAAGGTATTCCGCGACAAAGGGTTTTAAATTTGGAGACAAGTGTCTTGAAACACCTTGGTCGCGGAACAGCCACTCTGTCGCGGAACGTGGCTCCGCGCCAGAAGGCGGTTGGCGCCCAAGGTGGTTCAGGACAAAAGTCAGAAAAAGCAGAAATGAACAGTGGCATGCAAACAGCGTGATCTCACCCTATTTCAGATCAAAAAGCTATTCTAAGCTAGAAATAAACAAGGAACATTCAAAATAAGGAAGGACATGCTTAAACAAAAATAACAAGACTGGGCAGGATATTAAAAATAAAGCAAGAGTCCTAATCTAGGGTTTGATCACACATCCACACAACATTATCCATAATATGCTAACAGTAACACAAAAAGTAACAAAATGGGGGTCAAATGACCCCAAAATGAAAAAGAAAGCATAAATCCATGGGGTGTGAGACCCATTTCATGATTTGGGACACAAATGATGAATGTTTTCCCATATTATTGAAGGGGTGTTGTTAATACCCATGATTTGGGTATTACAAACCCTAAAACAAAAGTTTAGAAACCAAAACATAGTATAAAGATGGCTATCTAAGCACTGTGAACAGTAAAACACTAATCTAAGCTAAACTAAGTGCAAAAATTAAATAATACATGAAAATAACCCTAAACTACTCTACCTAAGAGAGAACTCCTACTGCTTGCCTTCAAGAACTCTAACAAAATTTCAATCTTCCAACCAACCCTGAGCTCATGGGAGACACCTCATATTTATAGAAGTGTAACCCTAAGCCCATGGGCCTTGATTCTAGCCCATTGTGTCTTAAGACATCACACACATCACAGCTTTGTCTCGGAACATCAAGTTGGTCGCGGAACACACTGCATGTGGCAAAGCTTCTCGACTGGGTCTTGTGTCTCTATTTGTGCATCTTGGTCGCGGAATGGGCCTTTGTCGCGGAGTCATGCTATCGCGACAAGGGTCATCGCGCCAGGGGCTTGGCTGGTCTCCTCTTCATTTGGGGCCAGTTGGTCGCGGAGTATGCCTTTGTCGCGGAACACTGCATCGCGCCAAGGGCTTCCGCGACAAAGGTCTTCCTGGGCCTGCTGGATTGGGCCAGATGGGCCGAAAGTATTCTTTTTGTGGGCTTTTCTATCTTTTTCCCATCTTTTTGTTTCCTTTTCTTTTTCTCATGTTTTTGGATTTTTCTAACATAAATATGTAATAAAATTACATATTTATGTCTTTTTCACACCAGCTTATTATTTTTACAATTATGCATAAATCAGTCCAATTCGACTGCTTTCTTACTTAATGTAAGACCGGAATGCGATCAAATGCCCGTTTAAGACACGGAAATGGATTGAAAATAATGGTCATTTTTGGCCATTATCAGCAGCTGCAGTGCCATAATCCAAAGAGTGCTACCTGAGAAGAAGGAGGACCTAGGCTGTATCACATTGCCAGTCTACATCGGAAAGACAAATGTCGGAAATGGACTATGCGACTTGGGGTCGAGCATCAACGTTATGCCACTCGCCATGGCAAAACGTCTTCACTTGGGAGTGATTGAGCCGGTTACAATGAAATTACAACTGGCAGACCGGTCAATCACTCATCCCGTTGGGATACTGAAGGATGTGATCGTCAATACGGGAGGAATACTCTTTCCTGTCGATTTCATCATTCTTGACATAGAAGAAGACTATGAGATGCCACTGATCCTAGGCTGCCCCTTCCTTTCAACAGGCGGTGCACTGATAGACGCACGTTCAAATCAAATCAAGCTCCGTGTTGGAGAAGAAGAGCTGAATTTCAACATGGGCAAGCCGCAGAGGTTTCCGCATGAGGGAACTTGTTCCACACTTGATGTAATAGATTGTAGGAGAGAGAGAGAGCTAGACTCTAACAAAGGGATTGTAATGATGATGAATGATGACTATTCAAAGCAGGTACTGAAGCCTGCTGGCGAGGAGCATGAAGACTGCAGCGCCGTCCATTTCGCCGATCCCGAAACTGGGGATTTGGAGGAATTTGACGGCGCCGAGTTCCATGACGACGCCGACCAAGAGGAGGCGGATCCTGTACTGATGCAGGATCCGACAGGTAAATATGAATTTCCCCCATCTAATTCTCGCAAATTACTTCCTTCGGTGGAATGCCCACCAGAGCTTGAACTAAAAGTGCTACGGGACCATCTTAAGTATGCATTTCTCACTGAACATAAAATGTTACCGGTGATTGTGTCAGCTAAGCTGACACAAGATCAAGAAAATGCTCTGGTGGGGGTGCTTAAAAAACATGTGCGTGCAATCGGTTGGACCATTTCTGACATCAAAGGAATAAGCCCTTCTGTTTGTATGCACAGGATTTTAATGGAAGAAAATTTCAAGCCTTCACGCCAGCCCCAACGAAGATTGAACCCACCCATGCAAGAAGTGGTAAGAAGGGAAGTGATCAAGCTGTTAGATGCCAGTATTATATACCCAATTTCTGACAGAAAATGGGTCAGTCATGTGCAGGTTGTTCCCAAGCGGGGTGGGATGTGCATAACCAAGAATGAACAAGGGGAGGAAGTTGCCACACGGCCGGTCACCGGATGGAGAGTCTGCATAGACTACCGGAAGTTGAACGAGGCCACTCGCAAGGACCATTTCCCTTTACCTTTTATCGATCAAATGTTGGAACGGTTGGCGGGAAGGGAATTTTATTGCTTTTTAGATGGTTATTCAGGTTATAATCAAATAGTGATCGCCAGTTAGGATCACGAAAAAACAACTTTCACATGCCCCTATGGCACTTTTGCCTATAGGCGCATGCCTTTTGGTTTGTGTAATGCACCTGCCACTTTTCAACGTTGCATGATGTCTATATTTTCTGAATTTATCGAAAAATGCATTGAAGTTTTCATGGATGACTTCTCTGTATATGGAGATACGTTTGAAGAATGTCTGACCAATCTTGCAAAAATTTTAAAGAGGTGTGAGGATACTAACTTGGTTTTAAACTGGGAAAAGTGCCATTTCATGGTCACTGAGGGCATAGTGTTAGGTCATCGCATTTCACGTGCAGGAATTGAGGTCGATCCAGCCAAAGTCTCCATCATTTCCAATCTCCCCGTCCCCAACTCTATCAAGTCGGTTAGAAGCTTCTTAGGGCATGCCGGTTTTTACCGGAGATTCATAAAGGATTTCTCTAAAATTGCCAAGCCGCTCACTAACCTTTGTAAAGAAAATCCTTTTGTAATAAGTGAAGCGTGTGTCCAAGCCTTTGACACGCTCAAAACAATGTTAGCTTCTGCTCCAATTGTGCAACCACCCGATTGGTCACTGCCATTCGAGGTAATGTGTGATGCAAGTGGTCTTGCAGTAGGTGCAGTTTTAGGGCAACATTAGGATGGGAGACATTGTGTGATTCATTACGCAAGTCATGCCTTGAATGAAGCCCAAATAAACTACACCACTATAGAAAAAGAGATGTATGCTGTAGTCTTTGCATTTGATAAGTTCAGACAATATCTGATTGGGACAAAGACTGTAGTGTACACTGACCATAGTGCACTCAGATACTTGTTTAGCAAGCAAGATGCAAAGCCTCGTTTAATCAGGTGGGTGCTGTTGTTGCAGGAGTTTGACATCGTAATAAAAGATAGGCGAGGTCGAGATAATGGTGCTGCTGATCACTTATCTCGATTAGAAAATGATGAAAATGATAAAGCCGTTAATGAAGAGTTTCCGGATGAACAGTTGTTCGCACTGCATTTGCATGATCAAGCGTGTCCATGGTTCTCCGACATCGCTAACTTTTTAGCATGTGGGATAGTACCACCATTCCAGCAGAAATACAAAAGGGCAAAATTCTTCAAAGAAGTAGTAAACTACTTCTGGGAAGATCCCTTCTTGTTCAAACACTGCACTGATTCAATAATCAGACGGTGTGTGACTGAGTCTGAGGCTTACCAGATCACTAAGAAATGCCATGAATCTGAATATGGAGGTCATCACGGTCCCACTCGAACTGCCCACAAGGTACTCGAGTGTGGCTTTTTCTGGCCTACTATTTATGAGGACTGCAAGGTGTATGTAAAAGCCTGCGACAGATGCCAAAGATTAGGAAACATCTCCAAGAGGGATGAGATGCCTCAAAAGGGGATTCTCGCACTTGAGATCTTTGATGTATGGGGCATTGACTTCATGGGACCGTTCCCACCATCTGGTGGAAACTACTATATCTTGGTGGCTGTCGATTACGTGTCCAAATGGGTAGAGGCTGTCACATTACCAACCAATGATGGTAGCCAAGTCATCAAGTTCCTCAAGAACAACATTCTTAACCGATTTGGCATACCTAGGGTGATAATATCTGATGGACGAACACATGTTAATAAATCCTTTGAAAACCTTATGATAAAAACTGGAATCCTCCATAAGATAGGCACGCCTGATCATCCTCAAACTAGTGGACAAGTCGAGGTATCAAATCGCGAGATCAAACACATACTCGAAGCCACGGTTGGGATAACCCGTAAGGATTGGGCACGAAAGCTCAATGATGCTCTATGGGCATACCGCACTGCATTCAAGACTTCCATCGGGATGTCCCCTTATAGGCTTGTCTTCGGAAAAGCTTGTCACTTGCCCGTAGAACTAGAGCATAAAGCTTACTGGGCCGTATAAACGCTTAATTTTGATCCAAGAGTTGCTCAGGGCAAACACAAGTTGGACCTCAATGAAATTGAGGAAATATGTGCGCAAGCTTATGAAAGCTCAAGGATTTACAAAGAGCGGACCCAGAAGTTGCACGATCGCCGGATTAAGCCTAAACACTTCTATGTTGGCCAAAATGTCTTGTTGTTTAATACTAGGTTGAAGCTGTTCCCCGGAAAGCTAAGATCCAGATGGGAAGGGCCATATGAGGTGTTGGAGGTGTTTGAGAACGGTGCAGTCAGGATCCGAACTGAGAAAGGAAATCAGGTGGTAAATGGACAACGTTTGAAGGAATACATAGGACACTACGATCCGGAGAAAGAGAGCCAAGCAGTGGCAGACCCGGCTTATATTCCAATAAAAAAGCATTAAAATTATAAAAATTTCATTCTGCGTATTGATGCATTGTTTTAATTAAAAAACAGAAAGTATCCAAAGTCAATTAAACATTTAGAGTACCAAGACTCTAAATGTGAGGATGTTGATAATTGGAGAAAATCTAACATGGGTAAATTATTTATCTTGCAGAAATCATGGAACCGCCAAAAAGAAGGAGCAGAACAATAAAGCACAAAACCAGGTTTCCGGTTGGATTGATTCCATGAATTTAAGAAAATAATTCCGGAAATTAAAGCAATTTAAAATCCGCAATAATTTTTGCAAACAAATGGAGTTAATCCAACCTATTTTAAGCAAGTAGGATTTTGATTAAATCGACCCATCATAACATAAAAATGTTTTGGACTAAAATTTTCTAAGTCCAAAATAAATAAAACCAACTGAGGCCCAATTTCATCTACTCGGCCCAGTCCGCAGAATATTGAAAAATTCTAAAATCTGAGTGTTGACGGGAGTCAACTCAGTTACGACGCAGTTTTTAACTACGACGCTATCCAAGTATAACGTCGTAGTAAATGGATAGCGCCGTAGTACCCATTCATCTCACTCCCGACCTACGACGTTATACTTACCCTACGACGCTACACTAGCGTCGTACAAATAGTATAACGTCGTGGTTGACTTTTTCCCTCTATTTCAGTTACGACGCTAGTGTAGCGTCGTAGGACAAGTATAGCGTCGTAAGAGCAACTCTTCCCGCCTATAAATACCCCTACCCTTCTTCTTCCCCATTTTCACTCTTCACACTCTCATTTCCAAACCCCTTTCCTGTGAAAGAACGCACAGTTCTTCTCAACATTTTCCACCTAAAACCAAGGGGATACCATGGCCAGATTTTTCAGACTTTTCCCAAACTTGGGACCGATGCCTCCCTCTCCCCCAAGGGGAAGATCGGAGTAAGATGTCTCATTTCCCACCTCCCATTCTCGAACCCCCCCTGTTTTGCGATTTTATATAGCATTTTGAGTCTCATGCTTGTAAATAGCTTTTAAAAAGCATAATATGCTTGATGTTGCTTGATTATTTTCTTATTTTTGGTTTTGTTGCTTTCGGTTTTGGGTAAGGAGTGTTTCTATGTTTCTCATGGCACCCCTGTGTTGACCAAGCATGACTAGTAAATGGGGGTTTGATTTTTGCTGCTGTTTAAGGGTAGAAATGTTTAAATCTTGTGGAGCCCTTGATTTTTTTTTTTTTTTTGAAACTTTGGTTAAGAGCTGTTAGGGTTTGAAGGATTTTGAACCCTAAAACCTGAAAAATCAAACTGATGAACATTAGGGTGCTATTTTGAGCACCATGATGTTGTTAGTATTTCTAATCTTGAAATCTTGACAGAAGCTTGAGTGATTATTTTTGAATTTTTGCTCAACTCTGTTCAGGACATTAATTTGGTGTAATGCTTGATGGATCTTTTGCAATGATTTATGCTTGCTGTTGTGGGTAAAGGGAGCACTCAAGTGGGTGTTCTTTTTGGCATATCTGTTGTCACATGACAAAATCTTGTGGGAATAAATGTTTGCCTATTTTGGGAAATATAGTACACACACCTAATGGGAGCTTACCACTTTTTAATAAAAGTGACCTTTTTGAAAAAAGACAAAATAGTAGGTAGTTCTTTCTATTTAAGATTGACCAACTTGTTTTGTTCCCAATGGAACATAAACTAGTGTAATAAAATAACAGTCTTTTCTCATCATGTGGACTGCTATCATTTAGAAAAATCCAAAAATTGGGACCACAAAATCCCACCTTTTATTAAATAAAATTTGGTCAACCTTTACTAAAAAAATTAAAAATTGGTTTCTCTTCATTTTTATAACTTGGACTGCCCATTTTTCCTTTCCAAACAGTTCAAGTCAAGCAGTTCCGAATCGCCACATTCCCATTCGCGCATCCCTTGATTCGCATTCCATTCCATTCCATTGCACTTTCAACAATCACCTCGGGATTGTTTAAAAATTGAAAAATCAAGTTTTTGGGCCCTATGGCCCATTAAAAAGATTTTTGGTCCTTGACCATTTTTGTTTTATTTTGGACTTAATAGTCCATTCAAAAATATTTAGGGGCCCAATGACCCCTGTCTTTTCCTAATAACCCACTGCTTTGAAATTATCTCAAAGTGTAAAAAGAAAAAATTTACCTATGCTTTATATTAAAATTCAAGTTGGAAATTTAATAACTTCACATCTAGAGCAAAGCTCTAAATGTGAGGATGTTGGTTTCCAAACTTGAATGGTTTCTGAAAAAATTATAAAATTGGATTCATTACTTCCTATCTTTTCAGGGACAATATCTTCCAAATCCCAGACCCGGTACCCGGAGGGACCCAGCTGCTGGACCTGCCATTGGAGCTGCTAGGAGAAATCCTCTCCCGAATCGGAGAGGATGACATGAAGAAAGTGTTCACCGCTAGGGAAACTTGCACAAAGCTCAGGGACGCAGACGATCTCACCATCGTTTACAAGCGATGCGAACTGGAAACCTCCACCGTGAAAATGTGGCAACAAAGTGTTCGGAGGCAGAAGGAGGAATTCCTGCAAACATGCATGGAGGCAGGAAATTTCAACCTTCAGATCATCCCGACAATAAAAGCATTTACAGGAGGGGATGAAGAGCAAGCCTGCGAGATGCTGCGACTAGGGATAGAAGATAACCACAAGGCGTCAATCTTCGCGCGGGGACTGATGCTGTTAAGCAAGCTGGATGAGGGCCAAGTTCTTCTAGGGATCAAAATGATCGAAGAAATGATAACTGATAGATCAGTCTTTATCTACACATCCACCAACACCCTCGGATGGCTGGCAAATAACCAAGACACCCCTGGTTTATTCCATGGCCAGGCAGACCGGATCTACTTATAATACCCGAGAATTTTGCAACATAAAACAAATAATTAAATAAATAAACAATAAATAAAATAAATAAATAAATAAATAAATTCAGCAAATAAATAAATACAGATAAGAAAATGAGAAATGAAATTTAAATTAAAAAGGAATCAAAATTCCGAGAACCCGGGAAGCCGAAGGCAATTTAATCAAATAAATGGTTACACGGAAACCCAACACCGATGGACTCAATAACTCGAGTCCAAATGTAAATCTAGATCCGAATAAAATTAAGATAGGAAATCGGAGCCCGAAAATATCCCGGAAATCCGAATCCGAGAACATAGAGGGATAGAAGTCCGAAAGAGAGGAGGAAAGACCCGACGTATCGCACGACCCGGCCCCGACCGCAGCCTGGACCGAGGCCGCGCGGTGGCCGCGCGCCCATAAGGGAAACACCGCGCCAAGTGCGCGCCACGCGACAGAATCGCCCGTTGCGAGATTCACTCGCCCGAATCCGGATTTTCCGATTTCGGTTGAACACCTTGCGGCTCAAGACTCACCAAGGCAGACCTTGGACGTCCCTAGGTCATGCCTATCTATAAATACCTCTTGGAAGCCCCGAACATTTTTCAAAAAACCCTACGATACTCTCTATACACAAAACCCTAGGTCCGGAAGTCGTCGGAGGCACAAAACCGAACAAGGGGACTGACTTGGACGAAAATTGGGAGCCTTTGATCGTCGGGGTAAGATCCGATCTATTATTGTCCATTCTTTTCCTGTTCTTGATTCAAAACGAATCCTAATTCGATCCTTTTTCTATTCTAAACCCCCGATCCGGATCGAGAACGAAGAACCCGACGAACAGAGAGGATAAACGGTGGACTGGAAGCCATGCCTCCAAAATCGACATTCCCGGACGACTACGAATCAGTAAGTTAATGCTTACACGGTTTTGGGAGAGTTAAAATTCGTTTAATCTAAAGAACTAAAACAAGAACTTAAAATCTGTCAACATGTGATTTCTACCGGCGCAACGATTTTGTCTAATTTTTCTGAACCTTTAACATTCTTCAAACGAGAAAACGTAAAACACGAAAAACGTTCCTAAGACATAGATCTATCTACTGTAAACATTTCATAATTTTTCATCGTATTTTGATATCCGAAAACGATCGTGAACAGACCTGCCTTCGATTTAGATCTTGAAACGGTGATAGATTCTTTATCCGAACTTGAGGTTGGTTTTTACCTTAGATCTAGACCGATCTAGGATTGGCGTTGAACATAAGAATTGTAGATCTATGAATTTAGAACATCCCTGTAAAATGTTAGAATTTTTCGTTGAGATTTGAACCTCCGAACCTGAGCCGATCCAATCTGCGTTCGTACCGAAATCATGAACCTTGACAGGAATTAGTTTCGAACTTGAGCTGAAGATTAACCTCTGATCCGATGAGAATTGGGCTTTGAGTTCTAAATGAAAGTTGTAGATAATCATCTTAAGAATCACCCTGTAAAAGTTCATCAAATTTGGAGTTAGTTTGCTATGGTAGATCTTGAAATCTTGAAACTGATGCGTAGAAACTCGGACAGATTATCACCCTGTTAAATATTGACGTTTTTCACCTAATTCCGTATCTCGGATTGAAAAATGTAAAACATGAAACTTGTTCATCTCTGTGTTTTGGAGTTACCGGTAAAATTTCAGAAGTTTTGGACTTAAACTCGATTTTTAATGAATTTTGAAGTAAACTGTGGTTGACCGAGTCAAATCTTGAAAATCTTGTTGAAAAAGGATTTCAAATGATATAAGAGCGAGTAGCATCCTGAAATAGTATATTTTGAGAAACTTACTAAATTTGGGAAATTGGCCTTTAAGGTTTAAATGAGTGGAAACTCCTTTGAGATGAAATATATAAACAAACATTTTCGAAATCCCGTTATGACTAGTTTGAGCTTTCTACGTAGAGGGTGAGTGCTCCATCGGGTGCCCCTCTAGCTTTTTGCTTCGTGCCTAAACGGACGAGAGTGACCGATGTAGGGGGTGAGTGCTCCATCGGGTGCCCCTCTAGCTTTTTGCTTCGTGCCTAAACGGACGAGAGTAATCTACGTAGGGGGTGAGTGCTCTGCAGGGTGCCCTCCTAGCTTTGCACATCGTGCCTGATTGGACGATGGTGTTGAACATGAGAAACTGTGCCAAAACGGCGAGAGAAACTTAACTACAAACAAAATCTTGATACTCGGCTAGGGATTAACGGGAAAATTTAAAAGACTTATACTTTCCTTCGCTTATTTAAATTATGCTTTTAAGTTATGCAATTATTTACCAATATTGTGATGTTATGGAATCCCTGTCTATTTAGTTATGCAATTAAATTGTTGTTAGATAAATAAATTAAATTATGGGGTATTGTGTACATGTTTTCTTGAAATTTAATTAATGGCTTTGAAACCCCATAATCCTGTATGTTTTAACTTACTCAGCACGTTGTGCTGACTAAAACCATTTCTTTCTTTTTTCCTACAGAGCATGAAGAATATGCATCATCATATGCATGCTTGGGATACTCGGGGAAATATTATTTTATTATTCTAGTCTTAGTATGAATTGCATGAACATGCCTGTTTAACCCGTCTTTTGGCCATGTCGGCCCTACATTTTAATTCCGCTGCATTACACATATGTAAATATTATTTTTCGCTGCAACTTTGATGTATTATTTTTAAATTATATATGAATGAGCTGTTTGAATGTTTTAAATTCTGAAAAACCATAGCCTTGCATCTCTTTAGCAAGCTCGGAGAAACCGTGTCTTGCTAGGGAGGTGTGGCGGTGACATCCCGACCTGGGTGACAAAAAACCGGGGTGTTACAGAGTGGTATCAGAGCCCGGATATTTTTAAGCTAGTATTTTTAAACCCATTATTATTTTTAAATTATTATTATCTTTTAAACTACTAGATTATTATTTTTAAACCATTAGTGTTTATATTATTATTATGGAAGCCCAAAATTATTATTTTAAACTTTCCTAGCCCCAAATTATTTTTAGCCCAAATTATAATTATTTTGACCCAATATAGAGGTCCAAGGATTTTAAATATTATTTTAAATTTCTAAGCATTATTTCCATGGAAATGAATTTTTATTTTAAAACCCATGGAAAAATATATATAGTGCATGAATTATTTTTTAGGGGAAATCATCATTTGCATTTGCATATCGCATCTCCTTTATTTAAAGAACTTAGAATCTTGGCGAAGTTAACCTAGAATCTTGGCGAATACTAACTTAGACCTTTTGCTTGCACTAGATGACTTAGACGCTTGCCATCAAATTAGAAACGCTCACTAGAGACTGATCTTGCCGTAGTTCTAGATCTCATTCATCTATGCGCTCGCCTAAGCATAACAAATCTCGGCCTGAGCCATTCCTACCCTTGTACGAATTAGAAAATTTCCTTATGTGGAACAATAAAAAAATCAAGTCTTTATTAAAACACTCTCTATTCCAAAAATCTTGTTGGATTTCCCAAACAACGAATGCAAAATCTGAAATTCGAAAAAAAAAACCTGGACAGACCTGTCCGAACCAAAAAAAAAATTCGAAATAAAATAAAACCCAGAAGCGTACGGCGCTTCTTAGTTCGGTCGAGCACCAAGTGCGAAATTACAAAACCATATACATCTATTAAAAAAAAACAAAAAAATCGTTTAGACTATATGTTAATTTCACAAGTCCTAATCCACACCGTTTGTAACAGAATGGCACCCAGAGGTAGACCGAGAGCCCAACCGGCTCCCCAAACTACTACTGAAGTCCCACCAAATGTCACGGAACCGTTAGAAGAACAACCTCAAGGTGCGCAGGACGCCCCCGCACCGAACAATGTGGGCGATCGTCTTCGGACGATAGAAGAGGTCTTGATTGCGCTAGGGAACGCGCAAGTCAATCAGGGTCAAGCCGCGGCGGTACCTCCGCCTCAAGCTCGTCCCAACTATCTGGCCATGGTGAATCCTTACTAGCCACCCCACTATGCTGGTGAGGAGGATCCAGCAAAACTGGAGGAATGGATCCGGACTTTTGACAGGCTTCTGGGGGCGGTCAAGTGTCCGGAAGGAGAGAGAGTGCACGTCGCTTCGTACTACTTGGGAGGCGAAGCGGACGACTGGTGGCAAGCGACTCAAGCGAAACTGCAAGAAGATGATGATGATGGAGATGCTCAGGAATAGATTCTATCCCCTGAGTACCAAAGCAGCGATGTACGAAGAATTTCTGTCGCTGAAACAAGGGGGCCAGACAGTGCAAGAGTACTACACTCGATTCAAGGAGCTGGTGAGGTTCGCACCAAGATTAGTACCCACAGATGCGGAGAAGGCTCAAAAATTCGAGATGGGACTGAACCTGGCAGTACGCGAGGTGATCACAGGGGTGCACTACCCCGACCTACAAGCTGTTTATGATCGTGCAGTAGCGGTTGCACGAGTTCAAGGACTGAAGCATAAGGCGATAGGTGAGACTAGCCGAGGTCCCCATGGACAAGGCAAAAGAGATAAGGACCGCAGAACTGATATTGACTTGGGTAGGAATAATTATCGTGAAGGACCAAATGAGCTAGCCCAAGGCAACGATGAAGGCAACAATAGAAGGATTTTCAACCGAGAAGGCTACGTACCCCAATGCCCAAAGTGTAACCAACCTCATCTGGTGAGAGGATGCCCTCAACCCGACACATGCTTCCGGTGTGGTCGACGTGGACATCGGATGAAAGAATGCCGAACCCATATTAAGAATATCACCAAAAGAGAGGACCTGACCGCTGGACCTGACCAGCCACGAAACCTAGACGGTCAAAATGGCAACAACCAAGGGCACCGATACCCTCAGAATAAAGACCCAAAACCCGAAGCCCCTTGAGAATAACGTATCGGCAGTTATGGGGACATAACTGAAGTCCTAAGGGGGAGAGGATGTGATACCCCGTAATAAAGTAGATGCATTTATTTTTGAGTGTGATTCAACAATATGTATTCCAAATAAATAAGCAAACAAATTCGAATTGTTTTGAACTACGTTATGGCTTGATCCCTTCACAGGGTACGTAGGCAGCTTAGAAGTTTTAATTCTAAGTTCAGTCACAAAATAATAAAACAAACAAAAGGATTAGTTCCTAACACGAGAAAAGCCGAAACACAACTTCGGGGACGAAGTTGATTCTTAAGGAGGGTAGACTGTAATACCCGAGAATTTTGCAACATAAAACAAATAATTAAATAAATAAACAATAAATAAAATAAATAAATAAATAAATAAATTCAGCAAATAAATAAATAAAGATAAGAAAATGAGAAATGAAATTTAAATTAAAAAGGAATCAAAATTCCGAGAACCCGGGAAGCCGAAGACAATTTAATCGAATAAATGGTTACACGGAAATCCAACACGTATGGACTCAATAACTCGAGTCCAAATGTAAATCTAGATCCGAATAAAATTAAGATAGGAAATCGGAGCCCGAAAATATCCCGGAAATCCGAATCCGAGAACATAGAGGGGTAGAAGCCGAAAGAGAGGAGGAAAGACCCGACGGATCGCACGACCCGGCCCATACCGCAGCCTGGACCGATGCCGCGCAGTGGCCGCGCGCCCATAAGGGAAACACCGTGCCAAGTGCACGCCACGCGACAGAATCGCCCGTTGCGAGATTCACTCGCCCGAATCCGGATTTTCCGATTTCGGTTGAACACCTTGCGGCTCAAGACTCACCAAGGCTGGCCTTGGATGTCCCTAGGTCATGCCTATCTATAAATAACACCTCTTGGAAGCCCCGAACATTTTTCAAAAAACCCTACGATACTCTCTATACACAAAACCCTAGGTCCGGAAGTCGTCGGAGGCACAAAACCGAACAAGGGGACTGACTTGGACGAAAATTGGGAGCCTTTGATCGTCGGGGTAAGATCCGATCTATTAATGTCCATTCTTTTCCCATTCTTGATTCAAAACAAATCCTAATTCGATCCTTTTTCTATTCTAAACCCCCGATCCGGATCGAGAACGAAGAACCCGACGAACGGAGAGGATAAACGGTGGACTGGAAGCCACGCCTCCGAAATCGACGTTCCCGGATGACTACGAATCTGTAAGTTAACGCTTACACTGTTTTGGGAGAGTTAAAATTCGTTTAATCTAAAGAACTAAAACAAGAACTTAAAATCTGTCAACATGTGATTTCTACCGGCGCAGCGATTTTGTCTAATTTTTCTGAACCTTTAAAATTCTTCAAACGAGAAAACTTAAAACATGAAAAACGTTCCTAAGACATAGATCTATCTAATGTAAAAATTTCATAATTTTTCATCGTGTTTTGATTTCCGAAAATGACCGTGAACAGACCTGCCTTCGATTTAGATCTTGAAACGGTGATAGATTCTTTATCCGAACTTGAGGTTGATTTTTACCTTAGATCTAGACCGATCTAGGATTGGCGTTGAATATAAGAATTGTAGATCTATGAATTTATATCATCCCTGTAAAATTTTAGAATTTTTCGTTGAGATTTGGACCTCCGAACCTGAGCCGATCCGATCTGCATTCGTACCGAAATCAAGAACCTTGACAGGAATTAGTTTCGAACTTGAGCTGAATATTAACCTCTTATCCGATGAGAATTGGGCTTTGAGTTCTAAATAATAGTTGTATATAATCGTCTTAAGAATCACCTTGTAAAATTTCATCAAATTTGGAGTTAGTTTGCTAATGTAGATCTTGAAATCTTGAAACTGATGCGTAGAAACTCGGACAGATTATCACCCTGTTAAATATTGACGTTTTTCACCTACTTCCGTATCTCGGATTGAAAAACGTAAACCATGAAACTTGTTCATCTCTGTGTTTTGGAGTCACCGGTCAAATATCAGAATTTTTGGACTTAAACTCGATTTTTAATGAATTTTGAAGTAAACTGTGGTTGACCGAGTCAAATCTTAAAAATCTTGTTGAAAAAGGATTTCAAATGATATCGGAGCGAGTAGCATCCTGAAATTCTCTATTTTGAGAAACTTACTAAATTTGGGAAATTGGCCTTTGTTAGGGATATTTTTAGTATTGTGAAGATGTTCGTCATTTTGGCCGTTGTTGCAACACCGTGTCAACAACGCTTTATTATCTTCTCTGGAAAAAGCACAGGATAGTACAGTGACGTGGCATTTCCCCTAGCAGGCCTTAGAGGGTTTTAGATGGGCCTTAAACCCATATAAATACATGTCTTCGTCCTTGAGGGTGTATGTGAGTAGAGAGCCGCAATCACAGTCTAGTTTACAGAGGATTAACAGCTTCAAGAGCTGTGATTATGGCGTTTTGAAAGCTGCTGAAGAGAGACCCCCTGGTTTACGTTGTTTGAAGAAGGCACCAACAACCATCCTGCTGCTGGTATATCTTTGCCTGTTGTGTCTTCTACAATTCCTTGTGGGGTATTTCAGATTGTGTTTAGACATTTCTTAGATCATTGGTTTGTAAACACAATCGGTGTGTAGTGTAGGTGTCTTAGCACCTTTGAGCTCAATTTGATTGATTAGCTAGGTTCATCAAACACCACTTTAGTACCTGCCGATGAATTGTTTGCATTAGGGTAGATGTTTGATGCTCCCTTGTGTTCTTCCTAGTCTATTTGGGTAGATAGGAGAGTTCATTGGAATGCAAGGGTATGTAAAGTGTGATTGACTCTCGTTCAATCAGTTTGGTGGTGATCTAGTGGAATCCCTGGCTTGGTGCCCCCAGATGTAGATCAGTGGATCGAACTGGGTGATCAAATCTCTTGTGTTCCTATTTGTTCATTCCGCACTCTGTTTCTTGTATTTGCCTCTGGTTGTATTTTACTGGTTGTTGAGACATCGCTCAAACAACTCTTACAGGGTTTACATATTCTGGTTGGGCCTGTCAATTGGTATCAGAGCAGGGCTCTAACGTTTAGCTGAGTCCGGTCCAATATGAATAGAGAAGGTGGCTCTGTCTCGAGACCTCCTCTGTTTGATGGTTCGAATTATCCATTCTGGAAGAATCGAATGAGGATATTTCTTAAGCACACTGGTGTAGATGTCTGGAACGCTGTTCTAACTCCCTGGGAACAACCTATGAAAGAGGTCCGCACGCCTGCTACTGAAACCTCTGCTGCCATTACTACTTTTGTTCCTGCTACTCAAGAAGAAATGTCAGCTGCTCAGAAGAACAAGGAACAAGGGAACAACACGGCATTGAATTGTCTATTCAACTCTGTGGATGAATTGCAATATCACATCATTTCGAACTGTGAGACGGCCTATGAAGCCTGGACTGCTTTGGAAGCAGCCTATGAAGGATCCTCTGATGTTCAAGCCTTGAAGCTTCAAAGAATTGAGTCTGCCTTTGATAGCATTCGGATGCATGAGGATGAAAATATTGCTGCATATCATGCTCGGTTTAAGAAGTTGGTCAATGAGGCACAGTCCTTTGGCTTGAAGTATGATAATGCAAAGTTGGTTCGAAAGATGCTGAGGACAGTTACTCGTAGATATCAATCTAAGGTGTCAACTCTTGAAGAACTTGAGAAGACCAAATCCTTTACTCTTGAGGCATTGGTTGGTTCACTTCAGACTTTTGAAATGAACTACTTGGAAGAGGAGCCTACACGAAATCTAGCTTTCAAAGTTGAAGATGAGATTCAGTGCATCAACAATGAAGAGAAGGCTTACCTGACCAAGAAGTTGGCAAGGATGTTACAGGACAAGAGAGCTAAGAAGCTGAACTTCAAGAAAGATGATAAAGGACGTTATCAGCGAGGTGTTTCATCATCCCGTGAACAACCTTCCAAGCATAAGTCAGACAACTCCTATGATAAGAGGAAGGGTTACAAGAAGATGGAATTACCTAAAACCTTCAAGAATTTAAAGTGTTATGATTGTGAAGGAGTTGGTCATAAAGCCTCTGAATGTCCTACTGCTAAGAGAAGGGTTGGAAAAGCTCTTCAAGCTACCCTAAGTGATGGTGAGGTCAGTTGTTCGTCTAAGGAAGAAGGAGATGACAGCGAGAATGAGGAGATGATAGCCTTTACTGTGAAAGACGTTGTTCTAACAACCGATGACACTCTATCCAAACACTTGTCTGATACAGAGTCTCATGAATCCGACAGTGATGCTAGCAGATATGACTATGATGACCTTCTTGCAGGTTATGAATCGGTTAAAGAAGATCATGCTGTAGCTGTTGCAGAGAACAAGAAACTACTTGATCAGAAGGGAGATCTACTGATTCTTATTGATGAGAAGGATGCTGAAATCACAAGTCTCAAGAAATCTTTGGTTACTATGACTACTGAGCGAGATACTCTATTGGAAGAAAACACTGCTTTGCTTGCCAAAACCCAGAAGATAGATAACATGGTTAAAGGCAAAGACAAGCTTGATGCGATCATTAGTCAAGGGAAATCACCTTCCAATAAAGAAGGAATTGGATACAAGCGCAATGCTAGACCTAACAAGAAAGCTGCACCTACCTTTGTGCGTGCAGGTACACTTGAGACCAGCTCATCCAAGACACCTGATAAAGATGATTGTTCAGAGTCCCCCAAGAAAAGCAAAGACTGCCCTTATTGTAAATTTCAGGGTCATCCTGTTCAACTCTGTCAAAGACTTACCCAAGATCTCCTTGGTGGTCGCCCAGTTGTTTGGCCATCGCTGGAACTACAGAAGCAGGTCAAACTTACTATGATGTGGATTCCCAAATCCAAGATTGTCCCCAAGATGTGTCTTGTTGTACTTTCAGCTCAGAAAGGACCCAATGATGGTAAGTGGTACTTTGACAGTGGCTGTTCTCGACATATGACAGGTAAAAAGGATTTCCTTCTTGACTATGTTGAATCTGATTGTGGAGAAGTCCTCTATGGAAATGGTGCACGTAGCAAAATTTGTGGATATGGGAAAGCAAAAGGTGCAAACATGGGGTTTCTAACTACTGTGTACTATGTTGCTGATCTATCTACAAACTTGATTTCCATAAGCCAACTCTGTGATGAGAAATTTTTTGTTGGTTTCACTGATGCTGATTGCATGGTTATTGATCCCGCATACAATTGTGTTATTAAGGGAGTTCGATCATCTAACAATTGTTATGTTTTGAAGCCTGCTGTGGAATCAGTCTTTCTGTCTCAGGTTGAAACAACAAAGTTGTGGCATCAAAGATGTGGGCATATGAACTACAAATCTCTTATCCAACTTAGCAAATCTGGCGTTGTTCGAGGGTTGCCCAAACTACAGAACAAAGCTAAGGTAGTTTGTGGTGCTTGCACTAAGGGTAAACAAATCCACTCATCTCACAAAGTAGTGGATACAATTCAGACCACAAGGTGCCTTGAGCTGTTGCACATGGATTTGATGGGACCAACAGAAGTGCCTAGCCTAGGTGGTAAGAGGTACATCTTTGTATGCGTTGATGATTTTTCTCGTTATACTTGGGTTGATTTTTTAAAATCCAAAGATGAGGCTGTGTCAGTGTTCTCCAAGCTATCTTTAAAGATCATGGCTGAGAAGGATCTCAAGATAGGGCGTATTCGATCTGATCATGGAAAAGAGTTTGAAAATCAGTTGTTCGCACAACTCTGCAACAACCTTGGTATTGCTCATGAATATTCAGCCCCACATACTCCACAACAGAATGGTGTAGTTGAGCGTAAGAACCGTACTCTCCAGGAAATGGCTCGATCTCTTCTCCATGCTAGTAACCTTGGGAAGCGCTTTTGGGCTGAAGCTGTCAATATTTCTTGCTACATCATCAATCGTGTGTACATGCGACCTCAGAAAACCACTACTCCTTATGAGATTTGGAGAGGAAAGACTCCTAACATCTCTCACCTTCATGTCTTTGGAAGCTTGTGCTATGCCTTGAAGGATCGAACTATTGTCAAAAAATTCGATTCCAAATCTGATGAAGCTATTTTCTTGGGATATTCAGTGGATTCAAGAGCCTACCGGGTTTATTTGAAGAGAACTTCCAAGGTCATTGAAACTATTAATGTTGTCTTTGATGATGCTAATCTCTCTGCAGGCTCAGTCTCTTCTCAAGATGATGATGATGATCCAATTCGGATTATTCCTCATGTCTCCTCCAGTGCTTCTCCTGATGTAATGCCTCCATCCGATCCTATTGATGTTTCTGATACTGAAGACGGTGATCCGGTTGTTGATACAACTGATGAACAACCTTCAGCTCCAGATTCTCCTAAAAGGCGAGGTCCAAAACGTGGTCCACGAGCACCTAAGTATAACTCTAAGGATGATATCATTGGCGATCCCTCTGGTCCTAGACAGACTCGAGGTCATCAATTAAACATTTCTGAATTGGCAAATATGTGCTTTCACATTATGCATTGTTTTGTTTCATCTATTGAACCTAAGAATGCTAATGAGGCTTTGCAAGATGAGTTTTGGATAGCTGCCATGCAGGATGAATTGCTACAATTTAAACGCAATGATGTTTGGGAGTTGATGGAACAACCAGCTGGTGTGAATGTCATTGGCACTAAATGGGTTTTTCGCAACAAGACTGATGAACATGGAAAAATCATTCGCAATAAAGCTCGCTTGGTTGCACAAGGCTTTACTCAGATTGAAGGTCTAGACTATGATGAGACATTTGCTCCTGTTGCTCGCATTGAGGCTGTAAGATTATTACTTGCTATCTCTTGCTCTCTTGGTTTTAAATTATATCAAATGGACATCAAAACTGCCTTTCTGAATGGCTACATCAAGGAAGACATCTATGTGTCTCAGCCCCTTGGTTTTGAATGCCCTGATCATCCTGACTATGTTTATAAGGTCAAGCGTGCTCTTTATGGTTTAAAGCAGGCTCCACGTGCCTGGTATGAACGCTTGTCTACCTATCTCTTGGCTAAAGGCTATGTGCGTGGTAATGTTGATAAGACGTTGTTTGTACAACGTACAAACAACCATCTATTAGTTGCACAGATTTATGTGGATGATATTGTTTTTGGCTCTACTTCAGATGAACTTCGAGATGCTTTTGTACACTCCATGCAAACTGAATTCGAGATGAGTATGATGGGTGAGCTCACATTCTTCTTAGGGTTGCAGATTAAGCAAACTTCTGATGGGATTTTTCTTAATCAAGAGAAGTATGTTGGCACCATGCTTCAGAAGTTCAAAATGGAAGACTGCAAGATTGCCAGATCACCCCTTGGTCAGCATGACAAGATCACTAAAGATGAATCAGGGGTTTCTGTTAATCAGAAAATGTATCGCAGCATCATTGGCAGTCTCTTATATCTCACTGCCAGTCGTCCGGATATCTCCTTCAGTGTTGGTGTGTGCGCTAGATATCAATCTGATCCTAAGGAATCCCACCTTCGTGCTGTGAAACGGATTCTTCGTTATATTAAAGGTACTCCTGGCCTTGGTCTCTGGTATTCTAAACGGTCTTCATTGGAGCTAATTGGTTACACAGACTCGGATTGGGCTGGTTGTTCTGACGACCGAAAATCAACTACTGGTGGCTGCTTTTACCTTGGACAGAACTTAGTCAGCTGGTATTCTCGTAAGCAAAATGTTGTTGCTTTATCTACTGAAGAGGCTGAATATATTGCTGCTGCACATTGTTGTACTCAATTAATTTGGATGCGTCAAATGCTTCTGGATTATGGTATTGCCTTGGATGATTTCCTTATTCACTGTGATAATACCAGTGCCATTAATATTTCCAGGAATCCAGTACAACACAATCGGAGTAAACATATTGACATTCGATTTCATTTCATTCGGAATCTGGTTGAGGATGGTCTCTGCAAGATTCAGCATCTCTCGTCGTTGGAACAACTCGCGGACATCCTCACAAAGAACTTGGAAACCTCTCGATTTGAGACTCTGAGGCGCAGTTTGGGCCTCTGTTTTTCTCACTGATTGGGTTTGATTCGGGCGGGCCACTGCTATACTTGATTTATTATTCTCTAGGCCCAAGCCCAAGCCCAGGGGGAGATTCTTTCCACCGATTGCGACGGTAGCCGGTAGCTCCACTACTCATAACACGTCTCCACTCTCTCTCTCCCAGTCGACTCTGCAGATACTCCAGTTTCTCCCGTTCCTCGCGAAATTTGAATTCTCATTGCAATGGCGTCCCCTTCTCACTCAAATGTCACTCCTGATGAAGTCGTTGATGCCCAGCCTCTTGCCGTTGATGATTCGCTCTACAAGGCTCGACTTGCTGCTCAATCGCCTGATGATGATCAGTTTCAGGATGCTCAAGAAGATGTCGATGCTGCCATTGATGACTATTTCGTGGCTGATCCTGATGACGCGGATATGGAGGTTCATCCTGTCGCTGAGAAGGGTTCTTACCCTCAACCTCCCTCGGACAATGTTGAGACTCCATCGGTTGGCGCAGATCCAAAAGCGGATGTTCCAACAACAGCAAACCCTAACACGGGTGCTGGAAGTTCGACATCTCCTCCGGTCCCTGCCCCCGGTGCGTCTCCGTCCGCTCCTGTCCCGCCTGGTACTAGTTCGCCTCTCTCGCCTTCGGCGGTTGCCACTGGTGATGGGTTGCTCTTATTGGATCCTGAACTGAATGCTCCGCCTCACTCTGGGACTGCCCAACAAGTTCCGTTTGGTGGGTCGCCTACTGAGGATGTTCCAACCACTGAGGAACAACCATCTCGGCCTGATACAGATGATATTCCTCTGGATGAGATTAGGAGATCACTTCGTGAGAAAGGGAAGCGCAAGGCTGTTCCGACACCCTCCAAACAACCTTCGAAGAAGAAGTCTAAGAAGGGTCCTCCTAAGAAGAAGTCTGCCCCTGTTCTCCAGGAATCCGATGCACATTCTCCTCTATATTTCTCCGCTGATGGAGAAAGGTATGCCTTGGAAACCCTTCCCTCTCGTGGTTTCATATCTGAGGAATGTTATGTGCATCCCTATTATGATCAAATTGGTTTTTCTGAATATCTAGAGAAGAAACATCTGTCTATTTGGGCTACTTCACTTAAGCGTTATTCCCCTACTGTGGTTCGTGAATTTTATGCCACTTTGCATCCTGATATCCTTGATCCTGTTTCCCCTTGGTACTGTAAGATTTACCTTCGTGGCGAGTTGCTTGACTTTACTCCCTCTGTTTTGAATGAGTTGTTGGAACTTCCTACCAACACTGATATGAACAACCCCTTTGATCTGCTTAATGCTGAGCTAGCTACTATAGCCTCTACTATTTCTGCTTCAAAGAAATCTGCTTTTGGTAGACGTGCTATGAGTCCTTCAGATCTTTCTATGAAATTCAATTGTCTGTTTAGGATTGGAGCTTCCAATTTCTTACCTACTTCAAATGCTAGCCAGCTTAGTTCTCACATGGGAAAATTCTTGTATTCCATTGATGAGTGTCCTGAGATCCTTAACTATGGTTACCTGATCATTAAGCATATGTTGAGGTTCTCTCATGACAAAATTGAGAAGAATACCCATTTGCCTTATCCTGCTCTCATAACCCTGTTTGCTCATTCCTGCCACCTGCTTGCCTCTAATGAAACATTCATTAAAGTCAAGAAACACTTACCTTCTGATAAGCTCAAAGGTCTCCACAATGACTTCAAGCTTGGTCCTCAAAAGCTTGGGTCAGCACTAGTTGATCATATCAGAACTGAGCTGCAACAGGTTGAGAAGGAGTTAGGCATCTTGAATGACAAGCAGATGGGCCTGAAGCGGAAGGTTCGAAAGCTGGTTGCCCTACTTCCACACTCTTTTGATGCTCCAGCTGAGGGGGAGGATGATTCTGAGGGTACTCCCTGATCTGCCAAGTAAGGGGGAGTGACAGTGGATAGGATTGCAGGATTGCTGATTGTTTCACTGATGTTGGAACATCTTTTGTATTTTCTGGTTTTTCAGACTATGGATCTTTCTGGTTTTTTTTTTGGGATTCTGTAATTGCTGGATTTCTTGGATATTTCTCTGGGCTGTTATTGGATACTCTTCTGGATATTGGTATCTTTTATGAATGGATGTTTTGTCTATGCCTATTCTTCTTCAGCTCATATTGTTTGTGGCATGTTTTCTTGTTGAGTTTCCTCTGCTCTCTGATCTTTATTATGACTGTCTGTGCTTTCTCCACTGTTTTGACTACTTGGCCCGATCATCTCCACAAAGGGGGAGATTGTTAGGGATATTTTTAGTATTGTGAAGATGTTCGTCATTTTGGCCGTTGTTGCAACACCGTGTCAACAACGCTTTATTATCTTCTCTGGAAAAAACACAGGATAGTACAGTGACGTGGCATTTCCCCTAGCAGGCCTTAGAGGGTTTTAGATGGGCCTTAAACCCATATAAATACCTGTCTTCGTCCTTGAGGGTGTATGTGAGTAGAGAGCCGCAATCACAGTCTAGTTTACAGCGGATTAACAGCTTCAAGAGCTGTGATTATGGCGTTTTGAAAGCTGCTGAAGAGAGACCCCCTGGTTTACGTTGTTTGAAGAAGGCACCAACAACCATCCTGCTGTGGTATATCTTTGCCTGTTGTGTCTTCTACAATTCCTTGTGGGGTATTTCAGATTGTGTTTAGACATTTCTTAGATCATTCGTTTGTAAACACAATCGGTGTGTAGTGTAGGTGTCTTAGCACCTTTGAGCTCAATTTGATTGATTAGCTAGGTTCATCAAACACCACTTTAGTACCTGCCGATGAATTGTTTGCATTAGGGTAGATGTTTGATGCTCCCTTGTGTTCTTCCTAGTCTATTTGGGTAGATAGGAGAGTTCATTGGAATGCAAGGGTATGTAAAGTGTGATTGACTCTCGTTCAATCAGTTTGGTGGTGATCTAGTGGAATCCCTGGCTTGGTGCCCCCAGATGTAGATCAGTGGATCGAACTGGGTGATCAAATCTCTTGTGTTCCTATTTGTTCATTCCACACTCTGTTTCTTGTATTTGCCTCTGGTTGTATTTTACTGGTTGTTGAGACATCGCTCAAACAACTCTTACAGGGTTTACATATTCTGGTTGGGCCTGTCAGCCTTTAAGGTTTAAATGAGTGGAAACTCCTTTGAGATGAAATACATAAACAAACATTTTCGAAATCCCGTTATGACTAGTTTGAGCTTTCTACGTAGAGGGTGAGTGCTCCATCGGGTGCCCCTCTAGCTTTTTGCTTCATGCCTAAACGGACGAGAGTGACCGATGTAGGGGGTGAGTGCTCCATCGGGTGCCCCTCTAGCTTTTTGCTTCGTGCCTAAACGGACGAGAGTAATCTACGTAGGGGGTGAGTACTCTGCAGGGTGCCCTCCTAGCTTTGCACATCGTGCCTGATTGGACGATGGTGTTGAACATGAGAAACTGTGCCAAAACGGCGAGAGAAACTTAACTACAAACAAAATCTTGATACTCAGCTAGGGATTAACGGGAAAATTTAAAAGACTTATACTTTCCTTCGCTTATTTAAATTATGCTTTTAAGTTATGCAATTATTTACCTTGCAAGCAATATTGTGATGTTATGGAATCCCTGTCTATTTAGTTATGCAATTAAATTGTTGTTAGATAAATAAATTAAATTATGGGGTATTGTGTACATGTTTTCTTAAAATTTAATTAATGGCTTTGAAACCCCATAATCTTTTATGTGTTAACTTACTCAGCACGTTGTGCTGACCAAAACCATTTCTTTCTTTTTCCTACAGAGCATGAAGAATATGCATCATCATATGCATGCATGGGATACTCGGGGAAATATTATTTTATTATTCTAGTCTTAGTATGATTGCATGAACGGGTCTGTTTAACCCGTCTTTTGGCCATGTCGGCCCTACATTTTAATTCCGCTGCATTACACATATGTAAATATTATTTTTCGCTGCAACTTTGATGTACTATTTTTAAATTATATATGAATGGGCTGTTTGAATGTTTTAAATTCTGAAAAACCATAGCCTTGCATTTCTTTAGCAAGCTCGGAGAAACCGTGTCTTGCTAGGGAGGTGTGGCGGTGACATCCCGACCTGAGTGACCAAAAATCGGGGTGTTACACTACTGCCCAATGATGGGGGCAACCCTGGAAGAACATAACGGCTGGTGCCTACGTTGTGACTTGACAAGCTTCATCCGCTGGAGCAGAACCTTCTTTCCCTAGGAGGGGAGGAATGGAGGAAGAATGAATCCTAAAATGCTTTATTTTATTTAAGTGTAAACATCGTATGAGGGAATTCTTCTTTTGTGTGCAGGTTCATACTAACTGCATAAGAATCTCTTGTAAATGATGTAATTTATCGCTTTCCATGAATGGAACTCAAGCTTTGAGATCCGCAAACAATTTTTATTTGTTTCCTTTTTGAAAAGATGTCTGACAGTCCGAGATGAATAAGTGACTGTCAGGCCAAAAATATGCTGTTGACATACTCCGTATGTCAGCAGTGCCTCTTTACTGCTTTAAATTAAATAACCAGCAAAAATATGCATAAACCCGACTCTAAATTCACATGTTGAATTTAGGCTTGTGATTAAATCTTCAAACTTTTAAATTGGGATAATGAAACTTTTGACAATTTCCGTCCCACGAGCTTTTGCTAAAATTATACCAGGTTAGATTTATTAAATAAAAAGCGTTATGATTCACGGGAAAGGGTTTAGGGATACATCAAGATTATTAGTCTTTTTATTACTCAAGTGTGGTGCTTTGGTTTCAAATGGCGCTGTGGTCCTCTCTGTCATGAAATGTTGACAAATCTCATGGCATAGCCGGGATAGGTTGACCTTCAGCCTGTCACACTGAGGATCCCCGGCAAATATGCCATGATACTTCTCATCAATTCTTGCCATAAGATTTCCTGCCATGAAACTTTTGACTGGTTCCCACTACATGAGTATTTTCCGAAAAATCATGGTCCTGGTTTAGGTTTTATTTAATGAAATCAATTTATGATGGCGGGGTTGTGATTAGGGATATATTTATAAGTAGTCATGTTTTTATTGCTCGTGTTTAAGAAACTGTGCCCCCGAAAGCGCACGGTGTCAAAAATTGCAGTAATTTATAGTAAGACCGGATCGTTCACTGGAGGATGTGCGATAGAAGCAGGTCCCACGTCGTTTTACTAGATTTTCCATTCGTATTGCTCAATAGGTTTGAAAGATGATTAATACCTACTAACATGAATTTAAATTAGATCTCGAAAGCAGTTAAATTAATCTACAAAGCAAATAAATCTATTCTAGAAAACGGATAAAAATTATTCTAGGAATGCAGTAAACATTATCTACGAAAGCAGGGAAAAGGTGCATTGTGCCAACCGTGAAGTTGAGTCACAATGTAGACAGAAGGGACAGGAAGAAAAGAATGAAAATTGGACAAGAGTGAGATACAGCAATATTAAACTTCCATTTTTATACGCAGATCTTTGTTTGGGATAATTCTATCAGATAGCTAATTCTCATGCTCTCAATAAGGCTTTCCCTTTAACAGACAGGTACTTGCAATATGAGTTTACATGTTCTTAAGACCGCAAATTCTAAGATACCACAGATTCGTAACTGCCCTGGCCTGGGTGTGTTACTTCATCTGTGGTGGAAAAGCAACACCCGACACATCATTTATTGAAATGCCAAGTACCACTATCATTCTCCCATGTCACACCCAAAGATTTGAATTCAGCCCTAAACTATCCCTTAACTGTCAATCCTAGTAGCAGTTACACAACTCTCAATACAACCGAGTGACCTCTAATGAAAGCGGTTAAAAGAAAGCGGTAAAGAAAGCATTTAAAACCTATCACTCGGAGGTTTTGAAAATCTGACCCTGGTAGTAAAAGACAGCTCCCCATCAGGATGAAGGAGTATGGATCAAGAATTTCCGGCTCTCAGTGAACCACTAGTGTGTTCACTTCCTTCCGGGTGATTATGAGATACAAACTAATGAAACGAACTAATAAATTAGTTCGTTCCGGATGCACTCACTCAGGACTCAAAAGTAGGCTTTGGCAGAAGAGGATAGCAGTTGAAAGAAAACTCAACCCTATCTTGGAAAATAACCAAGGCCTGGATGATATTCCTCTAAGATTATTTACTACACTGTATTTGAATCCAAGTGGACCCCATCTCGGTGTAGGACTTAATCTTACATTTCCATCAACCAGCAATTTTGGAAAATAATGGATTTGAAAATCATTCCCTGTCAGGTACTAGACTCTCAGTTAAAACACAGACCCTTTCAGTCTAGGCGGGACCTAATCGCTGAATCTGCTTCTAATTTTCCAAAATACAACCCTTGACAGAATATGAATTAGTCATAACTGAAGAATTTATCCCTTACTCAAATCCGGATTTTATAAAGAAGTTTTTGTTGGAAATTTATAAAGCAATATCTGTTTGAGATCTAGACTTCTATTGTCCAAGGGAAGGATCCCAAAATAAGTACAGACCACAATAGTACACAATAGTATATAATATTATCATGCATAAAGATATATGGAAGTGTAAAATTAATTGACCCAAAATATAGATGCGGGTCTAGACAAAAGGTGAAACACAGAATGAAGTGGTCAAGGGACCAAAGTAATGGCAGAATAATCAGGTGGACTGTAAACATCTACTGTCCAATTTCCCAATCACTCGGATGGAGCGAATTTAGACAGCTTAGACCCTATAATGGTGGTGTCAACACCAGTTGGGCCTCCACTGTCTGTGAATTCGGATAAAAACCTACATGCTTCCCTTCTATAATGATCATCAGTTGGCATTGACTGATGCCAACTGACTCCCAGTACGGATTGGAATTTAGGTTTGGAAATTAAGATAATAATAAAAATAAAACTGTATCTGGATGGGAGTTAGCCGAGCAGCTATTATAACCTCGGATGGGCGAACCGCCAAGGCTTCCACTGACAATCGTCCAGACCATGCAAAATAACAATTAGTAACTAATACCCAGAATACGAGCTAGTTATCCATGAGGGAGTACCCGCCAACATTAGTCTGATGTATTCTTTACTAATGGTTCCACACAACACACAAAGACAAAATAAATAAGAAACAAAAGAAGATCCCTTGTATGAGAGACATTGGTTTCTCATGCAAGGTTGTGGATTGGGTCCACATGTGATGGTCTTAAATAATCCTTCCTACCATAATTAATTACAGTCCAGATTATCTGTTTAAGCCATCAAGATTTTGTTTATACAAGAGTGTTTTAATGGCAATTGAACAAAGGTCCTTTAATCATGATGATTGTCGATATTTGATTATTACTAATCTCAATCGTTAATCATTAATGAGTCAAGGGTTCAATTAATTAAGTGATGCAAATGGAGAATCAAAATTTTGGGCAGCATAACACCCTATATTGCAATTCCAGAATGTTACATCCTAACCCGTGGGGCTATGATGTGAGTGTTGCAATATAAAATAGGGAGAGAATGAAGTTTGTTTGGGATTAAATAGAGGGAGAGAAACCCTTGTCGCGATATCATAAATTTTGTCGCGGACCTCACATCCCGACAAGTTTTTAGAATTTTTGGCAGCATAACGCTTCTTTGTCGCTATGCAAGATTTTGTCGCGGAACGTGGTTCCGCGACAAGAGTGACATCGCGACAAAGTGTTTTCATAAAATTCTAAAGCATTTGAACCTTTGTCGCTATGCATGGAAATTTTGTCGCGGAACGTGGTTCCGCGACAAGGTGTTCCGCGAAAAGGTGTTCAAAGATCAAGGAACATGGCATAATTTTTCTGTCTCAGAATGGGATTTTGTCGCGGAACGTGGCTCCGCAACAAGATGATTCCGCGACAAAAGCCATGCAGACAAAATGCAAGAGTTTGGCTCCTTTGTCGCTATGCATGGATAGTTTTGTCGCGGAACGTGGCTCCGCGACAAGGTATTCCGCGACAAAGGGTTTTAAATTATGGAGACAAGTGTCTTGAAACACCTTGGTCGCGGAACAGCCATTTTGTCGCGGAACGTGGTTCCGCGCCAGAAGGCGGTTGGCGCCCAAGGTGGTTCAGGACAAAAGTCAGAAAAAGCAGAAATGAACAGTGGCATGCAAACAGCGTGATCTCACCCTATTTCAGATCAAAAAGCTATTCTAAGCTAAAAATAAGCAAGAAACATTCAAAATAAAGAAGAACATGCTTAAACAAAAATAACAAGGATGGGCAGAATATTAAAATAAAGCAGGAGTCCTAATCTAGGGTTTGATCACACATCCACACAACATTATCCATAATATGCCAACAGTAAACATAAAAATAACAAAATGGGGGTCAAATGACCCCAAAATGAAAAAGAAAGCATAAATCCATGGGGTGTGAGACCCATTTCATGATTTGGGACACAAATGATGAATGTTTTCCCATATTATTGAAGAGGTATTGTTAATACCCATGATTTGGGTATTACAAACCCTAAAACAAGAGTTTAGAAACCAAAACATAGTGTAAGAATGGCTATCTAAGCAACTGTGAACAGTAAAAACACTAAACTAAGCTAAACTAAGAGCAAAAATTAAATAATACATGAAAACAAACCTAAACTACTCTACCTAAGGAGGAACTCCTAAGCTTGCCTGCAAGAGCTCTACAAGAATTTTAATCTCTTCACTAGCCTCTTCTTAGCTCATGGGAGGCACCTCATATTTATAGAAGTGTAACCCTAAGCCCATGGGCATGATTCTAGCCCATTGTGTCTTAAGACATCACACACATCACAGCTTTGTCTCGGAGCATCAAGTTGGTCGCGGAACACACTGCATGTGGCAAGGCTTCTCGACTGGGTCTTGTATCTCTAATTGTGCATCTTGGTCGCGGAACATGCCTTTGTCGCGGAGCATGCCATCGCGACAAAGGTCATCGCGACAAAGGTCATAGCTGGTCTCCTCTTCATTTGGGCCACTTGGTCGCGGAACCCCTCCTTTTTCGCGGAACACTGCATCGCGCCAAGGGGCTTCCGCGACAAAGGTCTTCCTGGGCCTGCTGGATTGGGCCAGATGGGCCGAAAATATTCTTTTTGTGGGCTTTTCTATTTTTTTCCCATCTTTTTGTTTCCTTTTCTTTTTCTCTTGTTTTTGGATTTTTCTAACATAAATATGTAATAAAATTACATATTTAAGCTTTTTTCATACCAGCTTATTATTTTTACAATTATGCATAAATTAGTCCAATTCGACTGCTTTCTTACTTAATGTAAGACCGGAATGCGATCAAATGCCCGTTTAAGACACGGAAATGGATTGAAAATAATGGTCATTTCTGGCCATTATCAACATCCTCACATTTAATACTGATCGTCCCCGAGCAGTCAGAGTCAATGTTCGTAAGAACACGGACTCTACATATTCAATTCATTTTCGTGGCTTCATAAATCACATCCTTTTTGGATTGGGATAAGACAATCAAAAACTACAAGCATTGAATTCCCTTGATTGCAGTGTTTAATGAAATGATACTTGCTCACTACATCGGGCCTACAAATCAAACATTATTATCAACCTTTCATGAATATCATGTTTGAAAAATGCAAAGATTAGGAATGAGAATTAGAGGATGACATGAACATGTGTAATAAGACAAAGCCTCACATATAAGAGAATCGGAAAAATTCACTCACTCTCAATTGGGGTTTAATCATGAACGCTCAAAATCAAATTTAATTAAATTATCCCATAAGCTCGCAATCAGACCAACTCGCCACCGGCTCATTTCTTCAAATCGAGATCACGAGGTCTTATTCGAGGGTTATAACGGGGCATACGGTTGTAACATTAGGTGGGAAAAGGGAATTATTGGGCTAAGAAGTGGCAAGAATTGATTCTATCATAACTTGGCATTTTTATTTAAAATTTATGATCATCAATGTTTCTCTTTCTTTTTGATTTTCTTTCTATTGCATGACATTATACTATTGTCTAATTGCTTGTCATCTGCAATTTATTTGTGTTGAATGACATTCAACTTTTTTTTTTTTTTTTTTTTTGAATCGGTTTATAGAATACCGATTTATAGTTTTCATTGATGATCAAAAATTGTACTGCCTTGATAGAATTCATCCTTACACACTTGGGTTTGAATTTCTTGGTCTTTTTGTAAGGCTAGGAATAATATAAAGGGCTTCAAAGAAAAATTAGGCTTATAGGCTCAAATTGGTTAATCCTAAAGGGAAAATATTTTTGGGTTTGGATTTCAAACGAAGGCCAAAAATTTGGGTTTTTCTAAGTGCCTCGATCATATGCTCGATTTCGGGAATATGACATGGTCTTGAATCGGTCACAATTGCAAGTTCTAGTTTCCTTTAATCAAAATCATTCACACATCAAAGAAAATGAATGAGTAAAAAGTGACTCATGGCTCAAATCTCACAAGGTTGGGTTGATTCATGTCATACAATATTCTCAAATTTAATCCAAGCTTAGTTCTAACAATTTATTCAATCGAGATCTCTAACATGCAGATTTATTACCCAATAAGCTGATCGCATCATTAAATTTTTATAGCTCAAAACCTCAGGAATTCATTTCATGCATGTCTTCAATTATATTATCCCAATTTGAAAGTCTGAAAATTTAATCATAAGCCTAAATTCAACCTGTGAATTTAGAGCAAGTTTATGCATATTTTTGCTGGTTATTTAATTGAAAGCAGCAAAGAGGCACTGCTGACATACTGAGTATGTCAACAGCATATTTTTGGCCTGACAGTCACTTATTCATCTCGGACTGTGCAGACATCTTTTCAAAGGAAAGCAGTAAAGAATTGTTCAGTGGTCTCAAAAGCTGAGTTCCAATTTAGGGAAAGCAGTAAATACATCCGTGGCAAGGGATTCTCGTGCAGTTAATACAAACCTGCACACACAAAAGGGGGGATCCCTTGCAGATTACTACTACTAAAATGGAAATGAAATAAAGCAGGGTAAAGTGGAACTAGGATTCTTCCTTCCTTCTTCAGGGCATGTATCGGAGCCAGAAGACACAGCTGAAAAGCTCACAACGTAGGCACCAATCGCGGTTTCTCAGAGGTGCATGCCATCTTGGGCAGTAGACTCTGACTCCTTGGCCTGCCCACAGTTGTGGGTTGTCTGGGTTGTCTGTTATCCAAGCGAGGACGTTGGTGGAAGTGTATCGAAAAACTGATCGATCTGTCACCATCCTGTCGATCATTCTGATTCCCTGCTCAACTTGGCTTTCATCCGTCTTACTCATAAGCATCAATCCGCGGGTGAAGATTGACGTCTTATGGTTGTCCTCAAGTCCCGGGCGTAGCAGTTCACAAGCGTGCTCCTCATTCCCCTCTGCAAATGCCCTGAGTGCTGGGATGAGCTGAAGATTGAAGTTTCCTGCCGCTGTGCATATTCGCAGGGATCTCTCCTTCTGCCGACGGATCCTTACTTGCCATCTCTTCACAGTGGAGGTGTTAACCTCGCATCGCTTGTACACGATAGTAAGGTTTCCAGCATCCCTGAGCTTCTTGCATACCCGTTGCGCAGCAAACACCTCCCTGATTTCATCCTCTCCTATCCGGGAGAGAATCTCACCAAGGAGTTCGAGCGGTAAGTCCAGCAACTTGGTTCCCTCTGGTGCAGGATCTGGAATGGGAGGATTACCCCTGAAAAGATAAGAAGTGATGAATCCAATTTTTATATAATTTTCAGAAATTATTCAAGTTCAGAAACCAACATCCTCACATTTAGAGCTTTGCTCTAGATGTGAGATTATTAAATTTCTGACTTGAATTTTAATTTAAAGCACATGTAAATAATATTTGGTTTTAAATGGGCTAAAGAGCCCAAAATAAAATAAAATTGGCCATTGGGCCTAAAATCTTTTTAATGGGCCATAGGGCCCAAAAGTTTTCAGTTTATTAAACAAGTCCGAGACACTTGTTGGAAGTGGAATGAGATGGATAGATGGAAATGGAACGCTCGAATATTGGAATGTGCAATGAAGACGTGGCGGAACGGATCTGCTATTTCTGGATAGCTTGGACTGTTTGGACAGTTAAAGCATCCAAAAATTTGCAAACACTGTTTTTAATTTTAAAAATGGTTGACTTGTTTTATTTAACAAAGGTGGGATGTGAGTGGTCCCATTTTTTTTTGATTTTGGAAATGATAGCAGTTGGGTGACAAAAATACTGCTATCTTACTCACACTAGTGTTCCATTGGGAACAAAAGACTCAAGTCAAACATTAAACAAAAATGACTCTTTTTGTCTTTTTCTAAAAGTTGCTTTTATTAAAAGTGGAAGCTTCCTATTGGGTGTTTGTACTATGTTTCCATAAACAAACAAACATTTATTCCCATGAGATTTCTAACATGGGGACAAATGTGCCCAAAGAGATCTTACCTCTTTTATTACACCAACTCAACACTGTGCACATCACATCAGGATCAATCAAACCAACAACATCAAGATATTCAAAACAATACCCAAATGTTCATCAGTTTGTTCTTTCCAGTTTTAAAACTTCAAAAATCTTATCCATTACCAGTTTCAAGATGGGGTTTCAGGCGTTTCAAAATGGTGCTCATAACCGAGAGCACTTTGAAAACTTCCAAAAATCTAAAGTTAAATGCACACATTAACCACACCACACCAAGAACACAACAAAATAAAAAACAAAATAAAGGGTCCGAATGGGTGCTATGAACATGGCGAAAACAGGGTCTACCCTCTCCTCCTTGGCTCGGGTCTAGGCACGGGTCCAAGGTTTGGGAGGAGTCCATGAAATCGGTCCATAGTTTCCCCTTGGAAATGGAGTGCAAGAGTGCGAAGAACACGTGGTGTTCGTTCGGATGAGAGAAAAATGGGGGAAAAGAAGATGAAGAAGTTGGAGGAAGTTGAAATGACAAGAGAAAGTGAAAAGAAACTGGAGGGGGTGGGGGGGTATAAATACTTGAACTTTTGTCGCGGAATCCGAGACTTTGTCGCGGAACAAGGTTCCGCGACAAGGCACGGCGACATCAGAGAGGTCGCGGAGTTGAGGGTTGGTCGCGGAGTCATGCTCCGCGACAAGGCTACCGCGACAAAGCTCAGTATGGAGACAAGGTCAACACAGATCATGTCGCGGAGCAGGGCTTGGTCGCGGAGTCATGCTCCGCGACAAGGTGCATCGCGACAATCACCAGAGAAGGGTTAAGAAGGAAAAGGGGGTTTGTCGCGGAACAGGGCCTGGTCGCGATGTATGACATCGCGACAAAGGACCTTCCGCGACAAAGAATTTTTGAATTTTCAAATTTTCTTGGACTGGGCCCGAGTATGATGTGGGCCTGAGTCCATTTTATTTGATTTGGGCTGAATAAATTTAGTCCAAGTAAATTCAAAATGCTGGGCTGAAAATTAAACAATCCACTTGCATAAAATTAGGTTGGGTTAGTTCCATTTATCTGTGAATTTTGTTTCGGGTATTGAATTTCTTCAATTCCCGAAAACGTTTTCTAAGACTTATGGAACTAATCCAACCAAGAACCTGGTTTTCCATGTTACTCTTATCTGCTCCTCTTTTTGGTGGTTCCGAACTTCTGCAAGATAGATGAATGAAATGCATTAGATTTTCTCCAAATATCAACATCCTCACATTTAGAGTCTTAGTACTCTAAATGTTTAATTGATCTTTGGGTACTTGCTCGTCATGAAATAAGTACTGTAAATATATACTATATATATATATATAAACTAAAATTTTTGTGTTTTTAAATGCTGTTTCTTATTGAGTGTAGGCCGGGTCTGCCACTGCTTGGCTTTCTTTCTCCGGATCGAACTGTCCAAGGTACTCTTTTAATCGTTGTCCATTCACCACTATATCGCCCCTATCAGTTCGGATCCTGACAGCTCCATTTTTGAACACCTCTAGTACTTCATGTGGTCCTTCCCATCTAGATTTGAGCTTTCCGGGGAACAGCTTCAACCTAGTATTGAACAATAACACATGTTGACCAACATAAAAATATTTAGGTTTGATCCGGCGATCGTGCAACTTCTGGGTCCGCTCCTTGTAAATTCGAGAGCTTTCATAAGCTTGCGCTCGTATTTCCTCAATTTCATTGAGGTCCAACTTACGTTTGCTCTGAGCAACTTTCGGATCGAAGTTAAGCGTTTTAACGGCCCAGTAAGCTTTATGCTCTAGCTCTACGGGCAAATGACAGGCTTTTCCGAAGACCAGCCTATATGGAGACATCCCGATGGGAGTCTTATATGCTGTGCGGTATGCCCATAGAGCATCATTGAGCTTACGTGCCCAATCCTTACGGGTTATCCCGACAGTGGCTTCGAGTATGTGTTTGATTTCGCGATTGGATACTTCGACTTGACCACTAGTCTGAGGATGGTAAGGCGTGCCTATCTTATGGAGGATCCCATTTTTACTCATTAAAGTTTCAAAACCTTTATTAATAAAGTGTGTTCCTCCATCAGATATCACCACCCTAGGTACGCCAAATCGACTGAAAATGTTGTTCTTGAGGAACTTGATGACTTGGCTACCATCATTGGTCGGTAATGCGACAGCCTCGACCCATTTGGATACGTAATCGACAGCTACCAAGATATAGTAGTTTCCACCAGATGGTGGAAACGGTCCCATGAAGTCAATGCCCCATACATCAAAGATCTCAAGTGTGAGAATCCCCTTTTGAGGCATCTCATCCCTCTTGGAGATGTTTCCTAATCTTTGGCATCTGTCACAGCCCTTAACAAATGTCCTGCAATCCTCATAGATGTGAGGCCAATAAAATCCACATTCGAGGACCTTGTGGGCCGTTCGAGCGGGACCATGGTGACCTCCATATTCTGATTCATGGCATTTTCTGACAATTTGATAAGCTTCATGCTCGGTCACACATCGCCTGATTATTGAATCAGGGCAGTGTTTGAAGAGATAAGGTTCTTCCCAGAAGTAACTTAATACATCTCGTTTGAACTTATTCCTCTGATGATAGTTCGAAAACTGTGGGATTACTCCGCACGCCAAGAAGTTAGCGATGTCGGAAAACCATGGACAAGCTTGATTATGCAGATGCAACGCGAACAACTGTTCGTCCGGGAAATCTTCATTGACGGCTTTTTCCTTTTTATCATTATCTAATCGAGATAAGTGGTCAGCAGCACCGTTATCTCGACCTCGCCTATCTTTTATTATGATGTCAAATTCTTGCAACAGAAGTACCCACCTGATTAATCGAGGTTTTGCAACTTGTTTGCTAAACAAGTATCTCAATGCTGTATGATCAGTGTATACTATGGTCTTTGTACCTATCAGGTACTGTCTGAACTTGTCAAACGCGAAGACTACAGCATACATCTCTTTCTCCGTTGTGGTGTAGTTAACTTGGGCTTCATTCAGGGCATGACTTCGTAATGAATTACGCAGTGTCTCCCATTCTTATGTTGTCCAAGAACTGCGCCTACGGCGAGACCACTAGCATCGCACATTACCTCGAAAGGCAGTGACCAATCGAGTGGTTGCACTATCGGTGCAGAAACCAACATCTTCTTGAGCGTGTCAAAGGCTTGGACACACGCTTCGTTTATTAAGAAAGGATTTTCTTTACAAAGCAGATTAGTGAGCGGCTTGGCAATTTTAGAGAAATCCTTAATGAATCGCCGGTAAAAACCGGCATGCCCTAAGAAGCTCCTAACTGATTTGATCGAGTTAGGAAGAGGGAGATTGGAAATGATGGAAACTTTGGCTGGATCAACTTCAATGCCTGCACGAGAAATGCGATGACCTAAGACTATGCCCTCAGTGACCATAAAATGGCACTTTTCCCAATTAAAAACCAAGTTAGTGTCCTCACACCTCTTTAAAATCTTGGCAAGATTGGTCAAACAATCTTCGAACGTATCTCCATACACAGAGAAGTCATCCATAAAGACCTCAATGCATTTTTCGATAAATTCAGAGAAAATAGACATCATGCATCTTTGAAAAGTAGCAGGTGCATTGCACAAACCAAAAGGCATCCGTCGATAGGCAAAAGTGCCGTACGGGCAAGTAAAAGTGGTTTTCTCATGGTCTTCACTGGAAATAACAATCTGATTATAACCAGAATAACCATCCAAAAAGCAATAAAACTCTCTCCCTGCCAACCTCTCAAGCATCTGATCAATGAATGGCAATGGAAAATGGTCCTTGCGTGTGGCCTCATTCAGCTTCCGGTAATCGATACAAACTCTCCATCCGGTCACTGGTCTGGTTGCAACCTCTTCTCCTTGCTCATTCTTGGTTATGCACATCCCTCCTCGTTTGGGTACGACCTGCACCGGGCTAACCCATTTGCTATCAGAGATAGGATAGATTATACCAGCATCTAAGAGCTTGATAACTTCTTTCCTTACCACTTCCTGCATAAGGGGGTTCAATCGCCTCTGAGGTTGACGGGAGGGTTTAAACTCTTCTTCCATTAGAATCCTGTGCATGCAAATAGAAGGGCTTATTCCTTTTATATCAGAAATGGTCCAACCTATTGCATGTACATGTTTCTTAAGAACGACCACCAGAGCATTTTCTTGCTCTTGGGAGAGCTTAGCCGAAACAATCACGGGTAACTTTTTATGTTCTGCGAGAAACGCGTACTTGAGATGATCGGGTAGTGTTTTAAGTTCAAGCTCTGGTGGACATTCAACGGAAGGGAGTAGTTTGCGAGAATTGGGTAGTGGGAGAACAGATTTACCTTCGGGATCCTGCATCAGTATAGGATCCTCTTCCTCCTCTTGGTTGGCGTCATCATGGAATTCGATGCCGTCAAATTCCTCCAAATCCCCTGTTTCGGGATCGGCAAAGTGAACGGCTTTGCATCCTTTGTGCTCCACGCCAGCAGGCTTCAGTACCTGCTTTGATAGTTCATCCAGCATCATTTCACAATCAAGTTCAGAGTCTGGCTCTTCCCTAACTATTACATTTTCAAATGAGAAACAAGAACTGTCATTCGGAAATTTCTGCAATTTCTCCATATCAAAGATGATCTCCTCGCCATCGACCCTTAAGGTGACTTTTCCGGATTTAGCGTCAATCAGTGCACCACCAGTGGCTAGAAATGGGCGTCCAAGGATAAGCGGCATTTCAGAATCCTCTTCAATGTCGAGGATGATGAAGTCGACCGGGAAAAGAACCTGCCCGGTTTTGACTACAACATCCTTAAGGATTCCTACGGGCTGAGTGATCGATCTGTCTGCAAGTTGCAGTCTCATCTTGACCGGTTGAATTTCTCCAAGCTTAAGGCGAACAGCCATAGCTAGTGGCATCACATTGATGCTTGATCCTAAATCACAAAGCCCCATACTCACTTTGGCCTTTCCGAATTGTACTGGAAGTGTGCAACATCCGGGGTCCTCTTTCTTTTCAGGCATTCTCCTCTGAACGATGGCACTGCATGTGCTGTTGAGAATAATTACCTCTTCCTGCTCAACCTGCCTTTTTCCTGAAATCAATTCTTTCAAGAACTTAGCATAGATGGGCATTTCGGAAATCATTTCTGTGAGAGGAATGGTTATCTCTACAGACTTTAATCGTTGCAGAAATTTCTTGAATTTAAGATCATGTTTTTTATTTTTAAGCCGCGCAAGATAAGGAATCCTGGGCATGTACTTGTTATTAGCAATTTTTGATGGTGAAGGGAAGGAAGTTGTACCTTCACCTGTACCCTTATCTGTTTCAGCCGTTTCAGGCGCAGCTTCAGTCTGCAATTCGGCTGTCTCTTTTTCCGCTTCGTTCCCATTATCAGCTTCCTTACCAGCATTGTCAACAATATCATCTTCTTCAAATTCCGCTCCAGTATCTGCTCCTTTTGGTCCAGCTAGTACTCTTCCAGATTTCAAGGTTATTGCCTTGCATTGCGGGTTCTTTTCCGCAGTACTAGGCAATGTTCCTTTGTCCCTTTTCTGCATCTCATTAGCCATCTGTGTAACTTGGGTCTCCACATTTCTGATGGAGGCCTGCAGTTGATTGTTGATCTCTTTCTGACTAGTGATGAAATCAGTCATCAGATTCTCAAGCCTTGAAGGGGGCTTTTGATTCTGATTCTGATTTTGATGCTGATTCTGATTCCACTGGCCTTGGTTTGGGACAAACTGAGGCTGAAAACTCTGATTGGGCTGAAAGTTCTGGAAATTCTGAGGCGGCCTCTGCTGGATCTGAGGTTGGAAACCTGGATTCTGAAAATGTTGGCCCCTGTTCTGATTGAATCCTTGGTTCTGCTGAGGGTTGAACTGTTGTTGCTGTGGCTTGTTCAAGAGATGTGAGTTTAAGGCGTTGTTGTTTGAATAAGACAAATTCGGGTGTCTATTTGGAAAAGCTCCTGCATAGTTACAGCTCTCAGCTGTGACTTGCTCGCATGTGTCAGTTGCATGAGCACCTTGACACAGTCCACAGATCACATCAGTTTGCTGTCCCTGCGCAGAACTTCCAACTCCTTGATTTACAGACAACGCTGCCACTTGCTCTTGAAGCTTTTCAATGTCTGACTTCTCTACTGTACCTACAGCACATAAACTACGAGGGGGAGTGAGATTACCATCATCAGTCAGGACAGAACGGTTGACACTCATGGCTTCAATCTTTGCCCAGGCTTGGTCCATCGGTATGTAAAGCAAATGTTGACCACCAGCAGCATCAAGCATGGATTTCCATGCTGGGGTCAGACCACTGTAGAACTTTCTCAGTCTCTCCCAGTCATGGAAGCCATGTTGAGGACACTTCCTGAGTAGGTTGAAGAATCTTTCCTTTGCATCATACAAGGACTCGTCTGGTTTCATTTTGAATTCCGCAATTTTGGAGCGGCATTCATCCACCTTGGACTCCGGGAAGTATTTTGCTAGGAAGTTTCTGATCACATCTTCCCATGTAGACTTCTGATTTACGGGCAGTGACTTGTACCATGTTCGTGCTCCGCTTGTCAGAGAGAAGGGAAATAGCCTTAGTCGAATAGTATTTGCAGATACATCACGATTTTTGATCGTGTCACACAATTCTAGGAAGGTTTGCAGGTGATCATGGGGGTCTTCATGGCTTGCTCCGGCAAATTGGTTGCTCTGGACTAGATTGATCAGGGCCGGTTTCAATTCGAAGTTCCTAGCCAAGAATGGAGCTTGTCCAGGAATATTCAGATATGGCTCTAAAATCGGCTGCATGTAATCAGCAGCAGCTGCTGCTGGATGATTGTTCTCAGGCCCGCCTTGGTACTGCTGTGGGTAGTAGTTCCGAGGCATGAAATAGTTCCTCGGATCATTGAAATCATTCGGATTCGGGGGATTCTGATGGGGGTTATGGTATTGCTGATTCTGTTGGTTTGGGAAATTTTGCTGATTTGGTTGGTTTTGGTTGTTTGGTGGGTTTTCGTTTGGGTTGGGAGGGGGTGCCTCGAAGTGCTGCTGCTCCATGTTTGGTGGATTCCCACCTCCTTGTATGATCTGGGGAGGGGGATCATCCAAATCATCATGATCAGCATCTTCGGGGTCTTCCTCAATGTTGTGAAGTGGGGGATTGGGTTGAATGATTGGTGGGATGTCAGGGTTTGCCATTTCGGAAATATCGCTGCTGGTGCTTGGCGAAAGTAATGCCTGTCGTTCCCGTTCCCTTCTTCGTTTAGTCTCCGCCCTAAGACGTCGAGCTGTCTTTTCTATCTCTGAATTAAACGGGATCTCGGCTGGCGTCTGCTTCCTCCTTTGCATAGAACAACGGCTTCAATAATGACAGTACCTGTACAATCCCCAGGTTAGAAGTGGTTCTGAAGGTGAATATTTATAATTATATGTATAGGCTACTCTAGGAGCAATAAGGAATGTAATTCTCTAAATAAAACGGCGCTGCATCCTCCCCGGCAACGGCGCCATGAAACTTTTGACAATTTCCGTCCCACGAGCTTTTGCTAAAATTATACCAGGTTAGATTTATTAAATGAAAAGCGTTATGATTCACGGGAAAGGGTTTAGGGATACATCAAGATTATTAGTCTTTTTATTACTCAAGTGTGGTGCTTTGGTTTCAAATGGCGCTGTGGTCCTCTCTGTCATGAAATGTTGACAAATCTCATGGCATAGCTGGGATAGGTTGACCTTCAGCCTGTCACACTGAGGATCCCCGGCAAATATGCCATGATACTTCTCATCAATTCTTGCCATAAGATTTCCTGCCATGAAACTTTTGACTGGTTCCCACTACATGAGTATTTTCCGAAAAATCATGGTCCTGGTTTAGGTTTTATTTAATGAAATCAATTTATGATGGCGGGGTTGTGATTAGGGATATATTTATAAGTAGTCATGTTTTTATTGCTCGTGTTTAAGAAACTGTGCCCCCGAAAGCGCACGGTGTCAAAAATTGCAGTAATTTATAGTAAGACCGGATCGTTCACTGGAGGATGTGCGATAGAAGCAGGTCCCACGTCGTTTTACTAGATTTTCCATTCGTATTGCTCAATAGGTTTGAAAGATGATTAATACCTACTAACATGAATTTAAATTAGATCTCGAAAGCAGTTAAATTAATCTACAAAGCAAATAAATCTATTCTAGAAAACGGATAAAAATTATTCTAGGAATGCAGTAAACATTATCTACGAAAGCAGGGAAAAGGTGCATTGTGCCAACCGTGAAGTTGAGTCACAATGTAGACAGAAGGGACAGGAAGAAAAGAATGAAAATTGGACAAGAGTGAGATACAGCAATATTAAACTTCCATTTTTATACGCAGATCTTTGTTTGGGATAATTCTATCAGATAGCTAATTCTCATGCTCTCAATAAGGCTTTCCCTTTAACAGACAGGTACTTGCAATATGAGTTTACATGTTCTTAAGACCGCAAATTCTAAGATACCACAGATTCGTAACTGCCCTGGCCTGGGTGTGTTACTTCATCTGTGGTGGAAAAGCAACACCCGACACATCATTTATTGAAATGCCAAGTACCACTATCATTCTCCCATGTCACACCCAAAGATTTGAATTCAGCCCTAAACTATCCCTTAACTGTCAATCCTAGTAGCAGTTACACAACTCTCAATACAACCGAGTGACCTCTAATGAAAGCGGTTAAAAGAAAGCGGTAAAGAAAGCATTTAAAACCTATCACTCGGAGGTTTTGAAAATCTGACCCTGGTAGTAAAAGACAGCTCCCCATCAGGATGAAGGAGTATGGATCAAGAATTCCCGGCTCTCAGTGAACCACTAGTGTGTTCACTTCCTTCCGGGTGATTATGAGATACAAACTAATGAAACGAACTAATAAATTAGTTCGTTCCGGATGCACTCACTCAGGACTCAAAAGTAGGCTTTGGCAGAAGAGGATAGCAGTTGAAAGAAAACTCAACCCTATCTTGGAAAATAACCAAGGCCTGGATGATGTTCCTCTAAGATTATTTACTACACTGTATTTGAATCCAAGTGGACCCCATCTCGGTGTAGGACTTAATCTTACATTTCCATCAACCAGCAATTTTGGAAAATAATGGATTTGAAAATCATTCCCTGTCAGGTACTAGACTCTCAGTTAAAACACAGACCCTTTCAGTCTAGGCGGGACCTAATCGCTGAATCTGCTTCTAATTTTCCAAAATACAACCCTTGACAGAATATGAATTAGTCATAACTGAAGAATTTATCCCTTACTCAGATCCGGATTTTATAAAGAAGTTTTTGTTGGAAATTTATAAAGCAATATCTGTTTGAGATCTAGACTTCTATTGTCCAAGGGAAGGATCCCAAAATAAGTACAGACCACAATAGCACACAATAGTATATAATATTATCATGCATAAAGATATATGGAAGTGTAAAATTAATTGACCCAAAATATAGATGCGGGTCTAGACAGAAGGTGAAACACAGAATGAAGTGGTCAAGGGACCAAAGTAATGGCAGAATAATCAGGTGGACTGTAAACATCTACTGTCCAATTTCCCAATCACTCGGATGGAGCGAATTTAGACAGCTTAGACCCTATAATGGCGGTGTCAACACCAGTTGGGCCTCCACTGTCTGTGAATTCGGATAAAAACCTACATGCTTCCCTTCTATAATGATCATCAGTTGGCATTGACTGATGCCAACTGACTCCCAGTACGGATTGGAATTTAGGTTTGGAAATTAAGATAATAATAAAAATAAAACTGTATCTGGATGGGAGTCAGCCGAGCAGCTATTATAACCCCGGATGGGCGAACCGCCAAGGCTTCCACTGACAATCGTCCAGACCATGCAAAATAACAATTAGTAACTAATACCCAGAATACGAGCTAGTTATCCATGAGGGAGTACCCGCCAACATTAGTCTGATGTATTCTTTACTAATGGTTCCACACAACACACAAAGACAAAATAAATAAGAAACAAAAGAAGATCCCTTGTATGAGAGACATTGGTTTCTCATGCAAGGTTGTGGATTGGGTCCACATGTGATGGTCTTAAATAATCCTTCCTACCATAATTAATTACAGTCCAGATTATCTGTTTAAGCCATCAAGATTTTGTTTATACAAGAGTGTTTTAATGGCAATTGAACAAAGGTCCTTTAATCATGATGATTGTCGATATTTGATTATTACTAATCTCAATCCTTAATCATTAATGAGTCAAGGGTTCAATTAATAAAGTGATGCAAATGGAGAATCAAAATTTTGGGCAGCATAACACCCTATATTGCAATTCCAGAATGTTACATCCTAACCCGTGGGGCTATGATGTGAGTGTTGCAATATAAAATAGGGAGAGAATGAAGTTTGTTTGGGATTAAATAGAGGGAGAGAAACCCTTGTCGCGATATCATAAATTTTGTCGCGGACCTCACATCCCGACAAGTTTTTAGAATTTTTGGCAGCATAACGCTTCTTTGTCGCTATGCAAGATTTTGTCGCGGAACGTGGTTCCGCGACAAGAGTGACATCGCGACAAAGTGTTTTCATAAAATTCTAAAGCATTTGAACCTTTGTCGCTATGCATGGAAATTTTGTCGCGGAACCAAGGTGTTCCGCGACAAGGTGTTCAAAGATCAAGGAACATGGCATAATTTTTCTGTCTCAGAATGGGATTTTGTCGCGGAACGTGGCTCCGCGACAAGATGATTCCGCGACAAAATGCCATGCAGACAAAATGCAAGAGTTTGGCTCCTTTGTCGCTATGCATGGATAGTTTTGTCGCGGAACGTGGCTCCGCGACAAGGTATTCCGCGACAAAGGGTTTTAAATTATGGAGACAAGTGTCTTGAAACACCTTGGTCGCGGAACAGCCATTTTGTCGCGGAACGTGGTTCCGCGCCAGAAGGCGGTTGGCGCCCAAGGTGGTTCAGGACAAAAGTCAGAAAAAGCAGAAATGAACAGTGGCATGCAAACAGCGTGATCTCACCCTATTTCAGATCAAAAAGCTATTCTAAGCTAAAAATAAGCAAGAAACATTCAAAATAAAGAAGAACATGCTTAAACAAAAATAACAAGGATGGGCAGAATATTAAAATAAAGCAGGAGTCCTAATCTAGGGTTTGATCACACATCCACACAACATTATCCATAATATGCCAACAGTAAACATAAAAATAACAAAATGGGGGTCAAATGACCCCAAAATGAAAAAGAAAGCATAAATCCATGGGGTGTGAGACCCATTTCATGATTTGGGACACAAATGATGAATGTTTTCCCATATTATTGAAGCGGTATTGTTAATACCCATGATTTGGGTATTACAAACCCTAAAACAAGAGTTTAGAAACCAAAACATAGTGTAAGAATGGCTATCTAAGCAACTGTGAACAGTAAAAACACTAAACTAAGCTAAACTAAGAGCAAAAATTAAATAATACATGAAAACAAACCTAAACTACTCTACCTAAGGAGGAACTCCTAAGCTTGCCTGCAAGAGCTCTACAAGAATTTTAATCTCTTCACTAGCCTCTTCTTAGCTCATGGGAGGCACCTCATATTTATAGAAGTGTAACCCTAAGCCCATGGGCCTTGATTCTAGCCCATTGTGTCTTAAGACATCACACACATCACAGCTTTGTCTCGGAGCATCAAGTTGGTCGCGGAAAACACTGCATGTGGCAAGGCTTCTCGACTGGGTCTTGTATCTCTAATTGTGCATCTTGGTCGCGGAACATGCCTTTGTCGCGGAGCATGCCATCGCGACAAAGGTCATCGCGACAAAGCTCATAGCTGGTCTCCTCTTCATTTGGGCCACTTGGTCGCGGAACCCCTCCTTTGTCGCGGAACACTGCATCGCGCCAAGGGGCTTCCGCGACAAAGGTCTTCCTGGGCCTGCTGGATTGGGCCAGATGGGCCGAAAATATTCTTTTTGTGGGCTTTTCTATTTTTTTTCCCATCTTTTTGTTTCCTTTTCTTTTTCTCTTGTTTTTGGATTTTTCTAACATAAATATGTAATAAAATTACATATTTAAGCTTTTTTCATACCAGCTTATTATTTTTACAATTATGCATAAATTAGTCCAATTCGACTGCTTTCTTACTTAATGTAAGACCGGAATGCGATCAAATGCCCGTTTAAGACACGGAAATGGATTGAAAATAATGGTCATTTCTGGCCATTATCAGATAATATAATTGAGAACATGCATGACATGAATTCCTAAGGTTTTGAGCTATAAAAATTTAATGATGCGATCAGCTTATTGGGTAATAAATCTTCATGTTGAAAATTTTGATTGAATAAATTGTTAGAATTAAGCTTTAATTAAATTTGAGAATATTGTATGACATGAATCAATCCAACCTTGTGAGAATTGAGCCATGAGTCATTTTCATCATTTATTTTCTTTGATGTGTGAATCAATTCGATTAAAGGAAACTAGAACTTGCAATTGGGACCGATTCAAGACCATGCCATATTCCCGAAATCGAGCATATGATCGAGGCACTTAGAAAACCCAAATTTTTGGCCTTCGTTTGAAATCCAAACCCAAAAATATTTTCCCTTTAGGATTAACCAATTTGAGCCTTTAAGCCTAATTTTTCTATGAAGCCCTCTATATTTTTCCTAGCCTACAAAAAGACCAAAATATTCAACCCAAGTGTGCAAGAATAAATTCTTTCAAGGCATTAAATTTATGATCATAAAAAATGTATCAATCGGTAAGCTATAAACCAATTCAAAAAAAAAAAAAATGTTGAGTTCCATTCAACAAAAATAAATTGCAAATGACAAAACAATTAGACATAGTCTAATGTCATGCAATAGAAAAACAAAAGAAAAAGAAAGAAATAATGATGATCATAAATTCTAAATAAAAATGCCAAGTTATGATGGAATAAATTCTTGCCATTTCTTACCCAATAATTTCCCTTTCCTACCGAATGTTGCAACCGTATGCCCCATTACAACCCTTAAATAAGACCTCGGGATCTCGATTTGAGGAAATGAGCCGGTGGCGAGTTGGTCTGATTGCAACTTATGGGACAATTTAATTAAACTTGATTTTGAGCGTTCAATGATTAAACCCCATTTGAAAGTGAGTGAATTTTCCGATTCTCTTATATGTGAGGCTCTATTTCACGAATTATGTTCGTGTCATGCCTTAATTCTAATTTTTAATCTTTGCATCTTTCAAACATGATATTCATAAAGGATTGACAATAATGCTTGATTTGTAGGCCCGATGTGGTGAACAAGTATCATTTCATTAAACACTACAATCAAGGGAATTTAATACTTTTAGTTTTTGATTGTCTTATCCCAATCCAAAAAGAATGTGATTTATGAAGCCACGAAAATGAATTGAATATGTAGAGTCCGTGTTCTTAGGAACATTGACTCTGAATGCTCGGGGACGATCATTATTAAATGTGAGGATGTTGATAATGGCCAGAAATGTCCATTATTTTCAATCCATTTCTGTGTCTGAAACGGGCACTTGATCGCATTCCGGTCTTATATTAAATAAGAAAGCAGTAGAATTAGACTGATTTATGCATATCTGTAAAAATATTGAGCTGGTATGAGAAATGCATAAATATGTAATTTTGTTACACATTTATGCTAGAAAAATCCAAAAACATGAGAAAAAGAAAAGAAAAGAAAAAGGAAACAAAAAGATGGGAAAAGAAATCAAAAAAACCCACAAAAATTTGATATTTTCAGGAAATTACGACGCTACACCCAACTACGACGCTGAGCATGTATAGCGTCGTAGTCGAGCATAGCGTCGCAGGCAGAAACAGAGATAGGACTCTGAAGGAAGAACTACGACGCTGAGCCAGCATAGCGTCGTACTCAAGCATAGCGACGTAGCAGAGAACTGCGTCGTAAGCTGTCCATTTAGAGACAAATAGTGTTTTGAGATGGAAGACTACGACGCAGTACCCATAGCGTCGTAGTGAAGATAGCGACGAAGCCAAGTATAGCGTCGTACCAAGCTGCAGAATTCAAATTCAAGGGCCTGGGGGCCCATGGCCCTAGGGTTTCTCGCCTATATATAGAGGTGTTGACTCCCAGGTCTTGTCACTTCACCACAATCCAACTTGAAGGCAACTGGAGTTCTTGAGAAAAGTGTAGGTTAGTTAGAGTAGTTAGTTTTATTTTTGTGTATTATTTAATTTATGCATCTAGCTTAGTTTAAATTTTTGCGTAGATTAGTGTTGCTTTGAGACTTCCATTTTAGTGTAGCCAGTTTTATACTTATTTCAGCTTTGTTAAACTTTTATTTAGGTTTGAAATGCCCAAATAATGGGTATTATCAAACCATTTGATATAAAATGGGAAGTTAAGCATCAAAGAGTCCCACAACATGAAATGGACATGAGTCCATGGATTTACTTGCTTTATTTTTGGTATAATGACCATTTGGCCATCTTATTTTCGGTTTAAACGTGGGTTTTCTGTCTTCTTCTTCTTTTTGGGTTCTTATGCATGTTTTTATGGATGAAAACCCTCATTTGGGTTTGTGGTTCATGGGTGTATGTTTTTAGCTCATTTTATCATGTTTCTGGTATTTTGGCTTACTGTTTTCATCTTATTTTACTACTGTTCTTGCATTGATGAACCATGAACTTGAAAACAGGGTTTGCAATCGCAGAGATTGCATTACCCGACCAACAACACATTCTGGGGTAGCTACGACGCTAACCGCCCTACGACGCTATCCAAGGATAGCGACGTAGGGGAGGGTTTGACGTCGTAGTTGCTTCAAACTCAAGAAAATTTGCCCTATGGCACTAGACCTACGACGCTATCCTTGGATAGCGTCGTAATTTTTGTCTAGGGTCGTAGGACCCCAAAACCCTGCGTTTTCATAAAAACCCAATTACGACGCTATGACCACGACACTGTCCTAGGATAGCGTCGTAATTTAGTGCATGACGTCGTAAACCCCAATTTTATCAACTCTTCAGAAAATCCACCTACGACGCTACACCTACGACATTATCCTAGGATAGTGTCGTAATTTAGTGTATAGCGTCGTAGCACTTCTTTCTTTTTCAAAACTATCCTTCCTTACTACGACGCTAAGATCTACGACGTAAAACCATGTTTAACGTCGTAGGACATACATAGCGTCGTAGTCCCTCATGTCTAAACCTCCATGCACGACATCAACACTACGACGTGGAACATTGTATAGCGTCGTAATCATGTTTAGCGTCGTACATAAACCCTCTAACTCCAACTTTTTCATCCCTTTTACCAATCCAAGACGACGCTGTCCCAGTATAGCGTCGTAAAATCTGTATAGCGTCGTAATTGGCAGTTTCTGCCAGATTTTCCATTTCTCCATTTTCTTCATTAATTAATTGAACCCTTAAGTCAATAATTAAAGATCAAGATTGGCAATAATTAAGATCGATAATTACCTTGATTAAAGGATCTTTGTTCAATTCTCCTTAAAATATTTTTCTATAAACAAAACCTTAATGCCTTAAGTAGATAATCCGGACTGTAATAAATTATGGTATGAAGGATTATTTAAGACATTAATTATGGATTAATTCCATAACCTTGCATGAGAAACCAATGTCTCTCATGCAAGGCACTGTCTTTATTTTTATTTCATCTCATCTTTTTCGTGATGTATGAACAAGCAGTGAGAGATATTACAGAATAATGTCGGCGAATGGCCCCTTCACCGGGAAATGAAGTAGCCCGTAATCTGTATATTAATTACTGTTTGTTATTTTGCATGGTTTGGATAATGATTAACGAAGTCAGGCGAACGGTCCTTTCACCGGGAAATGAAGTAGCCACTCGGTTAATTATTGTCCAAATACAGTTTTATTCTTTTTACCTTAATTTCCGAACCCAAATTCCAATCTGTGATATAAGTTGGTTGATATCTGTCAATATTAGCTAACAAACATTACTGAAAGGAAGCATGTAGGTTTTTATCAGAATTCGCAGACAGTAAGGACCCAACTGGTAGCGACACTACCATTTTAGGGTTTCTGCTGTCTAAATTCACTCCATCCGAGTAATTGGGAAGATGGAAAGCAGATGTTTGCATTCCACCTAATTACCCTGCCACCACTTTTCGCCTCACGGCCACCTCATATCTGTGTCACGCATTCTGTCTAAACCCACCATTATATTTTGGGTTGATTAATTTTACACTTCCATATTATCCATATGCATGATATTATTATGTAGCTATTGTGGTCCATAATATTTTGGGATCCTTCCCTTGACATTAGAAGTCTGGATTTAAAATAGATACTGGATAGTAAACTTCCAACAAAAATTCATTTATAAAATCCGGATCTGAGTAAGGGATAAATTCCTCAGTTATGACTAATTCATATTCTGTCAAGGGTTAAACTTTGGGAAATTAGAAGCAAAATCAGCGATTAGGTCTCTTCTAGACTGAAAGGGTCTGTGTTCTTATTGAGAGTCTAGTACCTGTTTAGGGAATGATTTTCACATCTATTATTTTCCGAAATTACTACGTGTTGGGAATCTAGTCTTAACTATCACACCGAGATGGGATCCACTTGGATTCAAATACAGTGCGATAGATAATACTAGAGGAACAATACATAGGCCTTGGTTATTTTCTAAGATAGGGTTGAGTTCCTTTCAACTGCTATCCTCTTCTGCCAAAAGCCTATTTTTGAATCCCGAGTGAGTGCATCCGGAACGAACTAATCTATTAGTTCGTTTCATTAGTTTGTATCTCATAATCACCCGGAAGGACGTGAACACTGCGAGCGGTTCACCGAGATCCGGGAATTCTTGATCCACATCTGGTCATCCTGACTGGGGCCTTTCTTTTACTACCAGTACGAAGCTTTTGAAACTTCCGAGTGATAGGATTTTAAATGCGTTCTTTACTGCTTTCTTTTAATTGCTTTCATAGAGGTCACTCGGATGTATCTCTAGGTCTTCTAACTGCTACTAGGACTGAGAGTTAAGGGATAGTTCAGGCTTATTTTTAGACTTTGGGTGTGACATGGGGGAATGATAGCAGTACTTGACACTTCAACTAATGATTTGTCAGGTGTCACTTGATCACCACAGATGAAATATCATACCCTGGCCGGGGCCGTTATGAATCTGTGGTATCTTAGAACTTGTGGTTTTAAGAACATGTAAACTCACACTGTAAGTACCTGTCTGTTAAAGGGAACATAGTACTGAGAGCATGAGAATTAGCTTTCTGACAGGATTATCCCAAACAAAGATCTGTGTATAAAAATGGAAGTTTAATTATGTTTTATCTAAACCTTGTCCAATCTTTATTCTTTTCTCCGTGTCCATTCTGTCATCATTTTGAATCAGCTTCATAGCTAACATAGCATAGATTTACAACTTTTATTATTTGTGTGGAATTATTTACATCTGCTCTTTAGATTCAATATTAGCATGTTCTTTAGCTTATTTAACTGCTTTCATAATGTAGATTAAATTCAGTCATGTAGTTGTTAGTCCAACTTCAAAACTGATTTGAGCAATACGAGTGGAAAATCTAGTAAAACGACGTGGGACCTGCTTCTATTGCACATCCTCCAGTGAACGATCCGGTCTTACTATAAATTACTGCAATTTTTGACACCGTGCACTTTCGGGGGCACAGTTTCTTAACACGAGTAAATAAAAACGTGACAACCTATAAATATATCCCTAATCCCAACTCCATATTCATAAATTGGTTTCATTAAATAAAATTGAAAACCAGGATGATTTACTTTCAGAAACTACTCATACAGTGGGAACTTGTCAAAAGTTTCATGGCAAGGATCTTCATGGCAGGAAATTGTCAAAAGTTTCATGCCAGGGAGTTCCACAGCACCATTTGAAATCAAAGTTTCCCACATGAGTAATAAAAAGTGGAATTTATCCTTAAACCCCTTTCCCATGAATCATAATTCTTTTCATTTAATAAATTCAAACTTGATATATTTTATAAAATACTCGTGTTAATGAAACTTGTCAAAAGTTTCAGAAAGTAGTAAAAAAAAGCAGTAAAGAAAACATTAAGGAAAGCAATAAGTAAAAGTAAAGTACTGAAAAAATAAAGATATCGTATTGAAATTTTGGTGGTTGAGGAACCCACATTACATCTTAAGTTCTAATATTTATACAATGCCTTGTGCCTGTTCGTTAGGAGGTACGGTTGGGGAAAGGAATAAGGATGAAATTCAAAAAAGGTCTTCCCCGCCTTTATTCTGGTACTGGCGCTGGTGCGGATAATGCTTTCGCGAGGGTGAGGAGAGTCTTCGCTCGGGGTGACGTCACCTCATAACGTTATAGAACCGCTTCCTCTAATGCATGGTACTCAGGCAGTTATCATGCTCATGCATAGCTTTCTCCGGGTTGCGCCGTTTATTTAGATAGGTTGACTTGCTCGGGCGACGTCCCTCGGGATCCATGGGCTGGTCTTGGACCATCTTTCTCATATCAAGCCAATAAATTGGGCCTTTATGTAAATTGAGCTTGGATATGTATGTGAGCAGGATTAACATAATTTTTATGTGTTAACAAATTCCCCCCCCCCCCCCCCCCGTTTTTCGTCAAATATGGGCCGGTTCGTGGCCCTTTTTGCTGAAAAAGTAGTTTTCACCGGGTAACCTCCTTGATCGGTTACCAACCTTTCAACTACTCCTCTTGATCATGCCCTGTGTAAGGGGCGCCAGAGGAAGAGATATAAACAAGTTTTACAAAAACTTCACTTCGGTATGTTTTCGAAAATCCTTCCCATCTGTTCCTCTTCTGCACTCGCAGCCCCCAACCTTCTACTCCAAACCCTAACTTGCATCAAGAGCGACAGTAATGAGGGAGTCAATTTTAGACGAAAGTGACGACTCTTTCGTCCAGTTGGTCCGTCCTGGTAGGTCGGCAAGCGTTATCCCTTTATCCGATCCTCCAGAAGTTCCAATTTTGCTTGCTCGAGATGCCATTCATGTTTTTGCCCCTTTTATCACACCTTCACTGAGGCGGATGAAGATGAACTGGTGCGAACATACACCAATCACAGGAAAGGAGTAATAATCGATCAAAGCGCCGAGCGTAGGGACCAGATTGCGAGACCTATTGTGACTACACCTGCCGAAGCCCAATTATGGCCCAAATGGATTGAGCGAATGCTGCCACATTATGAGGCTCAATGGAAGCGGCAGGGGATTGACAGAGCCATCCGATTATCGGGGTATGCTTATCTTCGTCCCCGTTCTCGTTTCATTCCAACTATTGCGATTTTCTGGAACCCCATGGTAAACTGCTTTATGTTTAAGCAAGGTTTCATGGGTCCGACTCTGTTGGATGTAGAGATGTTGGCATGCCTCCCAGTGGTTGGAGATGAAGCCAACATCGAGCCATTAGAACCCCCTTCGTATAGGGCGGAGATGTCTAATCCTTCGTGGACCAACTTCATTATTATGAATGTTGGCAGGGGTATTCCACCTTCCGATAAGGAGCATGCCACCTTTTTGCTTTATTGGGTTAATCGCTTTGTAATAGCGTCCCAAAGCAAGGCGGTGAATGGCTCTTTCTTCCCAATGGCCTATAGATTATCAAGGGGTGACATGCTAAATGTCAAAACCTTTTTTCTTGCCCAATTGTATTTTACCTTGAGTAGATTCTCAAGGGCAGCCAAGGCAAATAAGCAAAACGCCGTTTCTCGGCTTGTCGGGCCGCTGTGGTTCCTGGAAGCCTGGTTTCGTCTGTATTTCCCCTCTTATTTCTTGGGTATCGTTCCAGCGGTTGAGCCCAACTCTATAACCTTGAGTGAAGCCATATTTGACAACACCAAATCGGAAAGACAACTTACCAACCTAGTACTAGGAATAGCTATGGGGGAGCAATCGAGATGCAATTTTTTTGCGTATCATATTTATGATCATTTAGCCCCCTATCCCTTGTGGGCTGATCCAGGTGTTCAATATCCCTTCGCATTTCCCACGGAGGACAACGACCTTACTCTGTCCTGAGAATTAATCGTCAAGTCCCGTCTTATTCTCCCGATGAAGAGAGATAAGAAATCCGTGATAAGAGCGCAAGTTTAATGCCCGCACTTCTTGTCACGTCAATTCTGCTGTGCACAAGGGATCCCACGAATGATATACCCGAGTCACCTTACTCAAGGACTTCCAAGGGATCTTAAACTGCGGAGGCTCGTCATGAAGTTGCTGCGTTTCATCAGAGTTCCGGATGTATTTGAGCAACAATAGATTAACGTTTTTTTCGTATGGAACCCATAGTCCATCCAGATTTTGAGGAATGGTACCCTTCCACTTGGGTAGCTTTCCGAGTTGATTCGGAAATCCTCAACAATCTGTATGGCATGAATGATGCCGAGTTGGGACTAAGGAGGCGGCAACCTCAATTGGCTATCCGAGAGCCATTACAAGGTGCCAGCGAACCCTGTCCTGCTCATAGAGATGGTGCACAGAAAAAGAAGGGCAAGTCTGGCTCGAAAGCCATCACCTCTCACCGGGGGGAGGTCGCCCCCACGCAGACCATTTCAGGTTGGCCTTTTCTTTTATAATTTATGTAGACGACGACGGAGAAGACCTGCAGCCAACTCTTTCGATTAGAAGGAAGAGGAAAGAACGTACGCGTTCCGATTTATTGGCGCAGGTGGAAATACCGAGGCATGCAGTGGCCCCATCTCCGCAGATACCATCTCGGCAGCTTTCATCTTCCGAAGATGATCTAGAGCCAGTCGAGGCTCTTGTTTTGAGTCGATCGCGGCAATGTCAGGTATGAACTTTAGGGTTTTTCATTCTGACCCACTTCTATAGTGACATCTCTTCATGTTTTTTTCAGAATGAACCATCAGTTGGCAGTTCCTTTCACAAAAGGAGAGGCCTTGATAGATCCATCTTGTCTAATCCCTTGGTAAGGCTAAGACTTCTAATGGTTCTTATCCTGACGTACCTTTTAATTATTATTTTATCGTCCATCCTTTGGCATAGGTGGCCCCGACTCGCATGCCTTCCTGCGTTATCGGTGTTTTGGAAGCCATGTCCTCGGATACTAAGGGGGATGCCCCACTGCTTATGCCGGTCATTCCGCAGACCATCCCTCTGCTGAATCCGCATGTATCTAACCTGTTCTCATTTCGCGATGTACCACATCGTCCTTTCTAGCCTGACTTTCTTTTTCCAGGCTTCTCTTGGCCAATTGGGGGCCATTCCGGATAAAGCTCCACCACGTGCTACAATGGAAGAATCTCCTATGGACACTGTATGTCCTTTTTCCTTTCAATTGTCTTGAATTCACCTTGTTATGAGATGGCCCTAACATTTGCATCCCTGCAGGCCACCCATGCTGCTGGTCCTCCGAACGAGAAAATGGTGACTGATGAAACCACGACGCCTCGGGATGCGAAGACTTTAATCCCGATGAATGCTCCGCGAGAATTGGTAGGTTTTGTCACCCTTCTTCGATGCATCTTATCGGAACTCTTTTCCTCATAATAACTCTCGACGCATGAGGTAAATTTTGCCAACACCCAAGTGGTGTCGGAAGACGTGGGCCACGACGATCAGGATATCGCTAAAGCTCATGATGGTTTTGTGCAAGTTCCGAGAGTAGCGATGGATTCGGTTCCTTCCTCCTCTCGCCCGAGGGATGCTCCTTCTGTTGATGAAGTTTCCCAAGGGCTATATTCAGAGGTATATCTTGCATCCTTATTCGTCCTGCTGTTTGTGCGAAGTCGCCCCAATGCCAATTTGCAATGACGTGTTAGCATGCAGCTACTTCTTCCTCCATCGGGATGACGATAGAGAATTCCTAAGAGTTTTGTTCACTCTGCCTCCAAAAGTTGTGTCTCTTGCTGATCTTAATCATGCTATTTCAATTTTTGTTGCGGCACGTAAGGTAGCTAAAGAATGTGACCCAACCTGCCATATCTGGTGAGAAGTGCAATGCTTCTCGATAAATTCTACAATCAGACCCTTGCCCGAGCATCCCTTATTACGGAGACGCTTACTATGGAGACCGAAAGTTCATCCCGATCCTGCATAGAACGACGTAGAGCGGAACTGGAAGAAATTAATGTGATGAGGGAAGCTCTATCTGAGGAGAAAGCAAACATCCTTGCTGAGTTGGCAAAGATTGACGAAGTTATCAACCGTGCCCGTGCGCAGCGCGATATGCTCACAGACCAACTCTCGACCGTGGAACATGATTTATCTGATACCCATGGAGCCATTGCTCAACACAACACGATCATTAGCACCTTAGAAGGACAGGTCCTTACTTATGATGAAATATTGCGCTTGCGACAGGAAGGTATCGAGGCGCGAACACAGAAGATGTTCAAGAAGTGGGACGAGATTTGGGAGAACTAAGTCATGTGGACGTAGTTCCTTTGCGCTAAATTTTTAGACAGTGTTAAACAAGCATTTTTGTAGCGTATGGACGCCATCTAATTTTACTTGTTATTTTGTTTGACTCATATTTTTCCAGATCGTTTATATTCACCTTAGTTATGAATACAGTAGTCTGATTGATCCGAAAATTCAGGTCCATTGAATGGCCTTTAAATGATTCATTCACTGTCTCTTTAATCCCAGTTCTTTTGACACTAACCCTTCATTGGAGGAGGAGGATGGATGATGATTATGGGCATTATGGTTATCAATTAAATATCCGCACTTGCTCTGCAGAATTGAGATCTTTTATTATAACCCCATACTCTATAGGGCCGACTAGCCGCGATTTATGTCGTTTTTTTACCATGATCTACGAACGTCTAGAGTTCTCTCAACGGGGTAAAACCACCATCGAGCAAGCCGTTTGATTCGTATTTTCAGTCCTTATCCATCATGTCAAAATAAGGTATTCAAGGTGGCATCCGTACCATAGCAAAGATTGGCACGAAACCCGCTTGACGAACAAATGGTATGACATAATTGATGATCTTGACGAGTTGAGCAAAGAGACTCCGGATCTTAACGCCAATTATCAAGAATATTCCGACTAAGGAAACTAAAGGCCTTCACTCATTTGGGACACTGTTTTGTCCTTACTTAAATACCTTCTGACGTGCCATGTCAGTATCTGTATACTTTGTTTTGGCATAAGCCTTCATGTTATTAATTGTGGCCTCACGTCTGGCCATCTTTGTATGTTTTGGACATAATGATTTATCCCATATGAAGATAATAAAACACTTTGCATTTTAACATTGGATGTCACGACAAGTGTTTTTTTCTGAATGCATTCTTTTATTCATCATATTTACAAAAACTCTACACATGACATATTTGGCCCGAATTCGAGGCCGTTAATCCTAGAGAATCAGTGTGCCGGAGTGGATGCCACCCCTCCCTCGAGATCACGAGGGCTTACGGACTTTTCGTCAGGCACTGTGTCCGTAGGCTGCTTCGGCTTGTCAGTAGATGGCTTCACTGTTCGGTCGTCTTGCTGCAGTAGTCTGCCCTTTCGTGGGTTGACTGCTGATCGCATTTGTGCCTCCCGAGCCACTAGCTGGGTCTTTGATGGGCAGTGTGACGAACTTCGGCTGTCTTGGGGCATCATACTTGCCCCCCGAGCCACTAGCAAGGGGCGGTTTCCTGGCCACCTCTGCATAACTTTGAGGCCCTAAGATGGCTTCAGGTTTCGACCATCATGGGCAGATAGATCGCCTTTGGATTATTCTTCCTTGTTCGGAGGAGCGATTTCTTCCATCTAGTCGTCTAGCCCGAGGAGTTCTTCCTCGTCTATCTCCAATGGTGGATAAGTATTGATTTTCCCGCAGTAGTAACACTCGAAGCCATCGAATGTTTCCCACGCTTCACCTTCCATGCTTCATTTCTTCCCTTGTCTTGTCCTCGGACCGACGTATTGTAGGGCCAGTTTTAGTTTGGACAACTGCCAATGGAATGGCAGGCTTGGGAGATGAGGTCTCGGGAATGTCTTCGGGCATTTTCTCTTTGCCCTTCCCTTCCGGACCGTCGGCTTGCACTGGTGTTGGCCCTCGGTCCTTCTGGGTTTCTCCCCGAGCCTTCTTAGTCAGGCCCGGCTTTTCCGCGTAGCTCCTATTGATCCTCCGGATCTGCGATTTAGTCTTCCTTGGGAACCGAGGATCTATGGTAGGCTTTGGCAAGGCTGATTCTGCGTCCATGTCTTGAATGGGTTCGGGTGAGGCTTCCGAGTAGGGATTCCCCACACGGCTACTCCATTCCTGACTTCGACCTGGTACGTACCATCTTGTTGTACCCAAGTCTGGGCCACAGGGGTTTGGATAACCCTAAGTTCTGGCCGAGGAGGACGCCTATATTTATAAGGGTTTCGTTGGCCGTAACGTTGGTCTCCTTTTGCTCCTCCCGCCCCATGTCCCCTAAGTTGTCCACGCATCTCCTGGGTACGGCGAAGCGAACACCTCAGTCGTCGTGGTGGCAGATCGTCATCGAGGTCGTTTAGTTGACCGTTTCGACGTCTTGGCTTAGAGCCATTACCTTTCGGGAACTTGGCAGAGGCTACTGCCATAGTTGCATTGGGGAAAGGCTGTGAATCAATCCCTATTGTTCCCACTTTCAATCCTCCGGACCGGATTGCCTCCTGGATGGTTCTTCGGAATTGTATGCAATTATTCATACTGTGTGTGAAGGTGTTGTGCCCCTTACAGTACGTCCGTTCATTGATTTCTTCTTCCGTGGCCAATTTCTCGCCTGGAGGAAGTCGGATCTGATGCATCTCATACAGTGCATCAAAGATATTCTCAGTCTTTGATACGTCGAAGCAAAAGTCCTCTTCCGCCATAGGTTTGGCATACTCATTCTTCATAGGCCTCGCGGCCTTTGGTTTCAACTCAGTGCAAACAAAGGGTTTGCCCCGGATAAGTTCGGCGGTCATTTAATTTGCAAGTTCAGCCTCTTGATTGCAGGCCTCCTCAAGATGACTGTCACTGTCCCCATGTATGGTAGCAACTTGGTACGGTCTTTTCCTTTTCTCCCCTCTACCTCTTGATTCCTGGGTCTCTTTAAATAGAGACTCGACCCTCATCGCTTTAGTGGATAAGGTTGCCAGGTCATCAATGTCCAAGGGGCTAACTTCTCCCTGAAAGGAAGTTTCGTGTTTCTAACCGCTATGTCGGTTATTTCCTTTTCGGAAATAGCGGTTGTACACTTCCCTTTCTGTTGCCGTAACCGCTCAATGAACTTAATTGTCGGTTCATTGTCCCTCTGCTTGGTTTCTAAGATCTTAACCAACGTAAGCGTCGGCTGTGGATTATAGAGCCGGGTATGAAACGCTTCCTCTAACTGCTGCCATGTGGCAAATTTGCCTACGGGCAGGCCAATAAACCATGAGAAGGTAGTTTTCGTCAGTGAGGAAGGGAATAACTGCATCCGGTGGAACTGATTCCGGCCTAACTCCCCTTATTGGGTAAGAAAATGGCCGATGTGTTCCATAGTGGATGTCTCGTCTTCTCCTAAAAATGTGGAGAAGTCGGGTATTCGCGCAGCATGTGGTAGAGGGCTATCCTCGTACACGTGGGGCGGAAATAGCCTTTGATACATAGGCCTGTGGGTCTCTGGGACATTTAACCCTAGCCTTCGCAATATGATTGAGTGCTCTTCTCCCATGTGTACCCTTTGCGGCTCTTGTTGGCCTGGTATCAACGGTGGCAGTGGAGGAAAGTTCTTTGGTGGAACTGGGTTTGGTCCGCAGACTTCCTGGTTTTGCTGACGATAGGGCGGATTTTGAAATCCTTCCCACCCGCCATTATTTCCCTGAGGGAAATTTCCGCCATACATTGGCGGTGGTGGTGGTGTTGCCCCCCAAGTTACTCGGTTAGTGTCATGAAAACCCCCTGGAGCCCTAAATTCGGGCATCCTGACCTGGACATTATTTTGTCCGTGGTTCCGAGGTGCGTTCAATCCGCTTCCACCTACTTGGTCATTCTTCGTTACGAGAATCTGAGGAATTTCCTGCGCAGGATTGTGGACTTCTGCCATAGTTTCTATCCCTACTGGCTGTGTGGCCGGGGCAGCCATAAAAGCCATCAGTAGCCCAAAGGTTAATGATGGTGCGGTCTGGCAAAAGGGCCGATTCTGAGGAGAACCTTGGCCTGCCATGTGCATACCCCACGTCCCCATTGGCATATACCAGGGATAGTTTGTCCCTTGGTAATAATGTTGCCCTTGATTGGGCATTATTAAGGGCGTTGCTGGAGTGATAACGTTGTTAGCCATTAGTCCCGGAGTACCAAATGGCGTTTTCAACGCAACCTCCAACCTTCTTGCGACGATATTGTCCAACGTCGCAGTTAGCCTTTTGAATATTCCGTCATCTAAGGAGAGTGCTGTGACGTTCGATGACCTAGGGGTCATCGTTGCTTGTCCCCGGGAGGAACAAGGGATGAATTCCCTGCTTCCATCATGTTTGCACGAGGGGAATGATCTCCTAGTCCAGCCATATCGTTTGATATCTCCTGTAGTTGTCTCAAACATTTGTATTGGCTTCTTGTAGGCTTTTTATTAACCTCGCGGTTACGTAAAGTGTACAATGGAGATCCTTGATTGTTGGGAGGAGTTTGGTCTCCCACTATGGTCGCCAACATGTTACTCCCATTTTGGGGCAATGCTTAATTCTTTAGATGGAGCATTCAAGACGGAATGCGGGACGAGGAAAGTTCCAAGGGATGCTAGGAAATAGAGCATCGTGAAAAAAAAAACTAAGGAAATAAAAGAAAGCTGTAAAGGAAAGCAGTAAAAAAGCAGTAAAGAAAGCATTAAGGAAAGCGATAAATAAAAGTAAAGTATTGGAAAAATAAAGACATTGTATTGAAATTTTGGTGGTTGAGGAACCCAGATTACATCTTAATTTCTAATATCTATACAATGCCTGGTGCCTGTTCGTTAGGAGGCACCTGTTGGGGAAAGGGATAAGGATGAAATTCAAAAAAGGTCTTCCCCGCCTTTATTCTGGTACTGGCGCGGATAAGGCTTTCGCGAGGGTGAGGAGAGTCTTCGCTTGGGGTGATGTCACCTCGTAACGTTCTAAAACCGCTTCCTCTAACTCATGGTACTCGGGCAGTTATCGTGCTCGGGTATACCTTTCTCCAGATTGCGCCGTTTATTTGGATAGGTTGGCTTGCTCGGGCAACGTCCCTCGGCGTCCATGGGCTGGTCTTAGGCCATCTTTCCCATATCAAGCCTATAAATTGGGCCCTTATATAAAGTGGTCCTAGATATGTATGTGGGCTGGATTAACACAATTATTATGTGTTAACAATTACCCACCCCTAATCCCGATGTAAAAGTGAAGTATGGACTAAAATATGTTCTTACCTTGTGGATGGCAAGTTTGAATAGTGAAGAACTCGTTCTTCTTGCCAAAACCTTGAAGAACTTCATCAAGTTCTCACCAACACTCTCTCAAAAACTGAAATTCAGATGTGTGGTTGGTGTGGTGATTTTGGAGTTGAAAAGGGATTGGAAAGGGGTGTTCAAGGTTCATTTGACTGTCATAATATTCCTTGGAATGTTGGAATGAGCTTTTGGCAGTCTTTGCTCGAAATTGAAGCCTACCAACCTTCAAACATCCCCCTACTCATCCATGGAATGGTTGAGGTCTTATATGCAATGTATCCATTTTTAACAACTTGGTGAGGGATTCCAACAACCAAAAACTCATCCAAAGTGGTCCCCATACATCCTCCAAGACTTAACAATGCATCTAGGCTCGATTCAATGCATGTAGGGTGAAAATTAGTGAAGAAATCACATGAAACAGCTGGACGACCGCATCTGCCCAACCTGGTGCGTCAGGGGTGCACTTGGGGCCTTGGGTGCGCACCCAGCACCTGCCCAACCCATCCTTGAGATGGGCCGTCCTCTCTTTTTGGGTTTTTCACCTCCATTCTTTATGGGCTCGATGCGTGGATTATTTTCGGGCATCCTTCTCCTCTTTTAATTATTTCGACTCGTCCAAGGTTTGAATTCGAATTTCCAAACTCATCGATAAGTTATCGGTAAATTATTTTCGAGTGTTGCTTGTCCGAAATAAATAATTCCGTTCTCTCGTAATTATTTCGGGGTTCGAGAAATAATTCAATTCTTCCATTGTGGATTCAAATTTCTTGGAATTGAATTTTTCGGGTATTACAAGGTGTAAATGTTACATCAATGGAATCATCCTGAACAAGGGCAACTGCCAGACTTGGCGGCCAAACTTTCGGTCTCCGAAGTCACTCCAAAAAATTGCAATCCGGCCCAATTCATCGACCGAACCGGCGACCCACTTTTTGGTCACCGGCACAAGCGATTGCTTCTCTGACTGACATAAATGACGACACCAATTTCCATTGCCATATTTTGTCGTCAATATCGGCGACCGAATATTTTGTCGTTGTATTCGTCGCGGATATTAATGAAGAAATTTCTCCATCACCGATTATATGCCAACTAAATCATTGGGGATGGAACATGTTCGGTCGTTGATCTGTTGCCGGACCTTTCACGTCCAATTACTGGGGCTTGGCTACTGATGTTTTCTGTCGCCAATTTGCTTTTTTCTTGTAGCGCCATAACTTTTTTGTTTTTTGTTTTTTTTTTCATTTAAATAAACTATTATTATAAAAAGAAATACAGTTGAGACAAGTACTCACTCCGTCCCACCTTATATGTCCTCTTTGACTTTTTGACATACACTGTTTATTATTCAACTTTGACTCAATATTATTGTAAGTATATAATTGAAAATAAGAGTCGAGTTTGATCTTGTTAGATTCATTTAATTGTATAGTTTTCGAATATATATTTTACCTAATTTTTACTTTTATATATTTTGAGATATTAACGATTTAAAAAGTTTATTGAATTATGTGCAGAAATCAAACTGGACATCTTAGTTGGGATAGAGGGAGTATTTTATTTATATTTATTTTTATATTTTTCTTTATTTATAATGATAAAAAACATAATATTTTTTTTAAATCAAAGTAAAAATAAGGAACTTAATTACATATTCCATTTTCTATGTTGAATTTTCTAACAAGCAAACAAATTGATTCTCTATTCTATTTTTCTGTTGAATTCTCTGTTGAACAAATAAGAAAATCTATTCCCTTTCTCTAACTGAGTTCCTTTTCTCTGCAATTCTATTATCTGGCATCAATTCACTACAATTTCATTATTTTACCAAATGCACCCTTATGGACTAATTAAAAGTATAGTTTAAAAATATATTATGTATATATATTATTATGTATTAAATTAAATTTAATAAATGCTTAACGGAATCGAATATCTTGTTTCTGTATTTGTATTTGATTATGTATCTAAACGAATCGGATATGTTTAGGCGAATTTGAATAAAAGAAATTACGAATATGCATAACAAAATTCGAGTACGAATACCGAATCGAACCAAAATTTGATTAGTTTGCAACTCTAAGTGCAACTGCACGAACCTTCAAGCTTGTGGATCCACATGGGCCCTTGAATAGCGAATTCTTGAACTTCATTATGCTTCAACTGTCCCAAGTGAGATACATGTAGTCATCGAGAAGTTTAAGCATATAAGGAAATGGCCAATACAAGACCAGGAAATGCTACCTCCCATGGGATTGAGAAGGAAATGGTTGTAAAGGTATCCAATCAAGGTCCAAAAAATGCAGAAAAGAAAACCTGTTGACACAGACGTTTGTAAGTAGGCAACAGAGGTTCTGAGACAAGAACTGCAGGGGGACTTATATGAAAGGATTCTACCTCCAGAGGTCCAATATAAGTGCAGGGAGTGGAATGAAAAAAGGCTACATTTATTGGTTTGAGGTCATGGCTAAGGAGCTGGAGATTCCTATAAGAACAAAGGTTTTCAATGATCCTTTAGAAAAAAAAATATAGCAGAAGATTGTCAAAGTTTTAGGAACCAAATGTTTGGTGTAATTTATGGTGCGAGGTTTCTATTTCTTTTTGGCCAAGAATTACCTGGTTTGTAGAATGGAATTTGTCCAAACTTTCTTCTTGAAGGTCAATCAAATGGTTGATCCTTCCTAATGGGAATCCAATAACACCTATCAAACATATGTCTTTAGGCATACCAGATGGGAACCACCCATTCTTCTCATAGAATGTAGAATGCTATGCAGCACAATGAAAAGCCTTAAAGATGAAGACAAAAGTTGAAAGTTTTATGTTAATAGTTAACAACAAACAATTAGATCCTCATATTAGTATGTAACTACTTCCACTGCACAAAAAATAAATAAATAAAAACACTTGAAACGTATGCACCATGTATACACTCTCAGAAAAATAAACACAATGGAGAACCAAAAATTTTGTAGTGACAGAGATCGTGTACGTACAAGCAAATGATCATACAAATTTAATTTTCTTTCCTGGGAAATCACTGAGAGCATCATACCTGAAAATTTCCATATAAAGAAAACTTTGCAATAAAAGTCCATAAGGCATATGAGCTGAACTTGGCTTTACGGAAGGCCGGTGGGTTTGTCCTCTGCACAAAGTAAAAATCCCAGTGTGCTTCACTTCAGTATCACATATATTCATCCGGAATGACAATAAACATGTTTCAAACCAATTACGAGTTTATGAATTATATCAAATAAAATAACTAAAGTAAAATGTGAAGTGAGAGACTCACGGACAGATGCAGGGTCTGTGTGTACAAAGAAGCTGGCAGCGACAATAAGGTAGCATAGAAGAAGCATCAGTCCTTTGAAGTAATTTGAGGTTCCCTCCTGCATGCAGAAATAACTCTTAAGTAAAAAAAACCAACATTTGACTAATCGATGGTCACATATATATTTAACATCAAATATTACCCACAACTCATAATTTTCACTACGTGCAGGCAATTAACATCAAACATGCCCACTACGTGTGAAATTTCATTAAAACATGCTCACTGCTACATTACACATTTATGTATGATCTAATATAAATACCAATAAGTTTAATAAAAATAAAACAATGCAATTCATTATCAATTGTACAAGAACCATTTACGATTTTACCAACAAAAGAGTTTAATCTGGGAGTTATATTGGCAACTATACATGAGTGTATATAGAACATACTGACTGATATGAATGAGACAACTGCAGAAGCTAGAAAAGTCAGGGAGATTACCTGCAGCAAAAATGCCACTACAAGAATAGTCATAATGAGAGTAGCTATCTCGAATAGTTGAAAGTTCAAGTCCATTGGACATCCCATAATCCATCCCACAACCACGCAAAAGGGAATCTACAATTATTGCAGAAGCAATAAGGCATTTTAATACTTCTCATAAATAATAGTAGTAGAAATTATGAAATGAAAACACAGTAGAAATATGCATGTGGCCAGACACAAGTATCATCTGTAAGTACATAATTTAATCTTTAAAGGACAATATTGGAATTAGATTGCAGTTTATACTCCAATCAAGCTCAGGATGAAAGATAAAATAAAAGAATTGGATGAATGAGCATCTTACTACTTATTATATTTATACTGTAACTGATAAAAACATACCACAAACATTGCTATCTGTGTTGATGAGCCAATAGCCACTCCCAAAGAGATGTCCTGTTCCTCAAACACAGAGAAGTGTGAGAAATGAAATCTTTACACAAACATGAAATGAAGTAAAACTAAGAACACTTACAAGCTTGTCTTTCACCGCGAACATAATAGCACCTGCATGCTCTGCAGCATTCCCAACTATTGGAAGCATGATAACACTGATAAATGTCACTGGAACGTTCATTGCAACAGATGCCCCCTGAAAAATTTACCCTTTTTTTTATGGGGATCTGACAAACTAAACATATTATAAGCGGCCACAATAAAAAGAACAAAAAAATTGCACCATGTAACCTGTATTGTCCACGGGGGAGAGAGAGAGAGTAGGAAAAACTTTAAGGAAAAGAGTAGCAAAGAAAGAACTACTAGATTATAATGCAATGTACAATAAAACCATCTGAAACATTAGCATAGCGACCAGAGTGAGGGTAGGAAAAATTTATAGGAGAGAGTAGCAAAGAAAGAATTACCGGATTATAATGGAATGTAAGATAGAACTATGTGAAAAGAATAGGATAGCAACAAAATGTCTTAATAATATAGAACCATTACCTCTATGGCATTAACCAAATACTCCGATAAGACTGATATCAAGGAGGTCAATATAAGTAACCAAATGACCGATTCCCATTTTGAGGTATCTGGCATTTCATCATCATCTGAGCTCTCATTACTTGGATTCTCATCCTATGTTTAGGTATAATCACACTATTAAGAACTAAACTAGAAAGTGATGATATAAAAAGAAAAGGCCAAAATGATTTTAAAAAACATAGTACTCTTTCAAGTAAAGTAAATTGCTATGTTTAAAAATTCAAAAAAATTCAAATGGTCTACGACAGGATGAATTTTTAAAATTTTCCTAATTTGGCATTAAGATTATCTTTTACAACTTTATGCTTATATTGAGATGTGATATCCACAAAATTCTTGAAATAAATTACCTATTTGCAAAGTACAGCTTTATTTCAAGCAATTGGAATAAACTATTGGGAAGGCACCATAGTTAGGAGAAAAAAACAGAATGTAATATTTCAATAAGGCTTAGATTGTTGAAATATTGAGTTGTTGGGAATGATTCAACGGATCAAATTTGGTCAAACTGAGCCAACCCCGACCGAATCCAAAACTGGATTGCACAGTTTTCGTGAGGTTTCGGGGATCGAGCCAAACTCAGAATTTGTTCGAGAGGGCTTGTATGAAATTGTGTGATCGCGTCATGTATGTCTGATTTTATATAATATGGTTTTGAGCTTTTGAACTCGCCATTAGCAACATTTTTTTTTTTACCATATTACTCACATGGGTTATTTGAGGAGTTGGATAATCAGTAATTACAAACCATTAGCACCTAGAATCACTGCCCTCTCAACATTGCACTTGAAACCACCCAACTCAATTCCCACGAGACCGTAGCATCCTAGGAGTGGCAACGAGTTTTTGGCTTTATTTATGAGGATTTGACATGAAGGTCAATGCTAGTGATTATGGCCTCACTATGGAAGGTCATTACAACTCGCACATTCCCTCATGCCTATAAAATAGCATAATCTAACAAGCCATTCCACCCTTTATTAGAAGCAACAAATAGAGTGTCTTACGAGTTATTGAGTGTCTTGGACGAGTTGTTGCTTTTCCAGAAGTGGATCCCGAGTTTCAATAAGTAGAAAGCCAATTAACTCATTTCTCATGTCTGTGGTGTTGTTCTATTCTTTTCCTAGAGCCATACGTTAGGTTCCATCTTATTTGCCTCAAAGACAAATCTGCGTATTCGGCACATTTGGAAAACCTTGTTTATCTTGATCTAAAGGATGAATCTGTTGTTTACTGGAAACCAAGAGAAAGTGTTCTGCCTTCTCAAGAACAAAAACACTGGTTTTGCAAAACAAAAAGCTTTTTACTCAAGAACTTTTCCGTTGAGAGTCGCCGGTGTTCTCCAGGCTTCAACCGGCTATCTACCGGAGGTGACAGAGACAGGAATCAATGGCAGTAGGAATGGCGAGTGGGGAGACGAGAGAGTGAAAGTGTTCTGCCTTCTCCAGAATGGGAGCAAGGGCTGCATTTATAGCAGAGTGAAAGACCCGTTGCTCTCTTCTTCAACTAGTCAGATCCGGAAAAGGGGGAAGACCGCTGCATTCTCCCGTTGCTCAGATCCGAGAAGTTCTCAACAACTTCCATGCTTTCTCTCATTGACTGAGTAGTCTACCCTCATGTACCACTGAGTAGTCGAATGCCTCAAACTGGTGTGTATAACCACTATGAACTAGTCATTGACTGAGTGGACATGATCCATGGAACAATTGGTGAAACTTTAAGCTTCTATGAACTAAAAATTCTTATTGTAAATCATTGGTCCCAACAGTCACATTGGACTCAATATGCCATTGTTTAACACCGATTTGCGGCCATAGGCCATGTGCATGCCTAGTGATTCATAAGTGCTCTAAAGAATTAGCCAGATTCTCATAGAAGCAGCCCCACTTCACACTTATATAGGTGATTTCATCAATAGTATACTGCAATTTATACTACACCTTTAAAGGCTATGAAATCATTAAGAATTTAATTCAACCCTCATTTAATGCAGTAATGAGCACAACACACATCATAGGAATGAGATATAAATGGACTGTGCTCCAGATAATCACAACGACTTATTATTACCCATATGAACTTACTTAATGGGATCTCAAATCACATAAGTTGGGTTCCTATCGTTGTTGATTATTCAAGATGGCTATTAGTCCCATTCCCCTGGATGTTTCAAATATTTTTCCTCTCGTAAGAGGTTTTGTCAGAGGATCGGCCAAATTCACTTCCGACCTCACATAATCGATGGAAATAATTCCATCTTTTAGCAATTGCTTCACAACATCATGCCTAAGGCGTAGATGTCTATTTTTTCCACTATAGGTTTTGTTTTTAGCTATAGCTATTGCCAATTGGCAATCACAATGCATTGACACAGATGAAATAGGTTATGTGCTCAAAGGAATTTCTGCTAAAATGTTTTTCAACCACTCAGCCTCATTTCCAGCTAGTTCCAAAGCGATGAACTCAGATTCCATCGTGGATCTGGCAATTATTGTTTGTTTTGTTGATTTCCAAGCAACTGCACTCCCACCTAATGTGAATACAAAGCTACTAGTGGATTTCACCTCATCTGAGTCAGAAATCCAATTAGCATCACTGAATCCCTCTAACACTGTAGGAAATCCGCTGTAGCAGATACCATAATTCATAGTACCTCTCAGTATCGCATTAGTCTCGATAATGCAGCCCAGTGTTCATTGCTTGGATTATGAGTATATCTGCTCAGTCTACCCACAACATAAGCTATGTCGGGTCTTGTGAAATTTGTTAAATGCAACAAACTACCAATAACTCGAGCATACTCTAACTGAGATACATGATCTCCTCTATTTTTCACTAAACGTGAGTTGGGATCATTGGGAGTACTCACTGAATTCGTCTCAAAGTGACTGAACCTTTTGAGAATTTTCTCCACATAGTGTTTTTGAGTAACTATGATTCCAGTATTATTCCAAGTGATTTTCATTCCCAGAATAACACTTGCTTCTTTCAAATTCGTCATAGGGAGTTTTGAAGACAAGAATTGTTTGTGGAATTCACTATATTGAGTGAAGTTCCCAAAATTAGCATGTCATCCACATAGAGACTTATAATCACACACTCTCCATTTTGCTTCGTATATACACATTTGTCCACACTGACTGAAGAAAATCCATGTGCAAGTATAGTTTGATCAAATTTCTCATGCCACTATTTAGGGGCTTGATTCAAACCATACAAAGATTTTTGTAGCTTACACACTTTCTTTTCTTGTCCTCTAACCACACACCCCTCAGGTTGAACCATATAAATTTCTTCCTCTAGATCACCATTTAAAAAGGCTGTCTTAACATCCATTTTATGGCCCACAAGGTCATATATCGAAGCTAAAGCTAAAAAGTCTCGAATCGAAGAGATTCTAGTCACTGGACGAATGTATCGAAATAATCGATATTCTCTTTTTCGGTAAAACCCTTCGCCACAAGTCTAGTTTATACTTCTCTATAGAACCATAAAGATTTGACTTTCTTTTGAAAATCCACTTGCAACCAATTGGTTTTGCTCCTGCTGGTAAATCAGGCAAAACCCAGGTTTGATTTTTTAAAAGAGAGTCAATCTCAATTTTAATAGCCTTTCTCCAAAATGGAGCATTAGAAGATGATATTGCCTCAGAATATGTCAAAGGATCCTCATTAACGAGGTTAGTATAAAAGTCATCACCAAAGGATTTTTCTTTCCTTTGTCTTTCATTCATCCTTTGAGGGTTTTCTAAAGTCTCAATAATTGGTTCATATGGTGTTTGGTTTTCAACGTTTGGTAGATCAAATGGTATATTTTAATCAAGATTTCCCGATAAAGGAAATATGTTCTCAAAGAATTCAGCATTTTTAGTTTCTATTATAGTATTAATCTCTAATGAGTCACTTTTTAATACTAGAAATCGATATGCTGCACTGTTGGAAGCATAACCAATAAATGCACAATCTGATGTTTTGGATCCTATCTTCCTTTTCTTAGGATCAGGAAGCATGACTTTAGCTAAGCACCCCACACTTTTAAATATTTTAGGTTAGGTGAATAACCACTCCATATTTCAATTGGTGTCTTGCCAGTCCTCTTAAATATGATTCTATTTTGTAGATGACAAGCAGTTTCTCCCTATAAATATGGGTTAGCTGAAGCACTCACAATCATAGAGTTCATCATTTCTTTTAGTGTTCGAATTTTGCAATCAGCAACCCCATTTGATTCAGGAGAGTAGGGTGGAGTTACCTCATGAATTATTCCAGCCCTCTCGCAGAATTCACTCAGTTGAGTAAATTCTCCAATTCTCCTCCTCTATCTGATCGTAATCTTTTGATCTTTTTATTAAATTGATTTTCCACTTCAGCTTTATACACTAAAAATTTATCATAAAAAACTAAACCAAACCATGATTTTTTAAACCGTAAACCAAACTAAACCGTAAGAATACTGTTTGGTCCGATTTGGTTTACGGTCCGGACCGTATTATGCTCACCCAAAATTAATTCCTTTGCTCGCGCAGTTTTGGGTAAACCCAAAATAAAGTCTATTGACATATCCACTCAAGCAAATGATGCACTTGGCGATGAAGTCCTCCACTTGCTTGGTCAAACCTGGCCAAAAGAAATGATCAGTCAATATAGAAACAGTTACATTTCTTCCTTAATGTCCAATCATATAACCGGAAAGAGCTTCCTTTATTAAAAGCTCCATGACTGATCCTTTTGTATGCACAAACGATTTTCAAAATAAAGGAATCCCTCCAGACGTGAGTATTCCTTAAAAGCATGCTTCTCCGTCTTCTCCTAGATTTCCTTAAAATCTGCATCATCGCTATATAATTCATGGATGTGCTCAAATCCAACCGAATTGCGTATGTAGTCAATGTTATTCTTCTGGAGAGGGCATCTGCCACCACATTCTATTTTCCCCCACAATTTAATTAATCACACACGGAAATGTCTCCAGAAATCCGCTCCACCTGTCATGTCGTCAGCTCAATTAATCTTGTCTTCGGATATGCTTCGAGGTGTCGTAGTCTGTATGGATTATAAATTCGCTGCCCCTTAAATAATATTGCCATATTTTCAATGCCCTAACCAGAACAATCACCAACACAATTTGTTTTTCTTCTTTCTTTCTAGTATTATTTCGTATATTATCTTTCTATCACATCTCACCCTTTCGAGCACTTATTATGCTTTATCAATGTTGTTTAAATCTTTATAAAATTTCTATATTCTAGTTTGCAAATTATGTTTTCTTCAAGACCGTTGAAACAATGTCAAAATAATTTTTTATATTTATAACATAGAGAAAACAAAATCAATGATGTTCATATATGATTTAGATTACAAATTTTCAAGTTATACTCCATAATAAATTATTTTTTATCTAGTCATTTTAAAGTAAATATATAAGCATCCTATCACAGTCATTAAATATCCTTGCCAGAGCACCGTTCATTCACACTTCAAATCATTCGACTTTATAAAATATTTCTACTGTACTTTCTCTCATTTCCTCCAAATATTCTTACGAACACCATGCAATACCAACCTAGCTAAGTGTTTAAATAATGATAAGAGTACAATATTCACAGCATAAATCAAGAAACCTACAATGCTTGTAACCAAGTTCCCAAAAGGATAGCATAAATCAACTCAAAAGAAGAATAAAATACTCAAAAATGTAGACTACAATAAGAAAACAATAATGAATGATTTACCTCACTTATTACCATGTAGAGATTACTTTGGTGAGTCAGCTGGAAAAAAATATATGCCCCATAAGCTACAAGCATAACACAACTGCTGAACCTTGAAAGTTCTAATTCAGACTTCCCAAAATGTAGCTCATCAGTCCTTGTGAAGTGGAGCAGAGTTGGAAATAAGAGGCCCATTACTGCCATTAAAAGCAATCCTGAATTCATTGCCACAGTTGGCTACCAAAGGATTGGAAAATGAAACATCCTTTCATTAGATAATGTCAATTAATTAATTAATATATGAGAGCATAAAAACAAAATGAATTTCTATTTTTCCAAATTGCAACTTAGCGAAATAACATTGCCGAACTTATAACCAACCTTGTGGAACACTTGTTCCCTTGTACAATGAACAATTCCTCCTCCAAATAGTGCGCATCCAAGTACCAACAACATATTTGAAAGAATTGATCCCAATAATGATTGTTGAACAACACGGATCATGCCACTTTTAAGGGCATGCATACATATAATCAGCTCCGTTGCATTACCAAATGTTGCATTTAAAAGGCCCCCAACTGTAAGTTTTTAAAAATCATATTTATAAACTGCAGCCTTCATAATGACTAATGAAAATATATGATGTCGGGCCGATTTAGTTTATCATATGGCTAGGAAGGGTTATCATGGACAAATTAAATAGTAAATGAAATACACTCTAATTAATGAGTATAGCCAATAAATAAATAGACACTTGTATATTGATTATTAATATGCTAATTTTTATCAGGACGCTAGCTAGTGATAGAATAGTGATGGAAGGTGAATATAAAGAATCAAATATCAAATATTTATTCTAACAAAATCAACAATATAAACTAGTATGCGACACTCTAGCTCATCTATGTCCCAAACAATAAATTTATGTATATATAATACTGATTATTATTATGATTATGAAGTTGATGGAGTTATATAATGGGTTAATGGTTAAGATGATGTATCATCAATCTGAAGGTTATTGGTTCAATTCTCCTTCTATTGAATATGAATTTACTCTATATATAAGTAATGAAACGGTAAAAATTTGTAAATTGAAATTGTAACAAACCAAGGCATGTATTAGAGATCTTTCATTAATATATGATCAAAATTTACAGTGTATTTTATGGTGGATGAGTTAGACCAATAAGTGTGGGCACTAAACATTTCATGCAGGATCCTATTGGTGTCAATACAACACACTAACAACAGGGCAGTTTTGTGTTTGTCGATCAAGCCTCACCAGCTCCAGGGACTCAAAGACCAAGACGGTTCTCAGTTTATATATATTCCATTCACTTGTGTCTTTGAGTCAGTCTTTTGTAATTTTACTTTCAATCTTCTACACTTTACCGAGAGCTATTAGTCTTGATTAGAAGATATACTCTAGAAGTCAAAACAAGTTCTTCATGATTAGATGATCAAGGGTTTTGATCTGGAGTGAATTAGTGTAATTCATGTTTGTATATCTTAGATCGAGTTGTAAATTCAAGTAAGGAATCTTCTTGAATTAGTATAGGGTTCTTGTTCAGGGATGTCAACAAGTTGCAGGAACTACATGATCGTTACAGAGTTTCTAATTAGGGAGATTAGAGATTGAGGGGGAGTCTTGTCATTCTCTAGATCGAGTTGATAGAAACTAGTTCGAGTCCTGTAGTCGTTCTTGATCTTTGTTGAAGTATTCTCGCCTGGATTGGAATCCCCCGGATGTAGGACAGGAGGTCCGAACCGGGTCAACAAACGATTGTTCTTTACTTTTCTGCAATCGTGTGTGTGTGATCAGAACTACTCGTTAACACCCTACTCGTTGGGACTGTCAATTGGTATCAGAGCCAATCTTCAAAGCTTTTTCTGAAGATTCAAGATTCATCATGAGTAGGGAAATTTCGCATCTTCGTCCACCGGTCTTCGATGGAAACAATTACAGCTACTGGAAGTCAAGAATGGAGTGCTATCTTAGGGCTCTTGGAGAGGATGTCTGGGATGCAGTCGAAGAAGCATGGGAACCACCAACGAGGACTGAGACTCCTGCCGTTGTCACTGCAACAACGACCACATCCACATCAACGGACACCACTTCTACAACTGCCACCACAACCACTGCTGCACCAGCTGTTGCTCCAATAATTCGATTAGCCAGAAAGGCTGAATACACAGCGGCAGAAAGGGCTGCAAAACAAGGGAATTATGCAGCTATGAAAGCGATCAGTGGAGCCATGGAAGAGGCACAACATAGGATGATTAAGAATTGCAAAAATGCCCATGATATGTGGAGATTTCTTGAAGTCAGGTTTGAAGGTTCTGCTGATGTTAAACTAACTCGATTACATCGTGTTGAATCTTTGTATGACAGGTTGGAGATGACAGATGATGAAAACATCTCAACTTATTTTGAAAGATTTCAAAATGTGGTTAATCAATGCATAGAGCTTGGAATGCATTTTGATGAACAAAAACTGGTTCGGAAAATGCTACGCACTGTGTCACCTAAATACTCTGGGAAGATTTCAGTTCTTGAGGAAAGTGAGAAGACCAACACCATGACTTTGGAAGAATTGGTTGGTAATTTGCAAAATTATGAGATGAATCATCTGGAATCGAGGAGCAAAGGAAAATCTAAGAGTATTGCTTTAAAGGCTGAGAAGATTGAAGATTCTGATGATGATTTAGATGAGGAATTATCTTTGATCACTAGAAGGATGGCTAAATTTCTTCAAGAAAAGAGAGCAAGACAGTTACAGAAAGGCAAACCTCAGAAATCCAGTTCTCATGGTGTTTCAACGACTGACAAACAACAGAATAAAGGATCTAAGAAATATGAAGGGAAAGGCAACAATGTCAGGAAACTTAAGGAGCCAGAAAAATTTGACAAATTCTCTTCTATTGTGTGCTTTGAATGTGGAGGAAAAGGACATGTCAAGAAGGAATGTCCTACTGCCAAAAGGAAAGAAGGAAAAGCATATCAAGCTACTCTCAGTGATCGTGAATCCGATGTTGAAGCAACTGAGGAACAACAAAGTGATTCAGAAGATGTTGTAGCATTGACTATTCCTGATTGTAGCCCCCAACCAGGTATAACAAATTCAATAGATTATTCTACTGATGAAGATGATTCTATGAATGCAGGTAATATCAGTGAAATATACTCTAAGCTAGCTGATGCATATAAAGAGTTAAAGTTCGAGTATGATACTGCCTTCAGTGAGAACAAGAAGTTGTTATCACAACTGGCTGACCTCGGAATTTCCTATGACAATCTATCTGCTGAGAAGATCAAAATTCAAAAGGAATTGAAACTTGCTAAGCTCAAAGTAGAGGAACTTCAAATTGAATGCTTCAAATTTTCTGATGCAAAGACCTGCTTGGCCACAGAAAATCAACAACTTCAAGCTAAATGCAATGAACTCTCTCAAACAGTAAAAGGTAAAAATAAATTGGATTCAGTTCTTTCATTATGCAAAAGACCTGGTGATCTTTCAGGTATTGGTTACAAGAAGAAAGGGAAGCCAAACAAGTTCAAATCAACCAAGAGAACTTTTGTCAGTGGAGGATATCTTGGTGAAGAATCAAGCTATGCTGCTACTTATAAAAATGTGCCTATTCAAGTCAATATTGCACCTCAAGACTCAAGGGATTGTATCTATTGTGGTCTACCTGGTCATCAAGCAGACACTTGTCTAAGGATTGTTCGAGATCTCATAAATGGAAGACCCGTTGTCTGGCCATCGTTAGAACTACAGAAGAAGATCCAGATTCGTAAGGCCTGGATACCTAAACATTCTAATCAACAATCACTTGGTCTTGTTGTTGTATCATTGCAGGCATATCATAAAAATACCTTGTGGTATTTTGACTCTGGATGCTCTAGGCATATGACTGGAACAAAGAACATTCTTCAAAACTTTACAGAGCAAGATTGTGGAGAGGTGATGTATGGTGATGGTGCTAAAAGCAAGATCACTGGTTTTGGTAAAATTGACAAGGGAGTCCTTTCTAATCTTTCTAAAGTTTATTTTGTAGAAGGATTGACTACCAATTTGATTTCCATAAGCCAATTATGTGATGAAAAATCCTTAGTGCTATTTGACATGAATACTTGTTATGTGTTTAACGACAATAAGTGTATTATGTCAGGAAAAAGGTCTACTAACAATTGTTATATCTTAAAGGAAACAGTAGACATGGCTTTGATTTTGAAAGAAGATCTTACAAGCCTATGGCACAAGAGAATGGCGCACTTGAATTATCAAACTCTCTACAAATTAAGCATTTCTGGTGCTGTCAAAGGGTTGCCCAAACTACAGAACAATTCCAAAATTGTCTGTGAAGGATGTTCCAAAGGAAAACAAACTAAGGCTCAACACAAACGAGTTGATGAAATTACCACAAATCACTGCCTTGAACTTATTCATATGGACTTGATGGATCCATTAGAAGTTGAAAGCCTCAATGGCAGGAGGTATGTACTTGTGATAGTTGATCATTTTTCTAGATTCACTTTTGTTTGTTTTCTCAGATCTAAAGATGAAGCCTTTGAGTATTTTGAGTCTATAAGCCTGAAGATCATGAATCAAAGACAAGCTAAAATCAAAAGGATTAGAACTGATCATGGAAGAGAGTTTGACAATCAACAGTTTATTGAATTCTGTAAACTACATGGAATTGCTCAAGAATTCTCTGCCCCAAAGACTCCTCAACAAAATGGTATTGTTGAAAGAAAGAACAGGACCTTACAGGAGATGGCAAGGTCTATGCTTCATGATAGTACACTTCCAAAGACATTTTGGGCAGAGGCAATCAACACAGCTTGCCATGTTGCAAATAGAGTTCTTTTGAGGCAAAAAACGAACTTCACTCCTTATCAGATATGGTATGATAAACTTCCTAACGTCAAATATTTTCATACATTTGGTTGTCCTTGTCATGTTTACAGGGATCGAGAACAACTTAAGAAGTTCAATGCTAGATCAGAAAAAGGGGTGTTTCTAGGTTATGCTAACAACTCCAGAGCTTATAGAGTATACTTATCTGATAGTAAGAAAGTTATAGAATCTGTGAACATCTTATTTGAAGATTCTTTATCTAAAGGATTATCTGAAGATGAAGATGGTCTACATTACTTCCCTATTATTGATCCAACATAAGAGGAATCACATGAACCATCAATTGATGCTGATGTAGAAACTGGTGCAGAATCTGAGTCTTTAGTTGATACTGAAGAAGAGCAACAACCGTCTGATACTACTGATGTTGATAAGAGGAAAGGTCCTAGAACCTTGAAGCATCATTCTAATACTGATATTATTGGAGGAGTAGATGTACCAAGGCAGACCAGAAGCAAGAGAATTGATTCCAAGCAACTAGCTGGTATGAATTGCTTCATATCAAAGGTGGAACCAAAAAATGCTACAGAAGCTTTCAAAGATGAATTACTTCAATTTGAAAGAAACTCAGTATGGGAGTTAGTACCACCACCTGACAACATCAACATTATTGGTACTAAATGGATATTCAGGAATAAGAAAGATGAGCATGGAAACATAGTCAGAAATAAAGCTAGATTAGTAGCACAAGGCTACACACGAATTGAAGGTCTGGACTATGGGGAGACATATGCACCAGTGGCCAGAATGGAAGTAGTAAGAATTTTGTTGTCTGTTGCATGCTACTTGGATGTCAAGTTGTACCAAATGGACATCAAGACTGCTTTTCTAAATGGGAAAATAAAAGAGGAAATATATGTGGCTCAACCAGCTTGATTTGAAGACTATAAACATCCAGATTATGTTTACAGAGTCAAGGGTGCTCTATATGGTCTTAAACAAGCACCTCAAGCCTGGTATGAACGGCTGTCACAATTCCTTGTCAACAACGGTTATACCAGAGGAAATGTAGATAAGACCCTTTTCATTAAGCATTCAGATGAACACATCATAGTTGTTCAAGTGTATGTTGATGACATTATCTTTGGTTCTACTTCAAAAGAACTAAGAAAAGGATTTATACATGCTATGAAGACAGAATTTGAGATGAGTACGCTTGGAGAATTGCATTATTTTCTTGGACTACAGATTAAACAAGGGAAGGATGGGATATTCTTGTCACAAAAGAAGTATGCAACTAATATGCTCAAGAAGTTTAACTTAGAAGACAGCAAAGTGGCTAGAACACCTCAGGGTTTACATGAGAAACTTTCTAAAAGTGATACCAGCAGTGATGTTGATCAAAAGCTCTATAGGAGTATGATAGGTAGTCTTCTCTACCTAACAGCAACCAGACCAGATATCTCTTATAGTACTGGAGTATGTGCTAGATTTCAATCTCAACCTAAAGAGACACACCTCAAGGCAGCTAAGAGGATCATGAGATACATAAAGGGAACCATTAGACTTGGAATTTGGTACTCTAAAAGATCATCACTTGATCTTATAGGATACACAGATTCAGATTGGGCAGGAAGTTGTGATGACAGACGATCAACAACAGGTGGTTGTTTCTACCTTCGTGATAATTTGGTCAGCTGGTACTCAAGGAAACAAAATATAGTTGCTCTATCTACAGCTGAAGCAGAATACATAGCTGCTACTTGTTGCTGTTCTCAAATTATGTGGATGAAGCAAACTTTGGCAGACAATGGAGTGCATCAAGAGAAATTTGTAGTACTGTGTGATAATACAAGTGCTATAAACATCTCTAAGAATCCTGTGCTTCACAATAGGAGCAAACATATTGATATCAGGTATCATTTCATTAGAGATTTGGTTGAGGATAACATTTGTGATATTCAACATGTAGGGTCGTCAGAGCAACGCGCTGACATCCTTACAAAAGCCATGGAGGGAGATAAGTTTGACAGGCTTAGAACAATTCTGGGCCTAAGTTTCCTTACAAATTAAGTTCAATTATGTTTTGGGCCTTCTTTGTTTTTCCTTGTACACTAACTTTTTCAGGCCCAAGCATTTTAGAGGTGTAATCGGATAAAGACAGAGTTGTGTTTTGATATGGGAGGATCTTTGATTCGATGTCTGCAGAGTGTCATCATACCACTTGCGACGACTGTAACCGTCCTTTCAACCCTGCAGTTCACGTCGCTCGAAACTGCCATCATTACTCCGCCGTTTCACCTCTATCAATCGTGGTTAAACGTTTCTTACTCATTTTCCTCTTTAAATACTTCATCTCACAACTGGTTTCTGCACTTCTTCTTCTTCGTGTCTTTGTTTTCTTAGTTGTGCAGTTTTAACTTCTACAATAATGGCGTCTTCCTCTTCTCCAAAATCCCTTACTGATCCGGTTACTGAGTCGTCTGCCCCAACAAATACTGAGATACATATTGATCCAGTTCAAATAGTCTCGTCTGTTCTTCAAGCGCTGAGTGGACAAGTTCAAACTCCTTCAACAACTCAAGTTGGAGAATCATCTGGTGGAAATGCTGACAACAATGCTGATGAACTTGTTGATGAAAATGTCAATGAAGTTTTACCTCTTAATTCCTTACCCCCTGCTGGCGCTCTCCCTGCACCTCCTGCACCCGCTCTTCCAGCACCGCAGAAGGAAACTTTTACTGTTGATTGGGATGATGGAACCACGACGGAGTATCCTCAAGGAGATGATGACAATCTCTTTGATTCGGCTAATCCTGATGATGATGTTGCTGGAGAAGACGAACTACAACGAGACAATGAACCTGATCGAGAAGTCACACCTGAACATCGCCCTGTTGCCCGTACCCCTGTGACTCGTTCCCGCAAAAGGAAGGATAAGCAGCCTGCTGTTCAGACAACACAGAAACGACCGAAAAAGATTGGCCCAATGACTGTTAGTGATGCCCTGAACTACAAATTCTATGACAAGGAAGCACAAAAATTTGCCAAGGAGCTCAATAATAGAGACTTCATACCAGAGGAGCAGTTTACTCATCCTATCTACAAGGAGCTTGGTTTTACAAAACTCGAGGATTACTTCCTGCTTTGGTTCGCGAGTTCTACGCAAACCTTCATCCCGATGTCATGGATGTTGAATCCCCATTTGGAGGGAAGATCTACATACGAGGCAAAATACTAGAGATTTTTCCTCAAGTTATTAACTCGTTGTTAAAGGTTCAGCTGAACAGCAACCTGGATGATGTTACGAGCTACATGCCTAACTCAAATGCCGAAGTGGCTTATGAGATTTCAAACACCAAGAGTGTTGCTTTTGGTCGGGGACAGCTTCGTGTTCGGCAGCTTACTCTCAAATACAACTGTCTCTTTCGTCTGTGTAGTTCCAACATCCTTCCAACAACCAACGCTAGTCAAGTGTCTTCTCATATGGGTAAACTAATGTTTTGTATTGAAAAATATCTTAACATGACAAATTTTGGTCTCTCTGTGCTTTCTAAGATGGTAGGTTATACACGCGGATCCATTGGCAAGAATGATCTTCTACCTTACCCTGCTTTGATTACCCGGTTCTTGAAAAAGAATGGGATCAAAGTTCCAAAAGAGGAGCGCATTCCTATCAAGCAAAACACTCCCTCTACTGACCTGCGAAATTTGCATAATGACATCCTCCTTGGTCCTGCTCTGTCCGGTACTGCTCTGGTTAATCATCTTAAGACTATCATTCTTCGACAGAATGAGGAGGTTTCAAATGTCATCAATGCTGGTCTCCGCATCCGGAAGCAGAACAACAACATGTTGAAGCTCCTTCCCGGCTCATTTGATCCTCCGCCTACTGGAGAGGAGGATGATGAGGAGGCTTGATTCATCAAGGGGGAGTATAGTCTCTGGTCTCTGCTGACTGCTGACCGTGGTTAATGGGTAATGCTGACAACATGTTAAGGGGGTACATTTTAAACTGATAATTTTTTATGACATATTTGGGTCTGTAACTAATATTTACTTATCTGCTGGATATGTTTTGAACTGTTGGATATTTTTGGATGTTTTTGTTTGCTGCTGATTGCTGATGACTGCTTTTGCTTAGTCTATTTTGTGGTTTGATATTATTGGATTTCTATGCCTGATTTTTATGATCTAATTGGTTATTTTTAGCTGGTGTTACTCTTATGTTTTGACTACCATTTTTATTGGACTTGATCTATTAACCTTTGTTGTTAGTGTGGCATTCTGAATTGTTATTCATCATACTGGTTTGAGACCTATTTGTGATGAATCAACCTCTTCATGAAATGAGGGGGAGATTGTAGGCACTAAACATTTCATGCAGGATCCTATTGATGTCAATACAACACACTAACAACAGGGCAGTTTTGTGTTTGTCGATCAAGCCTCACCAGCTCCAGGGACTCAAAGACCAAGACGGTTCTCAGTTTATATATATTCCATTCACTTGTGTCTTTGAGTCAGTCTTTTGTAATTTTACTTTCAATCTTCTACACTTTACCGAGAGCTATCAGTCTTGATTAGAAGATATACTCTAGAAGTCAAAACAAGTTCTTCATGATTAGATGATCAAGGGTTTTGATCTGGAGTGAATTAGTGTAATTCATGTTTGTATATCTTAGATCGAGTTGTAAATTCAAGTAAGGAATCTTCTTGAATTAGTATAGGGTTCTTGTTCAGGGATGTCAACAAGTTGCAGGAACTACATGATCGTTACAGAGTTTCTAATTAGGGAGATTAGAGATTGAGGGGGAGTCTTGTCATTCTCTAGATCGAGTTGATAGAAACTAGTTCGAGTCCTGTAGTCGTTCTTGATCTTTGTTGAAGTATTCTCGCCTGAATTGGAATCCCCCGGATGTAGGACAGGAGGTCCGAACCGGGTCAACAAACGATTGTTCTTTACTTTTCTGCAATCGTGTGTGTGTGATCAGAACTACTCGTTAACATCCTACTCGTTGGGACTGTCAATAAGCAAACACAACACTGCATTTAATAAAGAAAAAAAGTTATCATAAAGAAATTCACTACACAAGCAATGAAATGTATACTAAGATATGTGGGGCGGCGCAATGTGGTTCATATCAGAATATTGTTATGCGGCTCAAAAAGTTGAAAAAAGTGTTACACTAAAGATTACATTTTCTGCATTAACACAATAAAAAAACCATATAACGATACATGATAAATATATTTTCTATAAACTTTTAGGCTTTTACCTTTTTTAAAATAACTTGTAATTCTTTGACATGTTAAAACCGCTAATATTAGATAATATGTAATTATCAATCTTTTAGTTGGAATCGCTAATAGAAGAAGTTTAATAATTCATCTTTCTCAAAGGGCTCCTACATTTCTTTTTATATTTTACATGCCCTTTTCATAAAATAAGTATCCTAACATAAATGAAACATGAAAAATTAAGGAGGCATTGAAACAAAATTAGGAAAGTTTTAAATTAAAAGTTCTTTGAATATTTGAAAACAGCATAAGGCATAAGGGCATATCAGATAAAAAAAGAAAGAAGGTGAACATCCCTTCATATTGACAATGTGACAACATGACAACACTTAAATTTTTAAATCGCATTGTCCTATCAATAGATGATTTCAAGTGGATCATATTTATCATTGACACCAATTCTTAAAGGAATGACCAAAAAGACAAGGATGACCGAAATCACATCCAACAAAGTTAAACAAAGCTCCAGAATGAGGAAATATATTCTCAGATCCATTATATGGAAACATGAGTAAGAGGCAAACCTGTTGGTCCAGTATAGAAAGCAAGTTGCCTACATTGAAGAAGGGAAATTAAAATATCAAAGAGTGATCTATAAAAATAAAAAATAAAAACAAAATAAAAATTTTTATAAAGTTCAAAGGTGCAACTTAAGAAATGAACTTATATACACACGAGATAAATCATGAAGAGCATACTCTGTAGCCCACCCCAAACGTTCAGCCAAGGGAATGATGCCAAATAAATTGAAAAAAAAGACCCATCCCTGACATATTTAAAAAAATGAATTAGTACAGCATAAAAAGTTTAATAGTAAAAAGCCGGGAAAGTCCCATCCCTGAAGTATTTCAAGAAATGAATTAGTATAGCATAAAAAGTTAAACAGTAAAAAGTGGTAGCAACTAAAATAAACTCATAACTCACATGCTGATTTGTAAGTTTGTCAACTAATATTGCAAAAGGACCACATGGTAAAAGCAAGTTCAATTTGTTGGAGAAGAGAGCATTTTTTACACTCTGGTATATTCTGTCTGGTATACATTTGCAACCAAAGTTTTCTCGATGAATGAAAGATCCAGAAGGAGTTATCTCAAAAGAATTTGTCTTGCCACCAATTGGTTGGGTACTAACAAGGTTCTGTTCATCAAGCTCTTGGCCTGATTTTCTTGCCAATGATCCCATCTGTCCAACAAGTGTACAAGTTATATATATCTGGAAACAGAAAAAAGATTAAGCTACAATTTCTACCTCAAAAAAATTCAATATTGAAGTTTATTCGAACGAATTTTTACGGTCACCAAATAATAAACGTCAATTACAAAGTAACATAATAAAACATCAGTCAAGCTAAAAGGTTTTCAACTTGCAATGATATTTCAAAATAAAATTTGAAACTGTGCTTAAAAGTTTCCTTAAGAATATTATTCTCACTATGTATGTATATGATATCACCAACTCAATACAGTTCACCCCAATGACCAATCAATCATTCTAACCACTGGACTGAGTAGCATAATTAAAGGTATTTACCCTTCAAAGGTGAAGAAAATACTTATACAGTGTTCTGTTTATAGGTACTATTTAAAATTCTTGAAGAAACGTACTCCACATGTTTGATACCAAGAAAAAGGAACATAAGAAAATCTATCCATTTCCTCACAAATGTTGCAGCGTGTAAATTCAAGAAATGGGGATTCCACGATCCAGATCAGCCTGATTTCATTCATCGAATTGTTGCCGTCGGCAGCAACGTCGCGGTGCATTGAGAATGTGATGACTTGGATTATACGATTGTATTATCGCATTGTGGGGTTGTTGGGGGAGGAATTGGAGGCGGTTAATGTAATAAGTGAATAAAGATCTGAATCACATATAGACGACAATCGGCCTTCAACAAACTATGATTTTTTTCCCACAAATCGTCTTCATGACTTGCTGCATATATTGGACATTATATTCATAAGAGATAGTGAATGCCATGCATTTTTTGTAATTGTTATAGTAATGCAGTTTAAACTTCTTATAAAAATTTTATTCACTATTTTTCAGATTATATTTTCATGAAGATCATTGAAACAAAGATTCATTTAAAGAATATATTTATATTATAATATAAAAGAACACAATCAATGATATTCGAATATGATTTAAATACAATTTTCCAAATTAAATTCCATAATAAATTATTTTTATCTATTCATTTGAAAAGTAGATACATATGCATTCTATCGCACTCATGAAATATTCTTCCCTGAACACCATTCATTCACATTTCAAACCATTCTATTTTTAATAATATTTCAACTATATTTTTTCTCATTTCCTCGAAATATTCTTACAATCACCATGCAATCGCGACCTAAGTGTTCTAATAATTATAAGAATAAAATATTCAAAATACAATTAAGAAACCTACAGGGCTTGTAACCAAGTACCCAAAATGATAGCACATAAATCAAATGAGGAGAAGAATAAATAACTCAAAAATGAAATTTACAGTAACCAAATAATGAATGATATGCCTCACTTATTACCATGTAGAAATTAATTTGGTGAGTCAGATAAAAAAAAAAAAAAAAATGAATGAACCATAAGCTACAAGCATAACAGAACTACTGAAACTAATTGAAAGTTTCAATTAAGACTTCCCTAAATGCAGCTCAATCCGTGTAAAGTGGAGAATCGTTAGAAACAAGAGGCGCATTACAGCCATAAAAAAACAACCCCGATTTCATCGCCATTGTTTGCTACCAATGAAGAGTTAAATGAAACATCCTTTAATTAGTTAATATCATGTAATATATGAGAAGATTAAAAAAACAAACAAACAAACAAATTTGTGTTTTTCGGGACAAATTAAATAGTCAATAATAAAACACACTCTGATGAGTGTAGCTAATTAGTAAATTAGGCACTTGTATATTAAATATTATTAAGCTAATTTTTATATGGATAGTGTTGGAAATAAATGGCTTTTTAAAGGTGTGAATGGGAGTGTATCCCACATTGGATAGAGAAGGGAAAGTTTCTCTCTTTTTTTTTTTTTTGAGACTAATGTATTTTATTTCATCATAAAAATCACGAATAGCGTATTCTTACAATTGACTTGCACATATTTGGTATCATCCATCAAATCCACCAACCTCATCAAAATCCATTGACGGAGGCTTAGGCAAAAACTAAAAGAATAACATGGATCTCAAGTATATCATAAACATGGAGGCACAGTAGCAAAATGATAGGAACAACGCTTGATCTGGAACCGCAATGACAAAATCAAGTATTCCTGCATATATCAACTCTGAGTATCCTTCATGTGTCTCTGACATATCATCCATCCTTCCCTCTCGGCTCGGAATTACGGGAGTCGTGGTATCGAGTCAGTGAAACCATCTTTATCATCAATAAAACACACTTGTGATGAGTCACACTGATGTTCCCAAAAACATGCTTCGCACCTCATCTCCCTTGCAATATAATCCAACCAATGTGCTGGGACACTCGGAGGGCAGACTCTAGGATATGATAGGGGCCAGAATAAGGTCAAGAAAGGATCAAGAAAGGATAACATAAGGATTAGGATAGGGGCCAAAATGAGGTCAAGAGAGGATAACATAAGGATTAGGACAAGTTGGAGGCAAGACTGAAGTTCAAAATAGGATGAGGCTTGAGGGAAAGGCTGGGCTGTCCAAGTAAAAACATAGGACTTCAACAATAAGGGACTCACCATAAAATAGCAGAATAAAAACCAGACAAATCCACACTTCAACTGTCCTCGGTGCTCAATCTTCTTATACTGAACTCACTGATTGCTATCACCACAAAAACAACCCCTTCCCTTTCCAATCCACATCTCCTATCTTCACAACTAATACAATTTCGATCTTCTCCCTATTTTCTCTTTTCTCTCTCTTATTTCCTCTCAAATACAAACAACCCATTCTCATATAATCTTCTTCACTCCCCTTCTTTTTCTCATATTACTTCTCACTATTTTTTCACTTTTTATTATTGATTTTTTTATTTATTTATTTATTTTTTTTTCATTACTGCTTCTTCTTTCCAGACTGGAGAGGCGCATCCCAATATCCAAACACAATACCAATCGCACCGAGGCCTCCAACCGAGACCAACTCCTCAAAATTTACTGAATATACTGAAGCAAACTAGCATCTTCAGAATAGATTTATGTAGCAATAAGAAATTGTAGCCTGAACTACTGTTGCTAGGGAAAATCAAATAACTGGAACAATAGCAGGACCATTTAGGGGTTGAATACCAACTGAGAAGACAAAAGAAAAGGATAAACAAAAGAATCAGAAACTGGCTCGGTCAGGGTATGGTAACATAGTAGAAAGAGTTGGGGAAAATGGATTCCGAGGGAGTTATCCTAGCGCCCTTTTCATGTGCAGCACATTGATATAGAGCAAATGCAAGCTCGATGTTCGTGCTATAGCGTGTTCTAGGAAATCAAAGAAATCATCACAAGTGAACGTACCAGATCAGGCTTCATAACCAGGTTCCACCGGCATGTATGGCAATTAGCGTCATATGTTTGATACACGACTCATCCCTTCAGATCAAGACTTCAGAACCAGATCTCACCAAGCATGTATGGCAATAGGCATCTTATGTTTGATACACGACTCATCAGTTCTGCCATCGTTTCAGATCTTCCTATTCCTTCGACAGTCCGCAACTGAGGATACTGCTGATACGCGAGAACCAGCCACAACATCATCTTTTACCAGCTCAGCCTTCTCCAGTTCCGCGTTTAACATCCTGCTGCGTCAACCTGTAAAAACAAGAAACGAAATATTATAACAAACAACCCCTATCTTATCTTCCCACCTATCACCATCACGCCTCATTCCTTCTTTCTTGCTCCATTCTACTATTAGCTAACTCAGCATCCAATTAAACCATGCACAATAACTCACTATCATCAACCACCTTTCCTCCACCAAGCATTTAGAACCCTCTAAATGTATCTGGGCATTCCCTTTTAAACACCTTATTCCAGAGAGCACCCTTACCCAACCACAATCATAATCACCACAATTCTACGTCCACATCTCCACCTTTTCCTCCTGCGCAGCGCCTAATCTTGCCCAATAATCAGCCATGGAGTTGCGTTCTCTGAATATATGTCGGACTCTTACTGCCCCAGCATGCGACATCACCATCATGATTGGGTTCATCAGGTCCCTGAACCGCCATGGCAATAAATCCAGGTTCTCCAGCCACCGCACAACGTTGGCCGAATCGCATTCGAATATTAGCTTGCATAATGGAAAGCCCTGGTTCGAAGAAATAAATAATATTATACTCCATGGGCTACGTGCGCGCAGGGGGCTTGGCTCACCTCATATGCAAGCGCCAATTCAGCGACGAAGCCAATCCAATTCATCTAAGTGAAGTTTGAAGTTTATTGCGATAGGGAGGACCTATTTAGAGGCATCCCGAAATACAAAGAATTAAACAAAAATTACTAGGAACAAACCTTTTTTCATAGCAGTCATTAGGTCAGCCCAAGTGGCAATGGTGGGGAGTCCTAGTCGTAAGTCATGTAGCCTCTTTTGCCACCATGTCTGAGCATACTCTTTAATTCACACACAGCAAGCTTGATTTTTGTGAACTCATTGTATTGTTCGTAATCATTAATAAATGCAATAGTTTGCATCCATTTAATGAATTCTTATGGATCGTTGGTTCCCTTGAATGCTGGTATGGTGAATTTGATGCCTCTTATCTGCTTCTAATCTGGTCTGCTCGACAGGTACTTGGTGCACGCCTTCATCATCGAGATCGTCCTCGGGTGGGTCTTATTGAATCGGATTAAAATTTAACCTTTGACGTATAAGCGGTGGAACTGACGGTCTAGCTGTTGCTGCTGGTGGTGGTGGAGGATTTTGGAATCGCACATCTTGCGGAGCTTGAGGCCGATACTCAGCGGGTGTATCTCGGCGAGCTCGCGGTCCTCTCTGTCTGTCGAATGTTCCAAATTGCAGTTCCCACTCCTCAATGGTTGTTCTGCTTCGTCCATTGCCGATTGGTGAGCCCCACTCGTGCTTCCGGGAGTGATGTGCAGGGGAGATGGCGTTGGATAGAAAGCTTCCTCAAGCCTCTGCTCAACCCGTTCGATGACTCGTGTACTTTTGGCTTGTTGTTGTATGACGATTCGACTAGAGACATCATTTACAAGAGTGTTTACACATTCATTTACAGCAATTAAGGTTTGGCGCACTAGTTCCAAATCAGTTTTTCTAGTAGCGGTCTTAGTCAAAGTCCTGAGCATTGCCATGATTTCATCCAATCATTGCTCAATGTTACCCGCCATTCTTAATTAAAAAGAAAAGAGAACTTGATATATGTATAATGGGTTAGAAAAATAAGCAGAAGTATGTAAAGTAATCTCACAACTGTATCTCTCACTGAAGGTCCGGATTTTCCACCAGTTGGTTCCAGTAAGCGGAGTAGTACTCAATCGTATCAACCAACAACAGATGAGAAAATAAAATATTGGACGCATAGTGCAAGAATCAGAATGCAGTGTTCGACTCTATCAAATGAAAGGCACAGAGTTGTGTGTGAAGTGTGATTAATGTGAATTAATCATCAGTTTACTGCGTTAATCAACTATGCAAGCAAGTATCCAGACCCCTCGCAATTTAAAAGTGTAATGCAAGCAAATATCGAGACCCCTCGCAATTTAAAAGTGTGAAGTAAAAACCTCACAAAAATAGAATGCTCGGAATAAAATATCTGCCTCACTCACACAATCTCAAAATAAATAAAACCAGATTGTCAGATAACCGGGTCTCACTTACTGTTGAGGAACTCCAACATCTGGCATTGCAGACGGAGCTTCAATTCTGTGGTTTGTAAATTAAATCAGAGGAACAAACTGGCAAGCACTTATTGCTCGAGGAATTCCACTATCAGTCATAGGATCTAATGGAACTTCAACCCGATTAATTGTTCGTGATTTAATTTAGTGAAACCTTACAGTAAAAATAATGTCTCAATTCTGCCAAATTTGGATTTGAATTTGAATTTGGAATCGGGAACAGTAAAGGCCTCTGAATTGAAGATGGTACACGCGGCAGCCGCGAATTGGTGGGGCAGAATTGCTTGGGCGTTGCAATATGTTCGAGCGTCGTGATACTCGTGTCGCGACGTAGTGCTGAGGATAGCGACGTAAGGGAGGATGACGTTGCAATGCTTCAGTCTTGATCTTACGTGGTAATAGGATATTGGCGTCGTGAGACTGGTTCTGCGACGCGGAAGTTGGATTGCAATGTGAATACTCTCGGCTAGACTTTACGTCACAGAGCGAGATTACATCGTAACCCTAGGGTTCGTGACGTGAGGTGTGGATTGCGACGTGGGGGTTGCAACAGAGGGTGTTGCGACGCGGACTTCCGGATTGCGACGTGGAGTTCTACGACATAGCTGCTTTCCCTTCCCTTGTCTTTTGTGCTAAAAGCGACCCACTTGAGCTCTCCAACAATATTGTAGCAAAAGTACCCCCTAATTAAAACCGCCAAAAGAGATGTACTGCCCCCAACCACTTTGTCCCCAAATACAACAAATAAACACACACCAAACCCACCTTATCGGATCAAACTCTGACTCTCAAGAACAACTTGGAGATGCTCAAGAAAATTATGAAGATCCAAGAACACATAACACCTACGCTCAAAAACCCAAAGCTCTCGGATAACACTAAAACATGGATATTACAAGCATATAATACCGATCAAAGCTTAAAACCAATCAATACAATCCAAACAACCACAAACACAAGAGTGAAGCAATAAAACCCTAGAACAAGAAGCTCTCGGCCATGGTAGTCATTTTGCAACACTTGATGGATTTGAGTTAAATTGGTGTCAAATGAAAGCTAATAATGCAACGAACACTATTATCTATCCAAATCTCGAAAAAAACAACAATAACTCTGATGAAAAACCGATCAAACAATGGCGGGTATGGTGTGGCAATGAAAAACAAAAATATTTTTGAGATTTTTTATTTTAAAAGAGGGAATGGTCGGTAGAATATGATCCAATACTAGCTCTGATACCAAATAGATGCCATGGATCGATATTGGAAACAATATTCTAAGGATGAACACAATGAAAAAGGTGAAGAATACAAAATAAAAATAAAATGGATAGTGGGATTACCAAGTTGGAAAGCTTAACTTTAGGATAGAAAATGCACTAAATGTGTTATACTAGCCTCTCGATCCACAATCCTTAAGGTGGCAATGCAATTGAACACATCCCGTGCTCAAAATGAATTACTTCAACAATGAAGAATTCGGGTGGTGACCTTCAAACAAGATATTTTGCACTCTCCAAGTGTTTAGGTTAAATATTCATTCAAAGGTGAGTGACAAAGTGTTAGGGATGACCTATTTATAGGCATCCAAAAATACAAGGAATTAAATAAACCTAGACTGGAATTAAACAAGCTAAGGAAAAACCCTACTGGCGTCGCGTCGCAAAGCATGGCTGGCGTCGTAGTCCTCGGGTTGCGACGTAGACCTCTCCCGTGATGAGGGCGTCATAATGGCTCGGCTGCGTCGTGATAGACTGGCGTCGCAATGGGTGGATTGCGACGTTAGGACTGGTGATAATGGCCAAAACTGACCATTATTTTCAATCTATTTCCGTGTCTAAAACGGACATTTGATCGCATTCCGGTCTTATTTAAATAAGAAAGCAGTTGAATTTGACAGATATATGCAAATTTGTATAAATAATAAGCTGGTATTGAAAAACACAAAAATATTGTTATTTTCACTTATTTCATATTAAAAAATCCAAAAACATGATAAAAATATTAAAAATTATAACTTGATTAATTTTGGTTCGTTGTTGTCTATTCGGTGGAACACGAGTTCATTAAATGGAACACAAACCAAATGATCAAGTGAAATAAATATTATATTTATATTATTTTTATTCTTATTCTTTTTATTTTGATGTATATATTTTTAATTTTTATGTTTAGTTATTTCTATTCCCATTTTCTGCTTTAATTAGAATTAATTAGTCCACTAATCCATTTTAATTAATTGCAGAGATTTAACTTAATTGGGTCCAAAGTGCTAATCCAATTCATTCCATTGCAGGCCCAAGAAGTGTAACAAAAGCATGTACAGGCCCAACCCCATTTAATTCAATCCGGCCCAGCAACCCAAAAACCAACCCATAGCCCAAACACCAAGCCCAAACACCCCAAAGCCCAACAACCCTAAACCTAAACTTAACCCTAACCCTACCACCATCCCCTGCCGCCGGCGCCGCCACCGCCGGCCGGCGGCGATGCTCCGGCCAGCCCTCCTCCGTCCCATTTCCTCCATTTTCCAATCCCCTCTTGCCGTAGCCCCCTTCCTCCGCCACCTCCGTCGGACACCCGCCCCATTTCCACCACCAATCCGGCCAAAACTCCATCCTAACCTAACCCTAAACTCCACCCCTCACCCTTCGTCTCCGTCCAACCACCGGCGGCCATCCATCCTCCATCTCCGCCTCTCCGATCACAGCCATCCGCCATCACCACCGCCCATCTCTCAACTCCGGCCACCCCTCAACCTCCTCTTATCCTCCATTCCCATCCCCAAGTACCATCTCTACCATCCCTCTACACCACCACAGCCCCATCTCGCCTCTGTCCGTTTTCCGGCCACCCCTCCAGATCAGCGCCTCCATCACCGCCTTGCCGTCCTCAGTCTCATCCTCTCGCGCCACCACCAGCATCGTCTCCATCACCAACCGCCCCTCGCCGCTTCCTCTCGCCCCCAGCAGCCCCAACGCCTCACCACCATCCGACAGCCTCCATCTCCCTCCGTTCACCTTTCCAGCCGCGCCACCAGCAGCCGCCGTCGCCGCCCCTCTCATCTTCTCGACGCCGCCGCCGTAGCTTCTCCCACTTTCGCCTCCATTTTTCAGTGAGCACAAGAACAAGAGATTAAGAAACGAGGAAAGATGGAGGAAGAAGCAGTGGAAGGAAGAAGAAATCTGCAATTGGAAAACTGGAAACAAAGAAACTTGAAGAGATTCGAAAAGAGAGACGAAAATGGAAGGAAGCAAGAAAAAGAGAAGAATCGAGACAAGAAGAAGGAAAGAGGGAAAGAAAAGAAAGAGAGGAGAGAGAAAATTAATCCCTTGTCCCGGAGTAACACATCGCGCCCAAGTGCTCCGCGCCCAGAAAAATGCTCCGCGCCCAAGAATTAATCCGAGACTGTGAGAGGAGAATCAGGGCACAAAACTTTGTCGCGTAACCATGTTCCGCGACAAAGTGGATCGCGCCCAGAGACATGCTCTCCGCGCCAGAGACAGCCTCCGAGACAGCCCCTCACGTGACCCACTCACTCATTAAATCCCCACATGCCAAATTGATGGGAAGCTCCCAGGACCTCAAGTCCTGCAGGTGGAAACAATTTGTCTTTTCCTCCTGGGACTTCAACTCCCGGCCCCTCCTGGGCGCCATCCTGGAGCTAAAAAGTGTGTCCTGAAGCAGAATTTGTTCCGCGACAAGGCATAATTGTTTAGCGACACAATGGGCCTAATGGGCCTAGGGCTAATTTTCCACCTCTATAAATATATCCTCCCACCCCCTTGAACAGTAACCTAGCTACACTTTAGTTATTTTACTGTTTTGGAGGCACCACTGTGCTCTCCAAAAATTATGTTAGATAGGTAGCTTAGTTTATTTTTGTGCAATGTAGATGTAGATCTTAGCTTAGTTTTAATTTATGCTTTGTAATAAAATAAGTGTAGCTAGTGTTCATTTTTATTTTTCCAGCTTTATATTTTGTAGTTTGTGGGTTTCAAACACTTAAATCAATGGGTGCATTTTGAACCATGTATTGTAGTTAGGTTTTATTGCTTTCCCTATTTAATAAAATGCGTAAACACTTAATGCTTGACCCTTGATAGATTTAGTGTTGGTGTTTTATTCAGTAGTAGCACAGGCTGTTTTCATCTTTTTGCTACTATTGCTTGTTTTTGTTATTACTTTTTATTTTATTTTTGGTGTTCTGTTCCTACTTTTTCTTCTTTAGTTCTTAGGTAGTGTTTTTATTTTTAGTTTTATTTTTATTTCTAATGGACTAGATCTAAAAAGGGGATAATATTAAAGTGTTTGTGCATTTTTATATAAAAATTGCATATTCCTATATTGTATTGCATCACATTGTAACCCCACGGGTTGCAATGTAATTTTCCCGTTGTGATCCCACGGATCACAACGCACACCCATGTAATGCAATATTAGGCGTTATGCTGCCGAAATTTTTATATAAAATATTTTAAAACCCTTTGTCGCGATGCAACCTTTGTCGCGGAACCACGTTCCGCGACAAAACCCATGTTTAGCGACAAAGGACCAAATTCTTGCAATTTGTCTGCATGGCTTTTGTCGCGGAGCACCCTTGTCGCGGAACCACGTTCCGCGACAAAATTTTATTCCGAGACAGAAAATTATGCCTTGCCATTAATTTTGAAACCCCTTGGTCGCGATGCAACTCTTGTCGCGGAACCACGTTCCGCGACAAAATCCTTGATTAGCGACCAAGGACCCAAATACTTGTAATTTTATTCTGGGAGGACTCTGGCGCGGAACCCTTGTCGCGGAACCACGTTCCGCGACAAAATCCTTGTTCCGCGACCAGGAATTATGTCCTTACCAATTTTCAACCCTTTTGTCGCTATACCTCCTTGTCGCGGAACCATGTTCCGCGACAAAATTTTTGCTTAAGCGACAAAGCAAACCCTAATTTTCAAAATCCCTTTTCTCTTATTTCCCACCCCTTTGTCGCGAAACCCTTGTCGCGGAACCATGCTCCGCGACACAAACTCTATTCCGCGACAAAGTGGCACTTTTTTGCCAAATTTTTATTCTTCATCTCACTCCATTAATTAATTGAACCTTTATATTAATATTTTGAGGTTGAAATCCAATGATCTCAACCCATGATTAATTTGATATAAAGAACTTTGTTCAATTTCCCATTAAAAGATTCTTCTACAAAAATAATTAAACTCTAATGATCTAAGTATATAATCCGGACTGTAATTAATTAATTATGGAATGAGTGATTATTTGGACCATAAAGAGTGACTATGGAATCATTTCCATACCTTGCATGAGAAACCAATGTCTCTCATGCAAGATGACCCAAAAATATTTTCTTTTATTTATTTTGTCTTTTTCCGTAATGTGTGAAACAGCTAATAAGGAATATATCAGATTAATGTTGGCGGGTATTCCCACACGGATAACTAGCTCGTATTCTGTATATTAATTATTAGATGTTATTTTGCATGGTCCGAATAGTGGTCGGTGGAAGCCTTGGCGGTTCGTCCATCCGGGATTATAATAGCTGCTCAGCTGATTCCTATCCGGATACAGTTTTCTTTTCTTTATTTTAATTTCAAACCCGAATCTGGAGCTGTAGTAATGTTAGATGATATTTGCCAATGTCATCTAATACTTATTGCAGTGATAGAACATGTGGGTTTTTATCCAAATTCACAGATAGTGGAGTTCAAGATGACAGTGGCAACTGTCATTTGAGGCATTCCACTGTCTAGAAATCATTCCATCCAAATGAGAGGGAAATTGGACAGCAGATGTTTGCAGTCCACCCAATCGTTTTGCCATCTTTTTAGCCAAATAAATTCTTCTCATCTCCGGCTATTTCACCTCTGTGTATCAACTTCTGTCTAAACCCACCTTATATTTTGGGTTATTTAATTTTACACTTCTTTATAAATTTATGCATGATACTATTATGTAGATATTGTGGTCAATATTATTTTGGGATCCTTCCCTTGGACACAGGAGTCTTGATTTTAATCAGATGTCTCATAATAAATTTCCAACAAAAATTCCTTTATAAATCCAGATTTGAGTAAGGGATAAATTCGACAGTTATGACTAATTCACATCCGACTGGGGGTTGATTTTGGGAAATTAGAAGCAGAGTCAGCGATTAGGTCTCACCTAGACTGAAAGGATCTGTGTTTTAATTGAGAGTCTAGTACCTGATAGGGAATGATTTTCAGATTTATTATTTTCCAAAATTGCTGTTTGTTGGAAATCTTGTATTAAATATTGCACTGGGTCAGAGTCCACTTGGATTCTGATAAGGTGTGACAGATAATACTAGAGGAACAACATTCGGGCCTTGGTTATTTTCTAAGATAGGGTTGAGTATTCTTTCAACTGCTATCCTCTTCTGCCAAAGCCTATTTTTGAGTCCTGAGTGAGTGCATCCGGAACGAACTAATTTATTAGTTCGTTTCATTAGTTTGTATCTCATAACCACCCGACGGGAAGTGAACACTGCGAGCGGTTCACCGAGAATAGGGAATTCTTGATCCACACCCGGTCATCCTGACTGGGGGCTTTCTTTTACTACCAGGGTCAGACTTTCAAAAACCTCCGAGTGATAGGATTTTAAATGCTTTCTTTACCGCTTTCTTTTAGATGCTTTCGTTAGAGGTCACTCGGTTGTATTGAGAGTTGTGTAACTGCTACTAGGACTGAGAGTTAAGGGATAGTTCAGGGCTTGATTAAAATCTTTGGGTGTGACATGGGGGAATGATAACGGTACTTGACACTTCAATAAATGATTTGTCAGGTGTTGCTTGTCCACCACAGATAAATAATATAACTTTGCAAGGCCTGTGAAGGAAGTTGTGAGTCTGTGGTATCTTAGATTATGTTTCCTTAAGAGCATGTGAACTCTTACTGTAAGTACCTGTCTGTTAAAGGGAACATGGTACAGAGAACATGAGAATTAGCTAACTGAAGGATTATCCCAAACAAAGATCTGTGTAACAAAATGGAAGTTTAATTGTGTTTCATCTGAATCTTGTCCAACCTTTATTATTTTCTTCCTGTCCCTTCTGTCTCATTTTAAATCTGCTTTCTTAGATAATTTTAACCGCTTTCCTAGAATAATTTTATCGCTTACCTAGACTGAATTTAATTCGCTTTCTAGAGTAATTTTATCTGCTTTATTTTAATTGCTTTCATAATCTAATTTAAATTCTGTCAAGTAGTTGTTAGTCATATCACAAACTCGAATCGAGTAACCGAGTGGAAAATCTTAGTAAACGGCGTGGGCCCTGCTTCCATCGCACATCCTCCAGTGAACGATCCGGTACTTACTATAAATACTGCAATTTTTGACTCCGTGCGCTTTCGGGGGCACAGTTTCTTAACACGAGTAAATAAAAATGTGATTTTTCAGAAAATACTCATGTAGTGGGAATCTGCCGAAAGTTTCATGGCAGGGAATCTCATGACATGAAATCATGAGAAGTATCATGGCACATATGCCGGGGACCCTCAGTGTGACAGGCTGAAGGTCAATTTATCCCGGTTGTATCATGAGATTTGTCAGAAGTTTCATGGCAGAGAGGACCACATTGCCATTTGAAATTAAAGCCCCTCACATGAGTAATAAAGAGTAACAACCTTAATATATCCCTAAACCCATTCCATAGATCATAACTTTTTCATTTAATAAATCCAAACCTGATATATTTTATTGAAAAATACTCTTGTTAATGAAATTTGTCAAAAGTTTCAACTGGCGACATAGCAGCTTCGGTCTATTTCTGCATGGCGTCGTAAAGGTCGTGTGTCGTAACAGGTGGATTGCGGCGTAAGCGACGTCGCAATCCTCGGTTCTCGACGTAAGGGGGCGTCGCAAACCTCGGTTTACTACGTAGGAGGATTGCGACGCAGGGTGTCCTTCTCTCCATTTCTGCAGGCCTGCCTACTTGTTTGATTGTTCATGTGCATGCATGCATTTGTTGAATTACAAAATATCACTACCCTAAAAATGTTTGATTTCCGGCGGCCGTTCCGGCGGGGGTTCCGGTCAACTTCCGGCAATCGACATCCGACTGCTTCTGATTAATTGTGGACTTCCGGATCCATTTGAGTGGGCTCGGGGTCTTCCTCTATCTGAATTAACAGCTTTAATTCCATTTTCCGGTCTTTAGCTTTCAGCATTTCCTCTTCAAAATTTCGGGTCAGCAGCTCAACAATTCTGGTGGTGAACTTCCTCGTCCGCTGTTGGGATACAGATCCCTCGGGAAATGTGGTAATCAATAGTGCTCTCAGTTTGGCTCCCATGCCAATAATGACTATAATATTATGTTTAAGAAATTAATGGAGTAATGGGTTACTGGTAGTATGATGAATCATTAACATAAATGTTATGGTTCAATCATCTTTCTACACTCAATATAAATTTACTTTATATAAAACAATTTGTACAAGGGTGCTACTTCTCAACTCGTCCGGGGGAATTTACGGACTCCCTCTATTTCTCACACTACAAAAATTTCCATGCAAGGTGACGAAAGGATTTCGTAATCTTGTCAGTCGTCTGGTGCACGAGATGATGACCAAACTACGAAATTCAGCAAGCGACGACATTCATCTTCTTTTCTATCATCTTCCCGTGAATTTCTTGTGGCGTCAACCTTTCCGGTGTAATTTACAGACTTAACCTTATGTATTATAGTTTTTGCCATCACCCTTTCCACGTTTTCATATTCTAGTATGACTTTGGTTTGGATTGGGCCCAGAATTGGGTCCCATTTCCCTTCTTGGCATTTCACGTTAGTCGTGCCCTGTTTCCCCTTTCACATTACCTTCTCTCCCTCTGCCTCCAATCCATTCTCCATCTTCAGTCTCGAAACGTAGCATGCACATGCACCCTTTCACATTACCGTTGTCATTTTTCTTTTACAGAGTATGTCGAGTGACGCATGCACATGCACTTGGGGGGAAACATTTATGAACATTTTCAATTTCTGCATCGTACTACTGTTTTACCGGGTCTATTAAACCCGAGGATTTGGCCATGTTGGCCGTGATTACTTTCCGCTGCATTTACTCTATTTTCGCGCATGATGATTTTTACTCTCGTATTTTGAAGTAAATATTATTAATTTTCCGGACTCAATTGTTGGAATGTTTTTAAATCTTTTACGAACCCATAAGCCTTGCATTTCCTTAGTGAGCTCGGGAAGCCGTGTCTTGCTAGGGAGATGTGGCGGTGACATCCCGACCTGGGTTATCAAATCCGGGGTGTTACATGTGGCAAATTTTTTTGCCTAGAATAAGCTAATTTCAAAATGTTGCCACTTGAACGGTTTTAAAAAGAACTGATTGAATACTGTTTTAAATTATTTTGTTTTTTAAAATAGGCTAATTTATGTTAAAATGACTAGCATATGCTAATTTTATTTAGCTTATTTGCTAAGCAGGGCCTTAAATTATCTAATGTCAAAACCGTAATGGCAACATTTTGAAATGCAAGACGTTAGTTTATCTTCGATTCATTTCCTTAGCTGAATCAGACGTTAGTTTGCATGTTCACATTTTGAAATGCAAGACATTTTGAAATTATCTTATTTACTCAATTCATGTTCACACTTACCACTTTGGTCATGTAATTTGTTTATCTTCGATTCATTTCCTTAGCTGAAACAGACGTTAGTTTTCGCTCAAACCAATTAAGATATGGAATGCAAGAATTCAAGATTGTTCTGTCATGTACATAATTCCCACCGGTTTGGTTCTTTCATGGAAATAGATTAAGCTTAACAATTTAGATCCAAAGATGGGTAGGGTGTAAAGAAATCACAATATTTGTTTGCAATCAAAGGTAAAGAATGATGATTCATTTGTAGCGGATCCTAAGTTTATACTCTGGTCTGCATAATATTCTAACACATTTCAAACAAAACTTCTATAAAAGGTTTATGAATCGAGATTCTAGACTACAATAGGATTTCAAACAAGAACATGCATGATAATGAAGTTTACCAAATTGATCAAGAGATTCTATACTACATTTTTTTTTCCCTCGAATTCAGATCAAATACGGATATGCCGGATACGAATACGAATTTGAACATTTTCCGAATACGAATACAGATCGGATATAGGATGGATATGTGAAGTATACGGATTCAATCGCATACAGATTATCGAATATAATTTTTTATAATATTTTTTGCAAATTTGATAATTGTTATAAAAATTATCGGATAATTTGATATTTTGCAAGTTTGAGCCATTCTCCAGGATATTACATGGTATTTGTTTAAAACTAATTTGTCAATTGGAATTATTTCTGTTAGTATTTTTTTTATGTAATTAATTTAAAAAAATTAGATTTTTTTAAAAAGATTATTATGTAATTTTGGATTTTTAGATTGGTCCGTATTTATAGTTTAAATTTTGAATTTTTGAATTTGTTCGTATTTAATTTTTTAATTTTTATATTGGTTAGAATTGATTTTTGTGGACAAAATACAAATTTCAAAATTAATTCGATGTAGACAATCTGAACAAAAAACAGGAATACTCTCAGGTCATCTCCAGCATAACCCCCTATTTTTGTAGGAACTACATGTTAAATCTTTATTTTTGCAGGATAACTACATAACTTCATCTCCAACCCTTTTTCAGGATTAAGGAATATTCTATACATATTCCATTATAAATTACTCTTTAAATTTACAAATAATACCAATATTTTTTAATATAAAATACTAATAATATTTTATTATAAATAAAACAAGAAACAGAAACTTAAAAAAAAATGCAGGGGACGAATAGTGTTCCGCCCATTGCTGGAGCCCCCGTGCATAAATGGCAAAATGCAGGGTGGGTATCCCAGCAAAATGGAAAAATAAAATGCAGAATGGGTTGGAGAAGGTCTTGAAGTCACCTATATTATGTTTAGGATCTGTTATGTACGCAACTTTTGAAAACTTTCACCCATATTATGTTTAGGATCTGTTATATACGCAGTTTTTAAAAGCTTTGGGAAGCTTCAACTTTTATATCAAAGCAATAGTCCCGTTCTGCACACGAGCTTTTAAAGACTTTATCTGCGAACTGCAGCTCCGAAAAGCTCTACAATCAGAAGAATCCCTGAGTAGCTTTTGGAAGCTTTCGTAAGCTACTTTTCAATTTAATTAATTTTTCTCTTTATAATATAATTTGTGACAGCTATAGCTACTTTTACCGAACACTTATGTAAAAACTAATAGCTACACCTCTTACAGCTCACAACAACTACATATCCTAACAATTACAGCTCCCTACAACTGCAGTTCACAACTACAATTTTACATGCATAACAAATCCTTAATAAATTTTACATTTTTACTAGAATTAAATAAAGGGTTAAAAATCATTTTAGGCCATAATAACGAGTCATTTCCACTTTTGGCCACAACAAGTTTGAATTATGATTTAGGCCATATCAAACCGTATTTATTGAATTTTAGGCAATCCAGTCTTTTTAAAATAAGAATTAACCCACCAACTTTTATTTTATTACACTTTGACCCCATCAGTTGACTTACCAACTTTTGCCCTATTATACTTTGACCCCAACTTTAGATTTTTTATTAAATTTAGTCCAATGACAGCCCTTCATGCTTCCGATAATTAAATTAAGCACTAAACTTCATACATTGGATTTGACCGCCTTGCTCCGGGTTTCCTAAGCTCCGGGGTTTTACGGACTTCCTCCAACCACGCAGCCGCGACCATGGTTCACCGATTCTTAGCACCTTCAGCAACAAACAACACAATCCTATTTCGTTTCCTACCTTAGGATGTAACAAGATATGGATAAAGGGTTTTAACTAAATTATCGGAATATTTGGAATACTGGAAGCCCGGATTTTATTGAAGAAATATTAAAAATATTATTGAAACATAATTTCCCCTAATGGAAAAGACAGACACTTAGCTCCTCATGGAGGAAGCAAGACTCTTGGGGATGCTCCCCATACTATTACAAACACAAAAGGAAGTTTGCAGAAAGGAAATATTACAAATGTTTTGAAGAGTTGGGAGGATTTTTCGATACCTTCCATCTACTTCAAACTTCTCTATTTATAGGCGCCCGCGGACTTCAATCCCAGATTCCAATCTTTCTCTAATTCTGTGTGACGTCACTGCGTTCGTCACATAGCATTAGTTTCCACGGGCTACATTATTGTCCTTCATAAATTATTGTATTTAGGTGGCTACTATGTCAACTCTCCACCTTCCTTTGTCGGCCATTATTTGCCAACTACATCTCTTTACTTTGTCGACCATTCATTGTGGGGTATTGCCGACACTTCTTTTTCTCTTACATCCAGTTGTTCTCACTTTGGATTGTGAAAGTTTTTTGGACGTTTCTTCCCTTTGTCTTGTTCGAATCCGGATTTCTTTTGGGTTACCCGGATTTTCGTGCCGAATAGGGGTTTTTCCTGTTCTGCGCAATATGGGCATATGTGGTTCTCCTATTGGCCAACATGCATCATATTGCATGCCTTCTTTCTGGTAAACTCGGTTGCTGGCAACTTATTTTCCCAGATGAGAACCTCTTCTTTTTAAACGAGGCTTCCGCAAACTCGGTGCTTTTCCATGTTAAGGAATTAATCAGGAACGATCCATTTAAATTGTTTGAAAATATTTTAAATGGATATTTGATCTTTTCCATCTTGGTGAGACAGACCCAAAATCCCCATGCTCATCTGGTGGAGATATCATCTTCACTAATTGAAGATACTAACGATGCCTTCTCATAAGTGGTCTTTGTAATTTTATAAAATGAAAGACCGGATAGGAACCTTTCCCAACGATTTCTGAGAATGTTGAAATAAATTTAAGCTCCAGAATATCTCTCTTTGCAGGTGCAAGTTTTTCTGCCATGATTCATGCACCGCGGTACTTATCCAACCCGGATGTTTTTCTATTTCCAGGAATCCTGGTGATGTTGTATGAACCGATGCTAATGCTCCGATATCATACCACTTTCGAACCTCTTCTGGCTTCGACCCTTCGAGCATTCAGACCCTGTTGTATCTTCTAGATGTTTTGATCACTGTTTTGTTGGGGTTAATTCCCATTTTGGAAACCAGTTGTTCCCATTTTCCTTGGTAGTCCAGCCAAGCGGTAGAAAGGACCTTCTCATCTGAATTAACCTTAGAGGTGTCTGTCATTGGCCTAAGGTTAATTTCTTCCTCTTTTACCCCAGAGGCAGTTGGTTGACTTGAACTTTCGAAAATGTGACTTTCCTCTCGCTCAACATTTTTGTCGGTATCCAATAATGGTTCCTTTGAAGCAGTGCTTGAATCTGCTTCTTTATATGTGAGCACCTTTGGGCACTTTTCTCTTTGTTTACCAGGGAAGCTGACACTTTCCTTATTGGCTCTAGTACTGATTCACATAGCATTGTCATTGCAATATGGGAGATTCGAATATCATTGCGGACCATATCCACATCGCTATGCTGTATTTGGCCAGCTATCTTTCCATTGATATCCAGCTGTCCAAAATGCTTTTGATAGCTCCTCAAGATTTTCTCTGAGGTGTCTGAATCTCGTAATGATGGAATCAGCTTCAAATGCATACTGACATTCAGCTTGCCATCTGATAATATGAGCTTTTTCAATTTTTGATTCAAGTTTATTTTTTAGAAAAGCTCTAACATTAGTATTATCAACCTTTAAATTAAACTTCTTTGCAAGTAAGAATAAATGCCATCTTTTAAATGTTTTCCATACTGCAAAGAATTCCTTTTCGTTAATGTACCAAAGTTTGGCTAGTTGTTCAGTGAACAACCCTCTTTTGTATCTACAGGGTTCTTGACCCGTAGTTGTTTTCTGATGAGCACTCCTGCCCATCGAAAATAATTGGCGTCTGTATAGACTACCAGCTCATCCTCATCTTGAGGTATCGCGAGTTTTGGCAAGCTATTATAGACTTGCTTTAGTTCGCGAATTCTCTGTATAATCCCCGTTTCCATCTAGAGCTTTCAGTCTCTATCAGGAGTGGTCTAAAATTCTTTCTATAGTTTGCAAGGTCTTTTATAAATATACCTGCAAAATTGACAACTCCCAAGAAACTCTGAAGTTGTTTCTTATCCTTTAATATGTTAGGAAAATTGTGGATTTTCTCCACAATGTGTTCCTGTAACTCTATCCCTGCTTCATCAATTTGAACTCCTGATAATTTAATTTTGTTAGCAGCGATGGTAGCATTTTTCTCAGAAAGAACAAGACCTTCCCTGTGACATGCATTTGAAAATATTTGATGTTTAATATGCTCTTTAATATTTCGAGATGCAATAAGAATGTCATGTATGTAGACGAATATAAACTCTAGATAATCCTTAAATAGATTATCCATCTTTCTTTGGAATATCTGAGGGGCATTAGAAAGCCCCATTGGCATAACATTCCAAATATACTGCCCCTGTGGGGTGGAGAATGGTGTGAATTTCTTCGACTCACTCTCCATCTTAATCTGATAGAAACCATATTTGGATCAAATTTAGAAAACACTTTAGCACATTTGATGCAATCAAATAAGTGTTCTCTATTCGGAATATAATAACCATCAAATTGTATTATTTTATTAATGCATTGGTAATTTATTACCAACCTGGGTTTACCTCTTTTTATTTCACCATGGTTTCTTACCAATCATCCAAGGCTACTCTAAGGTGAGACTCCAGGCTCGATGAGTTTAAGATCGATATGCTCTTTGATAATTTGCTGCATATCTTTCTTATCCTGCATATTCATTAAGATGGGTGTGTATCGAACATACTCATATTTATATTGTTCTTTTGCCTGTAGAGTAACTTCTATCTTGTTTTTATCCCACCATGCCAGAGGATCTTCGTTAAAGCTTCTCTGGGTGAGCCTTTTGACATTTTCAAGGGACAGTTTAGTTTTCCCATCAATGTCTAATGAAGTTATTTTTAGTGACTTCATTTCCCACATTGCTTCTTTGAGGTTTATAATTTCCTCAATAGACGCTTCATCAAATCCTTGTTGTCTAAATGACAACAAAGCCTTACCAAACTTTCTTTTATCCTGCATTTTTGGATGGGTTGGTTTGGCATCATTATCACTACGTTTGCTGCGAAATATTATTGGCATTAATATATTGAATGCCTTTTCTCTGTGCAACACCTGTATCTCATTTCCACAACCTGTGGTAAATATTAACAAGTTTCTGTTGTTATCTTGAATATATTTTATAAAGGATTGTATGAAATTATTACCTAACAAAATATCTGGTCCTGTATCATGAAAATAAATAGGAGACGTTTTTACCTTGTACCAAGGCGTAACAAATGCTCATCCTATCATGATATTGGCATCTCGAATATCCTTATTTAGTACTAAGATTTTCTGAAAAAAAATCTCTTCCTGCAATAATGGGTAATCTTTCCATAGCTTCGCTAGGGAAAACTCCTGGTTTTGCTGTGCAAATACCTGAACCGGAATCAATATAAGTTGCAAAATATTCCGACTTATATTGTTCATATATTATCCCTACTAAGATATAAATGGAAAATGGACTTGACATTTAATTCTGATGGTATGACCCTTCAGACTAAATTATATTCTATTATCCTTCCTTACCCATGGTTTATGACTTTCGAGAAAACTTAATCACAAAATCATAACTTCATTGTCTTTTCAGGTTGTGCCTAAGACTCTGATTTCATGTCCTGCAATTTCAATTGTTCCTTCATAGGTTGCAATTGATGGCTGCTGCAAGTAGTATAAGTCATCACATGGAAAGCGATTAATATTTTCAGTGATGTCAAATATAACTCGTATCTCTTTCCATCCTTCAGGGCATTTAATTTTTATATTATCTACCCCAATGGATTGAGGAGTTAAAACTTTGATAAACTCATTTCCTTTATATGCCATAATATTGTCTTCCGAGAAAGACCTACGGCTTGCATACTCAATTCTAGCACTCGCTGATTTGTCTAAAATTGGGTGATCTCTTATTTATATGTCTACTCCTACAAAATTTGTTTTGAATAAGAACCCAAATCGTTCGCAGATTGTGCTTTTGGATTCTCCTTCGAGTATTTGCTCAGTTAAAGCCGTCATGGAGTTTTTCCAGCCCAGATTTGCCGATGATTCGAGACTTAGCTATATTATTCTGACAAAGTTTACATTATCGAGATCAAGGGTGGTTGCTGCAATCTTCATTGAAGCTACTGATAATGGCCAGAAATGTCCATTATTTTCAATCCATTTCCGTGTCTAAAACGCGCATTTGATCGCATTCCGGTCTTATAATTAAATAAGAAAGCTGTTGAATTGGACTAATGTATGCATTTCTGTAAAAATAATAAGCTGGTATGAAAAATGCATAAATATGTAATTTTATTACACATTTGTGTTAGAAAAATCCAAAAATATGAGAAAAAGAAAAGAAAAGAAAAATGAAATAAAAAGATGGGAAAAGAATGAAAAAGCCCACAAAAATGCAATTTTTGGCCCATCTGGCCCAACTAGTCACCGTTCCGAACACCCTGTCGCTAGACCCCTGTCGAGAAATATGGTCTCACGACAGGGGAGCGTCTAGCGACACAGAGGCCAAATGAAGAAGAGCCAAGTCCAAGACCCCTGTCGCTAGACCCCTGTCGAGAAACATGGTCTCACGACAGGGGAGTGCCTAGCGACACAGGAACCGAAGGAACAAAAGACGAGTCCAAGATCCATGTCGCTAGACCCCTGTCGCGAAGCATGGTCTCACGACAAGGGAGTGTCTAGCGACACAGAAGCAAGAATTGAAGCAGAATGAAGACCTGGACCGGAGAGTCTCGCGACAGGGCGTGAAGTCTTGCGACATGCAGCCTAGTCTCGCGCCACACCGCATGATCTCGCGACATGCAGACATGGCTTGTGATGTGCGAGGGTCTTACGACATGCGTGAGCCTCAGAACAAGGCCCATGGGTCTAGGATTTCACCTCTATAAATACATGGTGATCCCAAGGTGCCAAGGGTTAGAAATTTCACATTCTTGAAGACAGAAGCAAGAGCACAGTGTTAGGTAGTTCTTAATTTAGTTCTTTTTTTTATTATTTAATTTTTGCACTAGTTAGCTTAGATTAATTTAATTTTCATGTTTGTTCTTTATTTATTTAGCTTAGGTAGCCAGTTTCCCCATGTTTTCCTTATTTTTGAACTTATTTTTGGGTTTGAAATCCCCAAATGATGGGTATTATCAAACCCATCAATAATATGGGAAGTTAATCTTGATTTGTGTCCAAAAATATGAAATGGGTGTTTAAACCCATGGATTTTATCTGCTTTCTTTTCTTTTTGATCATTTGATCACTCTTTCCTATTTTGGTAACCTGTTTTGGCATGTTTGGATAATGTTCATGCTTAATGTGTGATGAAAACCCTAGATTAGGATTTTCTGCTTTATTTACATTCTGTTTATAGTTAGTTTTATTTTATTTAACCTGTTTTAGTGTAGATTTATTTTGGGTGTATGCACTTTCATATTTTAGAATAGGATTCGAATCTGAAATAGGGTAGAGATCACACATATTGCATGCTACTGTTCCTGACATGTCCTGGACACACCCATGTCGCTAACAGCCTCCTGTCGCGAGACCACGTCTTGCGACAGGAGGGTAGTCTTGCGACATGGGTGTCCCAGGACACTTGTCCATATTTTAAAACCCATGTCGTGAAACACTCCTGTCGTGAACCCAAGTTTCACGACACACTTTTGTGTCTAGCAACATGGGACGAAAATCCCTTTGTTTTAATCCTGAAAGGCTCCTGTCGAGAGACATTCTGTCGTGAACCGAAGGTTCATGATACAATTTTAGTCTCACGACATGGAAATTATGCCTTAGAATATATTTGAAAAATCCCATGTCGCAAGACCCTCCTGTCGTGAGACCATGTCTCACGACACACTTTTTAGTCTAGCGACATGTGACCAAATACTTATTAAATTTCTGAAAATCACTCATGTCGCAAGACCCCTGTCGTGAACCAATGGTTCACGACACAATCTGTGTCTAGCGACATGAGAATCATGCCTTGGCAAAAAAAAAAAAAAAAATTTCAAAATCCGCCTGTCGCAAGACCCATGTCGCTAGCCTAGGCTAGCGACACAACTTATGGTCTCACGACAGGGCTCTCATCCCTTTTAAAGCCCAAATTTTTCTAAGTTCTTCACCCCCTGTCGCTAGACCTCTGTCGCAAGACCATGTCTTACGACATGAGTCTAGTCTAGCGACACGGAAACCCTAAAATTCCAAAAATTTATTTTCTTTTATTTCCCAACCCTCATGTCACAAGCCTCACATCGTGAACCCACGGTTCGCGATGTAATATCTGTCCTACGACATGGATGGCACTCTCTTGCCAAATTTTATATTTCTTCATATCTCATGATTAATTGATCGAACCCTTAAGTCATTAATTAATGATCAAGATTAGCAATAATTAAGACCAGTAATTATTATGATTAAAGGATCTTTGTTCGATTTTCATTAAAATAATTTTCTATAAACAAACCATTAATGCCTTAAGCAGATAATATGGACCGTAATTAATTATGGTATGAAGGATTATTTAACACATTAATTATGGAATTAATTCCATAATCTTGCATGAGAAACCAATGTCTCTCATACAAGATGATTTTCCTTCTTTTATTTCTATTTCTTATTTTGGTCTTTTCTCGTGATGTGTGAAACGGGTAATGAGGGATATCACAGACCAATGTTGGCAAAAAGGTCCCTTTTTAGGGATACGACTAACTCGTGTTCCGTGTATTAATCATTATCTGTTATTTTGCATGGTCTGATTAGTGACTGATGGAAGCTCCGGCAAAAAGGTCTCCGCACAGAGATAACGATTAGCCACTCAGTCAGTTCCTAATTAGATACAATTTTATTTTCTTTATCTTAATTTCCAAACCTGAATTCTAATCTACATTAGGAGTTAGCTGATATCTGTCAATATCAGCTGATAATTATTGCAGAAAGGAAACATGTAGGTTTTTATCTGAATTCACAAACAGTAGAGGCCCAACTGGTAGCGACACTGCCATTATAGGGTTCTCTGCTGTCTAAATTCATTCAGCAGATGTTTGTAGTCCACCTGATTATTCTGCCATAATTTTTGCCTCACGGCTCCTTCACCTCTATGTTTCACATTCTGTCTAAATCCACCATTATATTTTGGGTTAATTAATTTTACACTTCATTATATCTATATGCATGATATTATTAAGTAAATATTGCGGTCAATATTATTTTGGGATCCTTCCCTTGGACATAGAAGTCTTGTTGTTTGAAATCAGATGTTTCGTATTAAAGTTATGACTAATTCATAATCGATCAAGGGTTGATTTTGGGGAAGTTAGAAGCAGAATCAGCGATTAGGTCTCGTCTAGACTGAAAGGGTCTGTGTTCTTATTGAGAGTCTAGTACCTATTTAGGGAATGATTTTCAAATCCATTATTTTCCCAAAATTGTTATGTGTTGGAAATCTGATATCAAATGTTGCACTGACATGGGGTCCACTTGGGCTCAAATACGGTGTGATAGGTAATACTAGAGGAACAACATTCTGGCCTTGGTTATTTTCTTAGATAGGGTTGAGTATTCTTTCAACTACTGTCCTCCTCTGCCAAAGCCTATTTTCGAGTTCTGAGTGAGTGCATCCGGAACGAACTAGTTCATTAGTTCGTTTCATTAGTTTGTATCTCATAAACACCCGAAAGGAAGTGAACAGCAAGCGGTTCACCGAGGTCCGGGAATTCTTGATCCACTTCTGGTCATCCTGACTGGGGGCTCTCTTATACTACCAAGGTAGCGCTTTTAAAACCTCCAAGTGATAGGATTTTAAATGCTTTCTTTACTGCTTTCTTTACTGCTTTCTTTACCGCTTTCTTTTAAAAAGCTTTCTATAGAGGTCACTCGGTTGTGTTGAGAGTGGTTTAACTGTTTCTAGGTTTGAGAGTTATGGGATAGTTCAGGTTTGATTAGAATCTTTTTGGGTGTGACATGGGGGAACGATAGCAGTACTTGATACTTGAATAAATGATTTATCAGGTGTTGCTTGACAACCACAGGTGAGTAACATACCCTGGCCGGGGCAGTTATGAGTCTGTGGTATCTTAGAATTTGTGGTCTTAAGAACATGTAAACTCTTACTGTAAGTACCTGTCTGTTAAAGGGAACACAGTACAGAGAGCATGAGAGTTAGCTATCTGACATGATCATCCCGAACAAAAATCTGTGTAACAAAATGGAAGTTTAACTGTGTTTCATCTGAGTTTCGTCCAATTTTTATTTTTTTCTCCCTGTCCCTTCTGTCACACTTTTAAACCATGCTTTCTAGATAGCTTAGCATAAATTTTACTGCTTCCTAAGGATAATTTTATCGCTTTCTTAGACTAAGTTTATCCGCTTTCTTAGACTAGATTTAGTTGCTTTCTAGAATAACTTTAATCTGCTTTGTAGAATAACTTTATCAGCTTTCATAGTGTAGTTTAAATTCTGTCAGTAGTTGATAGTTTCAAACCTCATAACTGATTTGAGCAATACGAGTGGAGAATCTTATAAAATGGCGTGAGACCTGCTTCTATTGCACATCCTCCAGTGAACGATCCGGTCTTACTATAAATTACTGCAATTTTGACACCGTGCACTTTCGGGCCACAGTTTCTTAACACGAGTAATAAAAACGTAACAACCTATAATAGTATCCCTAATCCCAACTCCATCGTCATAATGGGTTTCATTAAATAAAATCTAAACCGGGATTGTTTCTTTTCGAAAATACTTGTGTGAGAGATTGTCAAAAGTTTCAGCTGCCCATTCATCGATCAGCTCCTCGATGTTTCGGAAGTCGATAACGTCGAGGTTCAATGTTATGCCATATGCATTTAATGGGTGTAACATTGTCTTGGCCCACGGTGTGGATTCTAGTGCTCTACTCGGGTTCCGTCTTGGGTTTCGTCTTGCATTGAGATGCACCTCAGGATACCTGTTCATGTGGAAGTCTGTACTTTCTCTCATTGGGACATCAGACAGTCCATCGTGGGTCACGTTGGATCCTTATCCTTCCGCATAGCCCAGCTGAAGAACTTCATTGGATTTCAAATTCACTAGATCCATAATCCCAAGCTGGGAAAATGATTATGCAAGTTCTTGTAGATCTGATAGATCTGCCCTGGAAACACTCATTCGATTGTTTTCAGGAGATCTCTTCTTGTGATTTCTGCTTTGGGACCATGTTTACGTTACCTTTTTGGTGTAAATTTTTTACTAGTCCAAATGCATCTCTAATATTTGCTTGGTTATTCTTGGAAGATCCAGGAATATCCTTCTGCCTTTTCTTGATATCTGAAATGTCAAATTTCAGATTCAAAATTTCCTTCTTTAGATCTTGAAATAATTTCAAGATTTCATCTGTTGTTTGATTCAAGTTATCAATTTTTCCAGGTAAAATCAATACCCGGTTACCATAATCTTTAATCGTTTTTTGGATTCCCTTAAGTCCTGTGAGAACTTAGAGCTATACGGATCGATTTCTTTCCAATCAGTTCCTCTCATTTTTATGAAAGGAAATCCTTTTAATAGTATCTTGTCTCTTGGACAAGTTCAAGAATTTCCTTTTGAAATTTCTAATTTTTATTCTAAATTTTGGAAATAACTCGTAGATTTCAAATTATTTGAATCCATAAATAATTAAATCTTTACCATTAAGAGATAAAATATTACTCCCTCCGTCCCTTTAGAAGTGTCTCAAAACTTTTGGGTACAGTATTTTATGTGGGATAGTTAGTATTTAATGTAAGGGTGGATTAATATTTAAAGTAGGGGTAAATTAATAATTGATGTGATGTGATTGTAATATGTTTGAATTTTTAATTGATTTATTTATGTGTGATGTGATGGTTGTGAGTTAAAATTTATTAATGATTGTGGATTTAAAATTTTAGTATATTTATTTATTGAGGTGATTGTGATGGGTGTAGATGTGTGATTAATATTTATTGATTTCCTGAAATGAAAATGAGACAAAGGTGTTGGGACGGACCATAAAGAAAAGTGAGACATAAATAATGGGATGAGGGAGTATAAATAATATAATTAATATGTTCTTCAATAAAATCTAGACTCTGATACCAATTTTCATGTGCTTTGGTTGTCATCTTTATAATGAAAATTTAAGTTTACTAGCTTTTTTCGCCCGCTACGCACGGGCAGTGAAGGAACTACATAGGGACTTGGGGGACCTGCGTCCCCCACAAGTTCGAAATATGCCTATTAATTTTATATAGTTATGTTTATTTTAGCTATATCAGAAATTCTTTTTATATAATTCCGTCCACTCAAACTCAAACCTTGACATTAATATTTTATACAATCGTGTAAATTTAATTATATTATAGAAATAATTTTTCGGTAATTTACAGGGAAGAAGAGGCAAAAAATGCAACATGTTTCTATGTTAGTGAGCTTTTTTAACATAGGGTTATATATTCTTTAAAGATATATAGGCTCAGGTAGAGTTAGATGAAGAGAGTGACATCATTAGCAATAAAAAACGAAAAGCAATTAATAGTTATCCCATGGAAATTAAAGAAGAAATAGGGCAAAGTTATTTAGTCGCATCCTCGGCCCCCGCCCCAGACACTTTGCATCCGCCACTGTGCACTGGTGTTGAACTTATATGAGTTTGTAAAATGAATATACTTTTTTTGGATTACATGTGGTTAGGGATGAGAATAGGTTATGCTACCCGACATTGACCTATGGTGTAACACCCCAGTTTTTGGTCACCCAGGTCGGGATGTCACCGCCACACCTCCCTAGTAAGACACGGTTTCTCCGGCTTACTAAAGAGATGCAAGGCTAGGTATTTCAGTGTTTAAAAATATTTAAAGCATTTGCAAACAGCCCATACAATATAGTCTCGAAAATAATAATATCATAGCGCAGCGGAAATAGTATTTAAGTATAATATTGCAGCGGAAATGTAAATACGACCGACATGGTCAAAACACGGGTTAAACAGGCCCGTTTATTCTAGAGTCTAATGCAAGAATTTAAATAATAAAGTTTGCAAAAATATAGTTTCCCCCATGCATGAATGTGCTCAAAATCATTCCACATACTCTGTAAGGAAAAAGGAAAATAAATGGTTTGGTCAGCACAACTTGCTGAGTAAGTTAACACATGCATGATCGTAGGGTTTAAAAGCCATTAATTTAACATTTACATAAAAGCATGATAATATTCATAAATAATTTAAATAAAGCCATAATTAATTTAAATAAAGCATTTAATAATTTAAAAGACAACAATTAAATATTTAACTATCCCCATTACACCCAAGATTTAGTATTTCAAGAGTTTCACGATTGCATCGCGATGTCAACAAGTTTAGCCGGAAACGAGCAGCCGCAGCCGTATCTGCCATACCAAGTACCACTCCGGAGCCTCGGGAAACCCATATGGATATTCACGAGAGTGTAGGCCATATATCTCATGCCTTTTTGGCTACATATCTCAAAAATTTCGCGCGGGTCACCATCGTCCATAAAGGCACGAAGTGAATTGTTAGGAGGGCACCCTGCAGAGCACTCACCCCCTAATTTTAAAGATCAAGTTTGTAAAGGGGGATTTCCTAATTTCCAGATTTCATATATTTATTTCAAAGAGTCTTCTACTCGTTTAAACCTTAAAGGCTAGTTTCACCGTTTCAACAAGATTTCAAGATTTGACTCGGTCAACCGCAGTTTACTCCAAAATTCGTTAAAAAATCGATTTTAATTCCAAAAATTCTGAAATATTACCACTGACTCTGAAACATCGAGATGAACAACTTTCGTGTTTTAACTTTTTCAATCCGAGATACCGAAACAGGTAAAATACATCAATTTTCGTCATAACATTAATCTGTCCGAATTTCGTGTACAGCAGTTCAAGATTTTCAAGATCTACCATAGAAAATCAACTCCAAACTTAATGAAATTTTACAGAGACCTTCCTAAGACATTTATCTAAAACTTTCATGTTCAGCTAAAGATCTAAATCGGTCTGGAACTAATGTCAAAAACGTGATCAAGATCGGACCTAAGTTCTATCAAGAGTTTCAAGATCCAAGTTTCAGCGGTTCGGTTTCGGGTGGATTTCAAATACCAAAAGGTCTCTAAAAATTATGAAAATTTTGCAGTAGATAGTTCAAAACTTTAGGAACGTTTTTCGTGTTTTAAGTTTTTCCGTTTGAAGACTTTTAAAGGTTCGTAAAAATTCGACAAAACTGTTGCGCCGTTAAAAATCATACGTTGACAGATTTTTGAAAGATTCGATCAAGCTTTTAGTTTTCGTGTTTTAATTTCTCCCAAAACCATATAAGTATTAACTTACATATTTGTCGATGTCTGGGATCATCTATTTCAAAGGCGTGGCTTCCAGTCCACCGTTTATCCTCTCCGTTCGTCGGGTTCTACGTTCTAGATCCGATTCGGGGTGTAGAAAGAAAAAGAAGAAGGTTAGGATTCGTTTTCGAATCGTATATGGAACAAGGATCGGATCGAAGCTTACCGAGACGCTGGAGATCTTCAAATTTTCGCCCAAGCAGTCCTCGCCTTGGTTTCGTGCCTCCGACGACTCCGGAATTAGGATTTTCGAACGTATAGAGAGTTGTAGGGTTTTGAAAAGTGTTCGGAGCTTTCAAGAGGGCTTATTATAGGTAAACAAGACCTAGGGGCGTCCAAGGTCTGCCTCTAAGGGTCTTGAGCCGAATGGTGTTCAACCGAAGTCGGAAAATCCGGATCCGGGCGAGTAAATCTCGCACCCGGCGAATCTGTCAAGCGGCGCGGCCGTGGCGCAGCGTTTCGCACTTGACCGCGCGGCCACTCGCCTGGACTTCGGTCCGGGCAGGTCGTGCGATCCGTCGTGCCTTTCCTCCTCTCTTTCGGACTTCTATCCCTCTATGCTCCCGGATTCCGATTTCCGGGGTATCTTCGGGTTTACGGAAATAGAAACCCCGTATAATTTATGTTTGGACTCGAATTCTCGAGTTCATTGGTGTCGGGTTTCGGTGTACAATTTATTTATCTTTATTTAATTCTTTTTATTTAATTAAGTTCCTTTAATTCCTTTTTAAATTAAATCTCATTTCTCATTTCATTATCTTTATTTATTTCTTTGCTGAATTTATTTATTTATTGTATTTATTTTATTTATTTTTTATTTATTTAAGTTAATTTAATTATTGTTTTATGTTGGAAAATGTTGGAAAATTCTCGGGTATATGGCCTACTCTACCAAATTAAGACCATGTCAGACCAAACTATTTTATTATAAATAGACCGTGTTTCGGCTTTTTTGAAAGTCTATTTAGCTAAATACGTCCAGATCAAAGTTTATAAAGAAAAAAACCTATCAGACCAAAGTTTATAGAGAAAAAAAAACCTATTAGGCCTATCACATCGGCATAGTTATCATTATTTTTTAAAATGAATATCAGGGTATCTTCATGCCTCATTGGACCCAAGACAAATCAATTGAGGATAGGATGGGCACAATTATCATTATTATTAGTACGTTTATGTTTATTGCATATAAATATGTGGTCATTGTTGTTATTTGATGTGAAAATAATTATTAATTTTATTTTATGTAGGTATTTAAAATATTATAAGTCTTTTCCCGTATAAAATAGTCATGGATGAAGACTTACCAAATTGCACAAATTTATGTCTTCCAACCTTATGATTACATCCGGACATATATAAAATAATTCTAACTGAATTTTAGAATAGGTTTAATCAGACTTTTAAAAGGCTTTAAAGCTGGCCTATTTAATTTTAATAGACTATGCTTACGCATATAAGATAGGTCAATCTTCGACATGGCCTAGGCCATTCAAATCTAGCCCTAGCATGGCCTATAGCCTATTTCCACCCCCTATATGAGGTTTAAAGACTTTTGTTTAAATGATGATATGAATGCATGAAACAAAAATTTAAAAGATAAATAAAGGAAAGAATAAGATGATAGAGGAAAATTTAAACCCCCAATCAGTTGGATACTTATAATATAAAATAAATTGCTTTTACTACTGAAAAACTAAATATATATATATAGATAGGTATATCGGCAGCGGGAACACTGGTAGAACGTCCCCATCAGGCAACAACGGAAAGGGAGAAAGAGCGCACTTTTGAAGAAGGGCTCGAGGGCATTAACAATCGAACTAAAGAAAAATAAAGAAGGATCTATTTGTGTTTATTTTGTTCGAAAAGCCCTTCTTATTCTCGCTTTTATATCTAAAATCATAAGAGCAATTAAAAAAAATACCCTTAAACTATTCAAAATTCACCAACAACAGTTGACTTGAGTAGATTAGGGTTATAGTCGCTTAAGCAACGTTTCGAATTCGAGCCTTGTATATGCAAAAAAATTACTTTGGGAGGGGCGTCATTAATTGCCCATGCAGATCCTCGAGGGATTAGTTTTAGGTCCAATGTGGCCTGGTAATACCCGATTACTCAACAAAAAAAATTCGAATTAATTATATGTTTGCATTATTAAGGTTCTAAAAATATCATTTTACTCCCTAATATGTTGTCCATTTTGACTATTATCCCTAAAATTTTAAAGAATACAATCTATACTTTTTTGTTATCTTTTCATTTTTTAAGGGGGGGTAAAAAAAACATTTCCAAAAGATATACCCCAGTTAAAAAGAATTCTAAAATTAGTACTTGAATTAATTTTTTGGCAAATGATAGTATTTCCAAGGGAAATGTAGAAATTGATTGTTTTTTCTAATATTATAAAGTTGGGGTCTGTTTTTTACGAAAAAATTAGTTTAAGTACTAATTTTAACACTAATCATTTTTTCAAAGTTTTTATTTTGGCCCTATTTTTTTAGAAAAGATATGTTTTATTTTGCATTATATAATATTGTGTATGTAATACCCGAGAAATCAACATCGATTATTAAATCCAAAAAATCAAAGAATTGGATTTAACTATCGCAACCGAAATAATTCCGAGAGAGCGGAATTAAATATTTTCGGACGATAGCAACTCGAAGAGAGTTATCGGATTATCCAACGACCTCGGATAATTCCATATTATGATTTTTAGAATTTAAAATCATAATATCAAAAAAAAAAAAAGAGAGAAGCCCGCGCAGCAGGAGGCCGCGCGGCGGTGGCGCGCGGCGCGTGAACCCCGCGTCGGCGGCGGCAGGCGACAGTTCCAAGCATTGCACGCGTTTTTGCTCCAATTTTCGAGGATGGATGATTCAATCTATCCAAATTCAGTTACCACACTCTTGAGGATGTAGTTGGACACTCTTGGATAGATTTTGGGTGTATTAAAATATCTACATAGTTGGAAATTTGGAGGATGCATGAACAATTTAACATTCTTTGAACCATGGTGGTATGAGGGGATTAATGGGGGGTTGGTGAGCCCTAATTCCGAGGTTGACTGGCCATAAACACTTGCCACTTACCTAGGGACTTCATGGTACCCATAGGAACTCTAAACACTACATTATCAAGCCCTTAACAGCCCCAAACCTACCCCTCATTCTCTAAATCCGAAAATTAGATTTCATCTTGGAGAGTTGAGAGTTGTGGAGTGTTCCTCGAGTCTCCAGGGAGTTTTGGTCGAGTTCTTGTGTCCTAAACCTTTCTTCATCAAGTTGGTAAGGTTTCTAATCCAATCCTTTGTTCCTTACTTCGAATCTTAAGCCCTAACATCAAACTTTCTCCATACAACCCCAAAATAGGATTCGTTCGGTAGATCTTGGAAAGGAGGGGACTGTTTCGGTCGATTTTGGAGCAATCAAGAAGGGATTTTCGATTCTAATCCAACCATAAGTAAGTTAGTGTTGTGCATCTCGAATTTTAGAGGTTTTGATGGAGTATTCACTGAGTTATAGTTCGATTTCCATCCTATGCCAAAACTGTTTTCTAGGGTTTCATCCGAGTAGATTTTATTTTTGTGCATTTTTCGCCTAGATCCGTTCGTTTTTGGGAAAACGTTTCTAAATGAAATATGTTCCTAACATCTTGAAGATAATCTCTGTAAATTTTCATAATTTTTGGACTTGATTTGAGCGTCGAAAAAGCATCTGGTATTTTCTGCGTTCATGATGACAGATTTCGTTTCATAGCATGTCCAGTTTTGTAGTCCGTATTACTCCTAGCTACTATCATTTTTGATAGTTAGTTTCTTCATGAAAATTGTTCATCTATGTGTCTAGTTTATTCCTGGGAAATTTCAGAATTTTTGGATCACTCTTCGAATTGTTATGGATTTTTAAACAAACTGTGGTCGAATGAACAGTGATCTCTGCACCCTTTGAAAATGAGTTTCTGAAATGATTTTTTTTGGGCAACTTAGAGTCCGAATTTGCTAAGGCCTATTTCTGAGAAAAACGTTTATTTTGATGTCTCCTAGTACCTGTAAAATATTCAGAATTTTCTACAAAGTTTTACTACATTTCCTAGTACGAATTTGAAAACTGCTACGGTGTGTTCATTACCGGTAAATTTGGTTTCGTACGTTTTGATGATTAATGAGTCGATTGCTACTCTTTTGTGAATCTTATGAATTCTGGAAATGTAGACATGGGTTGTAATGATTAAAATGTGAATTTTGAAACTTTGTGAATTTTGATCGAGTTAGATGCCCAATTTTGGAGGGTAAGTGCACTTGGCGTGAGCTCGTTGGGCCGCCCCCTCTTTTTGGTGGCCAAAACGGCGCCAAGGAATTATGTTACGTGTTGGTATGAGTCTATACTCCTAGGTGTATCCGTATGGGTTATCTAGGGCTCCGGAGTGTGTCTGTATAGGGTCCGCTGCTTTCACTTGCCTTGTGGGTTCGATTCCCCAAGGTGTATGTTTTTCCTGCGGGTTCGATTCCCCAGATATTGTTGACTCCTATGGGTTCGATTCCCTAGGATGTATATTGAGTTCTTGCGGGTTCGATTCCCCAAGGACGAGGTGTCCTCGATCATAATGAACAATGGTAAACGAAGGTATTTGAGTTCTGGAAACAATGAGGTCCTCGATAATATGGAAACAATGGTAAAAGAATGTGTTTGAGCTCTTGCGGGTTTGATTCCCCAAGAAAGGTTATTCTCGATCAAAAATATATTATTCGTATGGCAAGGTTTGAGAATCTTCCGGAATTATTTTTACTCGTCCTTCCCTTTTAAATTGCAAGCTCTAACTTTTAGATCTCTCTTCTAAAAACTTTTAAATTTGTTATGCTATACATTAACTTACTCAGTACCGTTGTACTGATAGATACGTCATCTCTATTTTTTTTCAGATGTTGAAGATTAGCACATGGCATTTACACTTGGGATGGGAATTTTCCGAAGACTTGTCGCACTTGTTTTTTTTAAATTCTTTTACGAATCCCAAACTCATGTTTGGCCGTGTTTGGCCCTTAGCTTCCGCACTGTTTTAAATTATGTATGTTTGACTTAACTTTGATTTAAACCTTCGGGCACTTATTGAATCGTTTTTAAATTATTTTTATGTATTGGTACAACTTAGCCTGAGCATCTTCTCAAGTGAGCTCGAAATGGTTCGCGTCTTGCTTGGGAAGGTGTGGCGGTAATGCCCTGGCCTGGGTGATCAAATCCGGGGTGTTACAAAGTGGTATCAGAGCCCGGAATATTTTAAAGCTATTATTTTAAAGATATTATCTGATACCAAAGTGGTATCAGAGCCCGGAATATTTTAAAGCTATTATTTTAAAAATATTATCTGATACCAAAGTGGCATCAGAGCCCGGAAAATTTTTAAGCTATTATTTTTTTCGGCCAACTATAGAGGCCCAAAAATTTACGTATTATTTTAAATATCTTTAAGATATTATTTCCATGGAAAGGAATTTTATTTTAAAACCCATGGGAATTATATAACAATTATTCCGACAAGTCTTGAAAAATGCATAAGTATTTTTTTTGGGGGGATGCATTTGCATACATCCATCATTTTTTTTAAAAATGCTCAAAGTATATATATGCATGTCACGTGTATTTGATAACATTCTTAGTTGGTATGTCGATTGACCTTGCCTTAGAGCCACTAACTTGAATCTAATCTTGCTTTAACCTTAGAACTTGATCAAGGGTGCTTAGTTTGCACATATCTATTCTCTCCTCTTGCCCTTCCTATCATTTAGATCTTCCTAACTGTTAGCGTGCCTTAGACTAGAAACTCATCTTCGCGTGCTTGAATAACAGAAAATGGCACCTAGGGGAAGACCAAGGAGGGTAGTCCCAAACAGCGATGATGCTAACGCACCTAACGACAATGACATTCCTCAAAACGTAGGAGTGCGAGTGCCTCATGTTCCCAATAATATGGGTGAGCGTCTAAGGAATGTTGAGGAAGTTCTCGTAGCATTAGGAAATGCCGAGGTGCAACGTGCACAAGCGGGTGTACCACCGCCCGTAGCCCGAGGCAACTACCTAGCATTGGTGAACCCCTACAAACCACCTCATTATGACGGCCAAGAGGACCCTACCAAGTTGGAGAATTGGATCCGATTTTTTGACAAGCTTCTTACTGCCGTCAAATGCCCCGAGAATGAGAAAGTTCGGTTGGCGACCTATTATCTGGATGGAGAGGCGGACGAGTGGTGGCAACATCTCCAAGGAGATTTGGCCGAGGATTGAGAAAGTTTATACATGGGAAGAATTTGAGGAAGCATTGAGAGAGAGGTTTTATCCACTGAGCACTAAGGCTGCAAAGTATGAAGAATTTATTAACTTAAGACAAGGAGGAAAAACGGTGCAAGAATACTACACCAAGTTCAAGGAGCTAGTTCGCTTTGCTCCGAGACTTGTGCCGACTGATTCTGACAAGGCTCAGAAATTCGAAATGGGGTTGAACCTCAGTATCAGGGAGATACTGGTTGGAAGGCAATACACTTCACTTCAGACAGTGTATGACCGAGCTGTAGCAATTGCTCGTGTCCAGCAGTTGAAACGAAAGGACAATGGTGAGTCGAGCAAGGGCTCGCAAGGATTTGAGAAAAAGAATCGAAGCAACAAAAATAAAAAATTGAGGAAGGACGATGGTCAAGCTAGGTTCGATGGACATAAGGAGAATGTGGACAGAGGTTTGAACAACAGAAGAAATGACACCCGTGGTACATCCATACCACGATGTCCGCAGTGCCACAAAGCTCATCTGGTACGCGAGTGCCCTAAGCGTGGAACTTGTTATAGATGTGGTGGGGAAGACCACATGATTAGAGAATGCAATGTTCGCGAGGAGATGATCGAGAAGAGGTTGGATCTGGTGAACCCTCCACACGAGAATCGGCCGACTGGGCCAAATCATCCCAATAATCAAGGACGGAGGCGACAACAGAATCGCAACCAGCAAGGAAACCAAGGAAGAATATAAGGACGGTTGAATGTCATGAATCGAACTGGGTTGCTAGCTAAAGAAGAGGTGATCGCAGGTATGTTTATTGTTTTAGGCATATCTGACAAGATTTTAGTTGATTATGGTACAAGTGTTCTTTGATTTCGATCAAGAACTTTACCCGCATGAAATCTATCGGAACCTAGAGCGATCAACCTTGGAATTCAATTATGATCGGGAAAAGTGGTATTGTGTACTAAAAGACATGATGAAATCCCGATAATAATTAAAAATTTAGACCTCTTTGCGAACCTAGTAGAATTTGACCTTAGAAGTCGCTCAAGGGTTAAAGCTATTGCAAGAAAATTCATAGGCAGTTATGGGGACATAACTGCGGTCCTAAGGGGGAGAGGATGTGATACCCCGCAGAGATGTCACGCGTTGAGGTAAGAATTTAATTTTCGAGCCTTATTCTATGCGTGTAAAACTACTTACATTGGTGTTGCTTTCCGAGTGCGACCCAACTTCGAGGACGAAGTTGATTTCTAAGGGGGGTAGAATGTAATACCCGAGAAATCAACATCGATTATTAAATCCAAAAAATCAAAGAATTGGATTTAACTATCGCAACCGAAATAATTCCGAGAGAGCGGAATTAAATATTTTCGGACGATAGCAACTCGAAGAGAGTTATCGGATTATCCAACGACCTCGGATAATTCCATATTATGATTTTTAGAATTTAAAATCATAATATCAAAAAAAAAGAGACGCGTCGGCGGCGGCAGGCGACAGTTCCAAGCATTGCACGCGTTTTTGCTCCAATTTTCGAGGATGGATGATTCAATCTATCCAAATTCAGTTACCACACTCTTGAGGATGTAGTTGGACACTCTTGGATAGATTTTGGGTGTATTAAAATATCTACATAGTTGGAAATTTGGAGGATGCATGAACAATTTAACATTCTTTGAACCATGGTGGTATGAGGGGATTAATGGGGGGTTGGTGAGCCCTAATTCCGAGGTTGACTGGCCATAAACACTTGCCACTTACCTAGGGACTTCATGGTACCCATAGGAACTCTAAACACTACATTATCAAGCCCTTAACAGCCCCAAACCTACCCCTCATTCTCTAAATCCGAAAATTAGATTTCATCTTGGAGAGTTGAGAGTTGTGGAGTGTTCCTCGAGTCTCCAGGGAGTTTTGGTCGAGTTCTTGTGTCCTAAACCTTTCTTCATCAAGTTGGTAAGGTTTCTAATCCAATCCTTTGTTCCTTACTTCGAATCTTAAGCCCTAACATCAAACTTTCTCCATACAACCCCAAAATAGGATTCGTTCGGTAGATCTTGGAAAGGAGGGGACTGTTTCGGTCGATTTTGGAGCAATCAAGAAGGGATTTTCGATTCTAATCCAACCATAAGTAAGTTAGTGTTGTGCATCTCGAATTTTAGAGGTTTTGATGGAGTATTCACTGAGTTATAGTTCGATTTCCATCCTATGCCAAAACTGTTTTCTAGGGTTTCATCCGAGTAGATTTTATTTTTGTGCATTTTTCGCCTAGATCCGTTCGTTTTTGGAAAAACGTTTCTAAATGAAATATGTTCCTAACATCTTGAAGATGATCTCTGTAAATTTTCATAATTTTTGGACTTGATTTGTGCGTCGAAAAAGCATCTGGTATTTTCTGAGTTCATGATGACAGATTTCGTTTCATAGCATGTCCAGTTTTGTAGTCCGTATTACTCCTAGCTACGATCGTTTTTTATGGTTAGTTTCTTCATGAAAATTGTTCATCTATGTGCCTAGTTTATTCCTGTGAAATTTCAGAATTTTTGGATCACTCTTCGAATTGTTATGGATTTTTAAACAAACTGTGGTCGAATGAACAGTGATCTCTGCACCCTTTGAAAATGAGTTTCTGAAATGATTTTTTTTGGGCAACTTAGAGTCCGAATTTGCTAAGGCCTATTTCTGAGAAAAACGTTTATTTTGATGTCTCCTAGTACCTGTAAAATATTCAGAATTTTCTACAAAGTTTTACTACATTTCCTAGTACGAATTTGAAAACTGCTACGGTGTGTTCATTACCGGTAAATTTGGTTTCGTACGTTTTGATGATTAATGAGTCGATTGCTACTCTTTTGTGAATCTTATGAATTCTGGAAATGTAGACATGGGTTGTAATGATTAAAATGTGAATTTTGAAACTTTGTGAATTTTGATCGAGTTAGATGCCCAATTTTGGAGGGTAAGTGCACTTGGCGTGAGCTCGTTGGGCCGCCCCCTCTTTTTGGTGGCCAAAACGGCGCCAAGGAATTATGTTACGTGTTGGTATGAGTCTATACTCCTAGATGTATCCGTATGGGTTATCTAGGGCTCCGGAGTGTGTCTGTATAGGGTCCGCTGCTTTCACTTGCCTTGTGGGTTCGATTCCCCAAGGTGTATGTTTTTCCTGCGGGTTCGATTCCCCAGATATTGTTGACTCCTATGGGTTCGATTCCCTAGGATGTATATTGAGTTCTTGCGGGTTCGATTCCCCAAGGACGAGGTGTCCTCGATCATAATGAACAATGGTAAACGAAGGTATTTGAGTTCTGGAAACAATGAGGTCCTCGATAATATGGAAACAATGGTAAAAGAATGTGTTTGAGCTCTTGCGGGTTTGATTCCCCAAGAAAGGTTATTCTCGATCAAAAATATATTATTCGTATGGCAAGGTGTGAGAATCTTCCGGAATTATTTTTACTCGTCCTTCCCTTTTAAATTGCAAGCTCTAACTTTTAGATCTCTCTTCTAAAAACTTTTAAATTTGTTATGCTATACATTAACTTACTCAGTACCGTTGTACTGATAGATACGTTGTCTCTATTTTTTTTCAGATGTTGAAGATTAGCACATGGCATTTACACTTGGGATGGGAATTTTCCGAAGACTTGTCGCACTTGTTTTTTTTAAATTCTTTTACGAATCCCAAACTCATGTTTGGCCGTGTTTGGCCCTTAGCTTCCGCACTGTTTTAAATTATGTATGTTTGACTTAACTCTGATTTAAACCTTCGGGCACTTATTGAATCGTTTTTAAATTATTTTTATGTATTGGTACAACTTAGCCTGAGCATCTTCTCAAGTGAGCTCGAAATGGTTCGCGTCTTGCTTGGGAAGGTGTGGCGGTAATGCCCTGGCCTGGGTGATCAAATCCGGGGTGTTACAGTGTAACACCCATTAATTTTTTTCGGTGAACAATGCCTTACCGGCTGCTAAAAAATAAGAAAGAAAAAATAAAGGAAAAACAGCAACAAAGAAAACAAAGAGCAAAAGAAGATTATGACTCCGAAGCCACTAACTGGCCGATAAAACTCCATTGCCCGAGATATCGTCGTGAAGCAGCTGAAACACCCGATCCGGAGGATATGCCCATGTAGTGAAAAAATGCTCCTCACTACAAGCCCACTTTGCCAAAGCATCGACCACTCGATTACCCTCTCTGTATATATGACGCAGCTCGCACGCCTCAAAGGTCCGTCGCAGCTCCCTTATCATTTTAACCAGCGGCCAAAATTTATGGGATGTAGATCGCAACACCTCCACAAGATGGGAAGCCTCTCTAGAATCTGTAAATAGTGTCACTCTTCGTTCACCCTCTGAAGCCGCCAGTCTAAGCCCCTGCATTATACCGAAAAGTTCCACTTCAAGGGTTGTCCGCGGCCCAAGCTGACTCCCGACTGCCTTCTTCCACCCTCCCTCCTTGGAGCGACATACCGCAGCAAAGCCGCTCGCCCGACTGTCAGCAGCCACACTCCCATCGGTGTGGATCACTGCTCCATCTTCCACCTCCTCCATCCAACGAACAACAATCACCGGACCTTCCCTTTTACACCCCTCATCCGCAACTCAGTCCAACACATCACGAAGGAATGTAATCCTCCTAATAAGGGTTTTCTCAGGCTTCGCCACCCCACGAAACACCCTTTGGTTCCTCTCCAACCAAAGAACCCACACAGCGGCTATGAACAAGTACTTCCAAGCCTTAAACATGAATTGTAACCAATGTCGTACCTCCGACTGTTGTAGATCCGGAACATGACAAACCTCTGGCACCCCTAAGCTCTTCTAAACGCCGGCCGCCCATCGGCACCCGAAGAAAAGATGTGTCCAATCTTCCACTGCAACACCGCATATCATGCTTAACGGTGAGCTAGCCACACCTCTGTGATGCCTGACTTGATTACTTGCTAGCGATCCATGAGAAAGGAGCCAAAGCACATGACCTATCTTCTCCGGGATCCCATTATGCCGAAGCCACTGCCATCCACTGTCCTCCGGACCGACTTCACGCACATAATGGTAGCCAGACTTAACATTATATGCACCCGACGCCTCCATTCTCCATGTAAAAACATCCGGGGCAGTCTCCATGAACAACGGACAAGTGGATCCCTCAATTTCAGCTTTAATCTCCTTCGTATTCCATGTGTACAGCTTGCTCAGAGACCATCTACCATTCTCCATGACATCTTTAACCTTAAGCCCTACATCATTGTAATGGACAAACGGCATGAGAGGGCCAAGACATTTCCCCTTCCACCACGGAGAATACCATAACGAGCTCTCCCCATTACCAATCAGGACTCCGAACCCTTCCCGAAAAATCTGGCTCAGCGTCACCATGGAACGCCAAGTCCGCGTGGCTGCTGTAGAAGGGCGCGGAAACCCCTCTTCATTGGCCACATACCTCGCCCTTAGCCAACGCACCCACAACTTGTCCTTGTTCATCATGTAGTCCCCCAACATCTTTCCCATGAGTGCCTTGTTCATATCACTAGCTTTCCTCAATCCCAATCCCCCCTCTTTTCGCGGGCGAGCAACTTTATCCCAAGCCACCAAGTGCAAGCCCTTCCCGGTCGTGCCCTTCCATATCCATCTATTAACCTTCTGATCAATCTTGTTACAGATAGATATCGGGAACAGATGCACTTGCATGGCATACATCGGAATAGCGGCCAAGACAGATCTGGCAAGCGTAACTCTAGTTGCCCTATTGAATAACGAGGCCGCCCATCCCGCCATCTTCCTCTCCAACCGAAGCAATAAATCATCAAAATACATGTTCTTCATCCTTCCTCTCACAATCGGAAACCCTAGGTATTTTCCTAAAGACTCACCAATAGTAATACCCATATGTCTCTCCAACCAACCCCTCTCCTCGGCAGAAGCACCTGCGGCCACCACTGCCACGGATTTGGAGACATTCATACTGAGGTCGGACGCTGGCCCAAACCTACGCATGACATCTCCCATGCAAGCAACGTTTTCCTCAACCAACTCCGAGCAAAGAACGAGGTCGTCCGAAAAGATAACGTGAGAAACCTCCACCCCTTCCGAACCACTGCGAATCGGCCACCATTTGCCAGCTACCACCTCATCCAGTATAAGTCTCGATAGTTTCTCCATGACTATAAAAAATAGATAAGGCGACAGAGGGTCACCCTGTCTCAAACCCCTACCAGCCTGAATTTTGTCCAGCGGAGAACCATTCCAAAGAATTGAGAAGGACGAAGACCTGACACACAACATTATAAGCTCCCGTAAATCACCAGGAACCGCCATATCCCCAAGGCATGCTTCCAAAAATTCCCAGCTAACCGAATCATACGCCTTAGCCAAGTCTATTTTCAACAATACACCTCTCCTCTGCCCTCGTCGTCTGTCCATACCATACATCAAGTCCTGGACTAATATTCCATTATCTCTAGTCCCTCTTCCCGGCAAGAAAGCAGATTGGTAAGGGCCTATATAATCACACAAGAGTGTTCGAAGCCTATTCGAAATAACCTTAGTAATAAATTTAAACGTCACATTACATAGGGTTAACGACCGAAACTGTGCGAGCGTCTGCGGAATATCCACCTTGGGCAGGAGAACCAAAAATGCGTGCGTCACTTCCTCCGGAAGTGTCTTAGTCCGAAAGGCTGCATCAATCATGTGATAGACCGAATCCCCAACAAGCGCCCAGTAAAGTTGATAAAACGCTGCTGGAAAGCCATCCGGACCCGGGGCCGCCAGAGGACGCATCTGTTTCTTCACAAGTTCGACTTCCTCCCTACCTAGCGGCTGTAAACGCTGCTGCTGCCAACGGTCTGCAATCTCTTCCAATCTCGGCAACCCCAACCCCAACTCAATCGGCCGAGGAGCAAACATTGATGCAAAATACTCCTGTGCATGATTTTGAAGGGCCCCCTGATCTGTATTCCATCCCTCCTCGCCAATTTGCAATCCATAAATGCGATTTCTTTTCCTTCGCAACTTGGTACGTGCATGAAAATAAGCCGTATTGCGATCCCCCATCTTCACCCATTGGTCCCTCGACTTCTGGTACCACAACTGCTCCTCCTGTATCAGTACCTCCTCCAATTCATACTTTAATTCTTTTTCAAGCCACAAAAGCCAAGCGGAATCCCAGGTTTCCAATTGTCTCTCGATTCCCTTGATACGTCTCTCCAAACTTTTCTTCCTATCCAGAATGTGGCCGAAAACTCGATCATTGAATAGAATGGATTTTGAACGCACGTCATCCAGCAACCTGGCCATCGAAGCACCTTGCCCCTGAACGCAGCACTCTTGAATGATGTTAGCATAATCACCATGTCTCGTCCAAGCCATCTCCCATCTAAATGGACGAGGTCGTCTCGTATCCAAAGGGTTACTGCACAAAAGGAGAAGCGGACTGTGATCCGAACCAATTCTAGGGAGATGTTGCAGACGAGCTTCCCCGAACATCGCATGCCATTGTAAATTGGCCACACCCCAGTCCAACCTCTTCTGAATGCAACTATCTACGCCCACACGTCTCGACCAAGTAAACCGGGTGCCAATGGTCGGAATGCCAGACAAATGGCATACATCCAAAGTCTCCCGGAATTCCTCTGATCTATCCGAAAGGAACATGCCACCGCTCACTTCCTCTTGCGCCATCACCTCGTTCCAATCCCCCATCACCATCCAAGCGCCCTGTATAGTGCCCTCAAGGTGTTTGAGATTCGCCCAGTCCGTCCTCCTCCTGTAGTAATTCGGATTACCATAAATAAAAGTAAGAATCCATACAATCCCCTCCGATCGAAGCTCCAAGCTAACCATGCGACTCCTGGCATCCACTATCGAACATACACAGCCACAGCCTCGAGCCTTGAATACCCATAAGCCACCCGCTCTTCCGACCATTTCCTGAATAACCAACGGTTCATAGCCTAATCGCCAAAATAGCATACGGACGCGATCAAATTTACCTTGCGATTCCATAATGCACAACATATCCGGCCGATGTGTTCTGATGCAATTCGTTAACCATCTTTGGGACTGTACTCCCATTAACCCTTGCACATTCCATGACATGATTTTGAGGTTCGTAAAATTCATAAATTATGAACAGAAGGTGTCGCAATGCTCTCCAAGCTACTGAACCTCCTCCAAAGCATCCGCCCAACAATCCCCTCTAGATTCGGTGTCGCTCTTGCTATCCCACTGCGATGCATTCTCTTTCTCCACCCACCCAATAGCGAGCGGATGACCTGTGCTTGTCCCTGCTCCATCAGCATTAACCCCCTGCTCCGGATCAACCCGATTCCTCTTGGTACCCTTCGCCGGAGGCAAAATACTTACGAATCCTGAACCTCGAACCTTATCCGGAGTCCTCTCCTCTGCAACAGGATCCTTGATCACTATCTCTTTCCCCGTTCCATGCACATGCACGCCTTGAGCATTAGCGTGTGCGCGAGCTGTGCATGGCGGCTGCACATCCGTCTTCCTATCCCTAGCCTTAGCCGTTTGTGGCGCCGGTTTGTGTTCTGGTACTTTGGCCATCGGGCGGCGTTTCCTCCTCTCCACCGTGATCCATGCACCATACAACTCCCCAACCCCCTTCTCATCCTGCTTCGGTGAAACATTCACGCTACCTGTGCCGTGAGTATGCACGTTTGACCGGTGCGCATTCTCCTCCTCCACAGCCGTCGCCTTACCCTTCCTAACCCTCTCCGCTGCATCCCTTTCGTCTTGCTCATCCCTTATCAGCTGGTCCTTGGTCTCCTCGGCCCTACAGTCCCGATAGAAGTGCCTATATCTCCCACATGATTTGCAGATTAAATGCAAACCCTCGTATGCCACATGGATCCACCTACCATTGACCAAAAATTTACCCAAGACAGGTTTTTAAAGATCGAGTTCCACGCAAACACGCGCGAACCGCCCCCTCTCGTGGTCCGTTGTGAACTTGTCAAACTTGACGACCTCCCCAATCTCAGAGGCGAAGGAATATAAGAAATCTTCTTTAAAGTGTTGCACCGAGAGATCCATCATCCTTGCCCACACCATCATCTTTTGTACCTCTTCCGTAGATGGGTCGAACTCTCTTCTCCACTTCATGATAGGCAAGTAATGATCAAATAGCATCCAAGGTCCCCCATTAATAACCCTCTCCCTCGCCTCTTCCGTGTGGAACTTCACGACATAATAACTATTGCCCACGTCCAACAAGTCGAACGCGTCGACGCACTTCCATAGACGTCCCAGCCGCTCCTTAAGGATTTTGTAAGGCACCCGTAATCCCATAGTCTTAACCACCAGAGCCTCTCGCCATTCCATGCACACTTCCTCCTCCAACGCCTCCGAGACAACAAAACTTGGGATCTTTCGGTCGCCACCCACGTAGGTTTTCTCGATCAAATTCTCCGCTAACAAATCTCGCCGCATCCTCACATCATCGGAGTCGGTCCTGCGACCCTCCAAGGCCTCCTTGAAAGAAGAAAAATCGGATCTTGCAGTGTGATCGTGTGCATGCCCCGCCGGCCTATGTTCTCGCGTAGGAGAAACCCTAGGCTGCATTGCGTCCTGTTCCTATTTTTTAACACCCATAAATTATATTTAATATTAAATATATATAATTTTTAATAAATTGACTGATTATTACTCATTAAAAATTTTTAGCTTATTCATTTCTATTAATATTTTAGGTTCAAATTTTCATATAATTATAATAAAAATTCATTTAACAGTAGTATATAATGAGTATGATAAATAATTTTAGTTATATATTTACAAAATATAAAATATAATTATGTAATTTAATTTGTTTTCAATTTATATCTTTTTAAAATACATAGAAAGATTTTCTCAAGATCTTTTATATTAATATATAGGTTTATTTTCTAAATATAGATGAAATTTTAGAAAGATATTTTTGAAGAATATTTAAAATATTCAAGATTATTTTATAGATGCCACATGTCAGCATCTGGTATTTTTGAGATGATGACGTGGCGTTTATGAGGTGTCATCATAGGAACCGTAGATATGTTTATGATGTTTTATAATAATTTACAGATATACCCTTGATTTGATATTTTTTTTAATAAGATTTAAAATAAAAATATTAGATTTACTAAGGACAATATAGTCTGCACATGCCAAAAAGTATTGAGGATTTATTATATAGATAGATTAAAAGAGAACTAAAGTATATAAAGTCAAACTTTCCTGGGGTATGAATGAAATAAAGAAAAAGTTATTGGGTTCTTTTATTAATTTTAAATAGGTCATATGGCCTAAATTTTACAAAACTGTATGACATATTTTTATAATTTTAACTTGTTATGGCCTCAAAACCGAATAGTGTTATGGCTCTTTTTAAACATTAACCCTTAGGAAAAAAGGCCAAATATATCCTTTTTGTTTTAAAAAAAGTCAAATCTATCCTTTTTCTATTTTATTACCGAATTTATCCTCTACATATGCTAATTATATCCGGAAATATCCTAAATTCACTAATCGTGGAATGCCTGCTGACGTGGCAATAAATTAACTTAAACCCTACACGCTGGATCGAATTTGAAGTGTGTCTCAATTAAGGCTGGGGAAAAATACCGAATATACTGCATACCGCACATATCATATCGAAAAAATACCGAAAATATCGAAATTTTCGGTATACCGTAATTTTCGGTATGGTATCATACCGTACCGTAAGATTTCGGTACGGTAACGGTATAAATTGTTTTGATACCGCGGTATATCGCTACCGTACCGAACTTTGATATATACCACGGTATCGGTATATACTGCGATACCGTTATATACCGTAATATTGGTATGTTGGTATATAGCGAAAGTTCGGTATGCCGGTATATACCGCAATACCGGTATGTCGGTATGTAGTAAATGTACGGTATGTCAGTATATACCGCGATACGGTATGTCGGTATGTACTGAATGTTCGGTATAGCGGTATATACCGAACTTACCGGAATGTCGGTATGGAAACGGTATGAAAATATTTCATACCGAAACTTTCGTTCGGTACGGCAACGGTATGAAATTTTTTCATACCGTAAAGTTCGGTAGGGTATACGGTACGGAGAATTTTTTTCGCTATGATACCATACCGAAAATTACGGTATACCGAAAATTTCGATATTTCTTTTTTCGATACGGTATGTGCGGTATGCGGTATACTCGGTATTTTTTCCCAGCCTTAATTGAGAGACACTTCAAATCCCATATAGCGTGTAGAGTTTAAGTTAATTTATTGCCACGTCAGCAGCCATTCCACGATTAGTGAATTTAGGATATTTTCGGATATAATTAGCATATGTAGAGGATAAAATCGGTAATAAAATAAAAAAAGGATAGATTTGGCTTTTTTTGAAACAAAAGGGATATATTTGGCTTTTATCCTTAACCCTTAAATAAAAAGGTAAGGTAGAGAAAACTAATACTACTAGTTCGATGGAGTACGGTCCAAAGCATGGGTCCATACCCGAACTTGAATTCGAACCCAAACCTGGTGGGGCCCGGTTTCTTCCGTTGCGAGATATGCCATTTATGACAAATAAAATACTCGTATATGTGGAGCCCTGAACTCACATATACATACATGTATGCATAAATATATATATATATATATATAAAAATATATAAAAAAAAATAATTCGATCTAGGCCATCGGGTATTCTTCTTCCCCTTCCCTTCCCTTACCGAGTTACCGTCCCCGCCTTCCAACGAAAAGCTCCGCCATGAGGCTACGGAAGCACGCCAGGATTTCTCAGCTGGCCGACGCGGCTGCTTCTTCCAATCAGGGAGGCGTGGCCCAGACCTATCTCTGCCAACTCAACCAATCCCCCTGGGACGCCATGACTTTCTCCTTTCCTTCGTCTCCTCCATCGCCGCCGCCTCCTCTGGTACGCTTATATTCTCACAATCCAACTCCATTTTGTTCCAATGCACAGATCTGCTGCTCTATTTTGTGCTCGGATTGTTGTCTGCGTTTCTGCCGTTATTCTGGACTTTGTCCTAGGGTTTTCCATCTCACCCACCTCTAGGGTTCTAGAGAAGCACTGCTCATACTACGATTCGTGTCTCTTCCTAGCGATTAAGAGTTGAATTGTTGTTTCTTCCTTCGCCTATTGTCGGATTGCTCTCCCCATTTTTCGGATTTGGATAATTTTGTTTCAGGTCGATGGCGGAGATGCTCGTCGGGGAGAAGTCGCCTCAGACCGCCGTATTTCAGTGGCTGAGAGGTAATTAGTTTACTATGTATCGAATTGAAAATTATCTGTCGGTTTTTCATCCTTGGACAATGTCTTTCGAATATGATTTATTTAGGGTTTATGGCCAGTAGGGGATTAGATTTCCCCTTTCGTTAATGGATAAATCGCTCTAGATTAACCCAAAATTCCCAATTTACGTACATATATGCTGACATTCTTATCTTTCTTAGAGAAAATTTGCTCAAAATAGATGCCAGTGTAAGTGAAATTGATAAGGAAACGGCGAAAGAGCAATGCTGCAAGACCGACGGGAAGAGCTGGCGGTGCCGGCGGGAGGCCGCCGCAGGCAGCTCTCTGTGCGACCACCACTTATCTCTCGTAAAAAATTATCAGAATTTGAGTCAGAATAGCACCAAGAAATCTGAAAATTCAACTACTGTTGAAAACAGCAGGCGCAGTACCCGATCCAAGATAGAATCTTGGTCCCTTGACTCACATGAGTTTTACTATTACTCGGGTTTTCGACCAGGATGGAGCAAGAAGAGATCCGCCCTTGGCCCAACCAGCAACAATTCCGAAAAGGTCGACGGTGGTGATCGTGAAAAGTCGAATGATGAAAAGCCGATTGATTCTGAAGAATACGGCAAGGACGATGAAGATGATGATGATGAAGAAGAAGAAGATGAAGATTCCCATGGTGAACCTGCAATCACAGCTTCTACCGCGAAGAAGAAGAGAGCTCGGAAGCCCGTCAAGGCACGCTCTCTTAAATCTTTGATGTAAATTTATTCAACTAGTAAACAAGAATTACTCTACTACGATATGATCATATGATCAACATAACCTTGCCTGAGTTCAATCTAAAAATGTCGTCTGTTTTTATACTGGTTTGCTTCAATTTCCCACACTAGATCTATACTCGAAAATCTTTCGACATATATTTATAAAAGGATAAGGAAATAACGATGATCATCCGAAAGTAGTCGTCAGATTTAATGAATAATGAAGGCACCCCTATCGATCTATAGCTTCATTTGGTCTTCTAAAAGTCATTAGAAGAGTACACGGACACGAGTCACAACTCCAGAATCAATAGGTTCATTATTAAGCCATCTATCTCATTAATTTACGTTGTTTTAAATTTTAACCAGAAATTAATAATAATGATTCTGCATGTCATTCATTTTCATTCCAGTAGACATGGATGTGTTTTCCTTTTATTCACATCTTGATATCGATTGATCTGTCGAAATCATTAATTCCGAAATCAGACAGCCAGCCCAGCCAACAAAGCTCATCCCAAGGCCGGCAAATGCTACATACGTACTATATATGCTCTGCTTTGTTGTATAAGTCTGAGAGTTCTGGTGGTGTATTGTGATAAATAATGTTGACGCCATGCCGGTTTTTGTACAACAGTAAACTAATAAAGGAAAAAATAAAAATTACGAATTTACTAATAATCCACTATATATGCATGTATCTATCTATACTTTAATAAATCATGAAACCATATTTTTATTGTGCTGATTATATTGCAATTTAAGTTATAACTAATGTCTTAAATATATTGTGGGTTCAAACAGTAATTTTACCTCAAAGATTTGCGTATCTATTATAAAGATACATATCAAAGGTCTAGAAAGTAAAATCACTTCATCCTAAAATTCAATGACCGTAGGATTGCAATCTATTGATAACCATCAAATCTTGCAACCATGTTTTTATTGTGCTGCCTATATTAACCTTTAAATTATAATCAATCTATTTATAATTAATCTCTTTATAAGAATATTATATTATGGGTTCAAACAATAATTAGGAGTACTAAAATTTAACTTTTTATTGGAATTTTTTTTAAAAACTACATAATATAGAAATAAAATACCCCATTAGTAAGAATATTTCAATATACTATAATATCATGATAATTTATCTTTTATATATTTTTATTAGTCATTAATCTACATATATATATATATATATTATTTTATTAATATTTTTTTGGTAAACACTGATATTACAGAAAATGTAAAAAAAAGGCCACATTCCCTAAATACTACTGATACAAGGCCAGCATACAAAAGTACTCCATTTGAAAGGCCACCCAAAGTATTTACCATTACTTCTGAAAATAGAAATTGTGAAATGACAAAACAGCCCCTATTAAAAAATACACTCAAGGTTTGGGTTGGAGGGCAAAATAGGAAATGCACAAGGTGGTCATGTCACTCCCCGGCAATCGAGGACTGCCAACACTGATGTGAAATTAATGCTCCCAGAAACCACTCCTCACCATTCATCCCTCTCCCTTTCCAACTTCCTTCTCTCCCTCACCCCTTCACCCCCCCCCCCCCCCCATGTCTTCTCCCTCTCCCTCTCCCTGTAACCGAAAATCCTCCCCATTTTATGAGTGCTCGAAGCCACCCCCCACTTCCTTCTCTTCATATCCACCATTCACCCCCCACGACTCTCCTTTTCCCCTTTTTTGAGCTTGTGAAAGTGACGAAACAGGCCACCCGATGTTGCTTCAAAATCTGATGACACCGGCTCTCCATTTAGGCGACTCCCGCTCGCACGACAAATCGGACGGCGAAACAGGTATGGCAATGAGTTTGTGGAGTTGGGATTTTAGTTTACTTGATTTATTTTTGTGTTTGACAGTGTTGAAAGAGGATGATTAGGGTTTAGGGTTTGTGAATTCTGTGTAGCGATTTGGGGCTAGTTCTAGCGATTTGGGATTTTTTTGTTGAAAGAGGAAGACAGCAGCCCATGTTTCTTGTTTTTTGTGCGGATTTTGATGTGGCTTGAAGTGAGTTTGGAAAGCTTGGTTGTTGGTATAAAATTGTTTCTTGTTCGGTTCAATCGATTTTGGGTTTTTGAATTTTTTTTGAATTCCATACTAGTGCTTGTTGGGGTTTTGGGTTTGCAATTTGTTCTTTTCGATTTACTGCTAGCGCCGCAACCCTTGTTTTATGTTTGTTGCGTGGTTTTTGTGTTGTCTGATGTGAGAGTGGAAAAATTGATTATTTGTTGAAATTGTTTCTTGTAGTTGCAATCGCCGTTGGGGTTTTGAAACTTGTTTGATTTTGATACCATTGTCATATTGAAAATATGCCGTTGTAATGTGCATTCCGTATGCTTGTTGAAAAATCCTTGTATGATTTGTGTATATGACAGTCGTGCATAATCACTAGTCAAGATGTTATGTTATGGAGCCATGTCTTGCTGTGTTGCAATGTGTGTAGTTGTTTTAAATTATTGATTTTTCAAGCTTTTGGTGTTGGGCACGAATGTGAACTTGGACACTACAGCGAACAGCGGAAAACGAAGAATAGTGAAAGTGAAGAGACGCAAACGAAGGAGGACAATGCAAAGACGAGCGGACAGACTACCATTATATCACGTTGTACCTTGAATGTGCTACAAGACGCAAAGAATAGCATACGAGAGAGAATAACGGACGAACAATGGAAGGCGATCAAGTGCACTCCATTCTACCACTTTGCGAAGATCGATTCGCTCTACAGCAGCAAGACGAGGCTGCAGTCGCTGGTGGAGTGTTTTAATGCGGACTTGGGATCTTTTATTTTTTGAGAGGGATTTACGGTAAAGTTCAATGCGTGGGAATATTATGTGGTGCTGAGGAGCAGGCTATGACGATGGAGGAGCCCGCTGGGGTGGAGCAGGCTCAGACGGAGCCCATAGTTGTTCAGCAGGCTCAGATGATGGTGGAGAAGCCGGCTGATGAGGAGCATGCACAGACGATGGAGGAGGAGCCCGCTGGCGTGGCACAACATATGACGATGGAGGAGGAGCCGACAGTTCAGGTGCCGCCTAGGACGACGACTGCAGATCCCAGTGTTGATGCTAGGCCTGATCGTGAGAGTGCTCTTTCTCTGGTTCCACTAGCTGTATACACTCCAATGGTCCTAGCCTTGACCATAACGTCTAGAATCCCTTCATGGGCCCGTCCTAAGTGAAAAGTTGTCGCTGTCCCTCCAGCCCCGAAAGAAGTTCAGACTGCCCCTACCGCGCCCACGATTGATGCCCCTGCTGTTCCCATACCCACGGGTGATGCCCAGCTATTCCCGCGCCCACAACTGATGCCCCGACTATTCCCGCGCCCACGACTGATCCCCATGCTGTTCCCGTGCCCACGACTGATGTTTTCGAGCAGAATGACGATGTCGCCTCTTCCTGTCATGATCTCAATTGGTTGATCGATTATGATCACTAGTTTGATTATTTGTTGAGTATTGATACTGGTTTATAGGTTGATGGATTGATAGTACTGCTTTATTGGTTGAATATTTGGGTTAATGGTGTTTCGATGAATTATTGGTATTTTGCCTTTTGATGAATGGTCCACGGTTGTATCTAGACAATTGTGATGTTGTAACACTCCGGTTTTTGGTCACCCAGGTCGGGGTGTCACCGCCACACCTCCCTAGTAAGACACGGTTTCTCCGGCTTACTAAAGAGATGCAAGGCTAGGTATTACAGTATTTAAAACATTTAAAGCATTCAAAACAGCCCATACAATATAGTTCGAAAATAATAATATCATAGCGCAGCGGAAATACTATTTAAGTATAGTATTGCAGCGGAAAATGTAAATAGGGCCGACATGGCCAAAACACGGGTTAAACAGGCCCGTTCATAATATAGTCTAATGTATGAAATTAAAACAAAACAATGTTCCCAAAAATCCCATGCATGAATCGTGCTCATACATGCTCATTCCACATACTCTGCAAGAAAAAAGAGTAAAAAAAATGGTTTGGTCAGCACAACTTGCTGAGTAAGTTAACACAGACATGATCGTAGGGTTTAAAAGCCATTAATTTAATATTTAGATAAAAACATGATAATAAACATAATAACTCAATTTAATCTAAACAACTATCCAATTGCATAATTTAATTCAGGGCTTTATTGAACAACACCTTTCACAGGATTTAAAATAAAGGCCATAATTTAAATAAAGCATTTAAATAATTTAATTGGACAACAACCCTAATTTAATTTAATTTAATTTAATTTCCCCATTACATCCCAGATTTAGTATTTCAGGTATTTCACGATTGCATCGCAATCTCAACAAGTCTAGTCGGTAGCCCGGCGGCCGCAACTGTATCAGCCATACCCAGTACCACTCCGGAGCCTCGAGAAACCCATGTGGATATTCTCGAGAGTGTAGGCTCTATATCTCATGCTGTTTTGGCAATATCATATCTCAATGTTAGCGCGCGGGGTCACCATCGTCCATTAAGGCACGAAGTGAATCGTTAGGGGGCACCCTGCAGAGCACTCACCCCTAATTTTAATTTATCAAGTTTGTAAGGGGATTTAACTTCAAAAATCTGATTTCAAATTTATTTATTTAAAAATAATATTTCAGTTTATTTCAACCCTAAAGGTTAATTCCATGTTTCAACAAGATTTCAAGATTTGATTTCCGGTAAACCACCGTTTACTCTAAAATTCGTCTAAAATCAGATTTAATTCAAAAAATTCCGAAATTTCACGAATAATTCTAAAACGTCGAGATCTACAACTTTCATGTTTTAACTTTTTCAATCCGAGATACCGAAGTAGGTCAAAAACACCAATTTCCACAGAACCACAAATCTGTCCGAATTTTACAGACAACAGTTTAGAGATATTGAAATCTACCATAGCAAATCAACTCCAAATTTGATGAAATTTTACAGAGACCATCTTAAGACATTTATCTACAACTTTCATGTTCGGCCAAAGATCTAAATCAGTCTGGAACCTATGTCAAAAACGTGATCAAGATCGGACCTAAGTTCTGTCAAGAATTTCAAGATCTAGTTTCAAGCAGTTCGGTTTCGGTCAGTTTTCACATATCAAATCGTCTCTAAACATTCTGAAAATTTTACAGTAGATAGATCTAAGCCTTATGAACGTTTTTTGTGTTTTACGTTTTTCCGTTTGAAGTCGTTTTAAGGTTCGGAAAAATTCGACAAAACTGTTGCACCGGTAAAAACATACATTGGCAGATTTACGATCTCTTGTTAAATCTTTTAGTTTCGAACGTTTTAATTCCTCCCAAAACCATGTAAGGTTAACTTACTGAGTTGTGAACGTCCGGGACCGTCTATTTCGAAGGCGTGGCTTCCAGGTCACCGTTTCTCCTCTCCGTCCGTCGGGTTCTACGTTCTAGATCCAATTCGAGGTGTGGAAAGGAAAGAGACGGGGTTAGAATCCGTTTTCGGATTGAAACTAAAAAGAATCTGATGGACTAGAACTTACCACACGTCAGAGATCGTTTGATTTTCGTCCAAAAGCTGCTGCCTTGGTTTTTGATGCCTTCGTAGACTTCCGGATCTAGGGTTTTGTGTATAGAGAGTATCGCAGGGTGTTGAAAAGGGTTTTAGGGTGTTATTTATAGAGGTTAGGACCTAGGAGGACGTCCAAGTCCGCCTCTAAGGGTCTTGAGCCGATGGATGTTCAACCGAATGTCGAAAAATCCGCGTTTGGGCGAGAGATTCTCGCAACGAACGAATCTGTGGGGTGGCGCGGCCGTGGCGCGCCCGTCCTTCTTCGACCGCGCGGCCACCGCACCGACTTCGCCTGGACTTCGGTCCGGGCGGGTCGTGCGATCCGTCGTGCTTTTCCTCCTCTCTTTCGGATTTCTATCCCTCTATGCTCCCGTTTTATGATCTTCGGGGTCTCTTCGGGTTTCTACTTTCTCTCTAAGTTTTTACTCGGGTCTAATTGGATGTTTGGACTCGAATTCTCGAGTTCATTGGTGTCGTGTTCCGGTGTATAATTTATTTACCTTTAATCCATCCTTTTTATTTAATTAAATTCCTTTAATTCCTTTTTAAGTAAAATCTCATTTCTCATTTCCTTATCTTTATTTATTTATTTATTTGCTCGATTTATTTATTTATGGTATTTATTTTATTTATTGTTTATTTATTTAATTATTGTTTTATTTTATGTTGGAAAATTCTCGGGTACTACAGTCTACCCTCCTTAAGAATCAACTTCTTCCTCGAAGTTGTGTTTCGTCTTTTCTCGTGCTAAGGTCTTTTTGTTTATTTTATTACTTTGTGACTGAACTTAGAATTAAGACTTCTAAGCTGCCTACGTACCCGGTGAAGGGATCAAGCAATAACGTAGTTCAAAAGTTTACAAAGATGCACGAAAAATAGGTGGTATGACATCCTCTCCCCCTTAAGATTGCAGTTATGTCCCCGTAACTGTGTCGGTATCGGTTTGGAACAATGTCGGGTATCGTTCTCTCATGTCGGATTCTACTTCCCAAGTTGCCGTCTCACTTTCGTGGTTCGACCAAAGAACTTTGACCATTTTGACGGTTTTATTCCTCGTTGCTCGTTCCTTAGTGTCGAGAATACGCACTGGGACTTCTTCATAAGTCAAATCCTCATCGAGTTCGATTATCTCCGGTTGAAGTACATGTGTCGGGTCCGGCACATACTTCTTTAGTTGTGAGACATGGAAAACATTATGAACTCGATCTTATTGTGGCGGTAAAGCCAGTCGGTAGGCTAAATTCCCGACTCGTTCTAGAATTTCGTAAGGTCCTATATATCGAGGACTTAACTTTCCTCGTTTGCCAAAGCGCATCACCCCCTTCATGGGTGATATCTTTAGCATGACCCTATCTCCCACTTGAAATTCTAGGTCTCGTCGTCTCACGTCAGCGTAACTCTTGAAACGCGGTCTCACACGCTTCGGTCCACTCGTATTTTGCTCCTTTCTTCAGTGGCTGGGTCAAAGGATGTGCAATCCTTGAAAAGTCCTTCACAAATCGTCTATAATACCCAGCTAATCCAAGGAAACTCCTAATTTCCGTTGGACTCTTCGGAGTTGCCCACTCCGTCACGGCAGAAACCTTTGCCGGATCCACTGATACTCCATCAGCGGATACTATGTGTCCGAGAAACGCCACTTCTTTCAACCAGAAATCGCATTTCGATAGCTTGCCGTATAGCTGATTCCTTCGCAAGATTTCTAACACTTGATGTAAGTGTTGGGCATGCTCTTCCTCGCTCTTTGAGTAGATCAGGATGTCGTCGATGAACACTACGACGCACTGATCTAACAATTCTCGGAACACGTTGTTCATGAGATTCATGAACTTGGCCGGAGCATTTGTTAACCCGAAGGATAACACTGTGAACTCGTAATGGCCATATCGCGTTCGAAACGCCGTCTTCGGAATGTCCTTCTCAGCGATCCTCAATTGATGATACCCAGATCGCAAATCGATCATCGAGAATACTGAAGCTCCCTTCAGTTGATCAAACAGATCCTCTATTCTCGGCAGGGGGTATTTATTCTTGATGGTCACTTGGTTCAATCCCTGGTAATCTATGCAAAGACGTAGTCCTCCGTCTTTCTTCTTAACAAATAAAACCGGTGCTCCCCAGGGGGAAGTACTCGGCCTTATATATCCTTTTCCTAACAGTTCCTCGAGTTGTTCCTTTAACTCCTTCATTTCCAGTGGTGCCATCCGGTACGGAGCTTTTGAGACAGGCTCTGTCCCCAGAATGAGATCTATAGTGAATTCAAGATCTCTCTCAGGTGGCATGCCCGAAACGTCCTCAGGGAACACGTCCGGGTATTCTCTTACCACTGGTATGCTATCAACCTTGTTCTCTTCCGCCTCAAGGTTGTGCACATAGCACGCATACAGTTCGTACACCTTATGCATCAAGTTACTTAGTTTAAGTGCACTAACGATTTTGTTACTCTTCTTAGGGGGCTGAGAGTAAAAGATAACTCTCTTTCCCCTACTTTTTGACAAGGTGATCTTTTGCTTTTAGCATTCGATCACCGCCTTATACTGGGATAACCAATCCATCCCCAGTATGATGTCAAAGTATCTTAAGTTAAATTCTACTAAGTTCGCGAAGAATTCTACGTTCTTTATCACTATAGGAATTCCGTTATATCGTTTAGAGCAAGATACTACTTCTCCAGAAGGCAATTGAATTCCTAAGCTAATTCTCTCGCACTTAGGTAGACATAACTCAGGCACTATCCTTGATGCTAAGATTGAGCAACAAGCTCCAGAATCAAATAGAATTCTAAGGGGTGTATCCAAAACATAAAATGTACCTGCCATCACTTCTCCTTGAGCAGGCACGTCCACTTGATTCACCACGTTAAGCCTCCCCATAGGGCGTCCCTGATTGCCCTGCTGATTCGCATTCGGCTGCTGATTTTGTTGTTGGTTTTGATTTCTGAGGTGGCGGAGGTCGTTGGTTCTGGTTCTGATTCTGCGGCCTATTTTGAGGGGGTCTGTACCCCTGGTTATTCCCGTTTCGCCCGTTTTAATTTTGAGGCTGTTCTTGCCCCGTGACCAAATCGTCCCTTTTTGTTATGTTCTCGACCCTTGTTCGGCAATCTCGTCGAACGTGACCCATTCGACCACATCGGAAAGAGGCACCCTGTTGCGGGCATCCCCTTGCCAGATGGGGTCGTCCACATCTCGGGCAAGGTGGTACCGGATCTTCTTGGTTGAACCTTCTCCCAGTGTTGTTTTGTTGGGGCCTATTTGACCCTCTCCGTTGTTCGTTCCTTCCAGTGTTGTTCTCGCTTCTCGAGTCCCGGTTTCTCTTATCTTGGGGACCCCTGCTGGACTCCCCACTCACCCTTCTCTTCAGTTGCTGCACACGCGCTACTGCCATAGCGCGGTCATACACTGCTTGCAAATCGGGGTAGTGTACCCCCGCGATCACCTCGCGAACAGACAGGTTCAGCCCCATCTCGAACTTTTGTGCCTTTTCTGCATCAGTGGGCACTAGCCTTGTTGCGAACCTCACCAGCTCCTTAAAACGTGTGTAGTATTCTTCCACAGTTTGGCCTCCTTGCTTCAGCGACAGGAACTCTTCGTACATCGCTGATTTGGTACTCAGGGGATAGAATCGATCCCTGAGCATCTCCATCATTTCCGCCCATGAGTAGGGCTCGTCATCCTCCGTCAGTTTGGCTTGTGTCGCCTGCCACCAGTCGTCAGCTTTGCCTCCCAAGTAGTATGACGCGACGTGCACTCTTTCTCCTTCCGGACACTTGACTGCTCCCAGCAGCTTGTCGAAAGTCCGGATCCACTCCTCCAGTTTAGCTGGATCCTCCTCACCAGCATAGTGGGGCGGCTGGTAAGGATTCACCATCGCCAAGTAGTTGGGGCGAGCTTGGGGCGGAGGTACCGCCACAGCTTGGCCCTGGTTGACTTGCGTGTTTCCGAGCGCAATCAACACCTCCTCTATCGTCCTAAGACGGTCGCCCACATTGTTCGGTGCGGGGGCGTCCTGCGCACCTTGGGGTTGTTCCTCCTCAGGTTGAATCGGTTCCGTGACATTTGGTGGTGTCTCAGTAGGAGTTTGGGGAACAGGTTGGGCTCTCGGTCTTCCTCTGGGTGCCATTCTGTTTCAAATGGTATAGATTAGGGCATAGTAGTGTTTGGTTAAACAGGAAGATCTCAAATTTATTTCTATCTTCTTCACATAATGCTCGATTGAGCTAATTTTAAATGTAATTTTTATTTTCTGTGTTAGGGTTCAGGGTTTAGGGTTTCCAGGGTTTAGGGTTCTGAATTTCGGTTTTTTTTTTCGAATTTAATATATATAAATAAACCTTTGTATTTTATTTCCTTAAAAGAAATTTTTAGTACAAGTGATAAGATATACCAAAATAGTAATGCTTCCTTAGCAAAAATAGTAACTACTACAAATAGAAATTCCTATCGTCTCTAAGTGTCCTCCGGCACAGTGGTAGGATCCTCCTCCGGATCTTCCTCCTCCGAGCTTGGCGGCATAAGGTCGTCAAAGATGCGGTTCAGGTCCTCGCCATGGGCATCGACGTGTTCTTTCAGTATTAGATTTTGTGTAGTAAGGATTTGGACTTGATGTTCGAGTTGGTTTATTCGATGGTGGTCCGCCTCTCTTAGGTTACCCATGTGGTGCAGATTTGCCTCCAATTGAGCTATACGATGTTTCATTTGGTCTAGGGTTTGTTTGGAGTCGAAGTGCGCGCTCATCATTTTGATCATCAAGTTCACCATATCTTGACTAGCCATCTAGCGCAAGCAAAAGATCTAAGTTAATTTCGCCAAGATTCTAAGTTAAATTCGCCAAGATTCTAAGTTCAATTCGCCAAGATTCTAAGTTCAAATTCGCCAAGATTCTAAGTTCATAGAAGAGATGCAATATGCAAATGCAAATGATGATTTCCCCTCAAAAATAATTTAATGCACTATATATATTTATATATTTTTCCATGGGGTTTAAGATAAAAATTTTGTTTCCATGGAAATAATACTTTAAAATTTAAAGTAATATTCAAAATATTAATAGTAGTTTAAAAATAATAAGAGTTTAAAAATAATAGTTTAAAAATAATAATGGTTTAAAAATAATAGTTTAAAAATAGTCGGGCTCTGATACCAACTTGTAACACCCCGGTTTTTGGTCACCCAGGTCGGGGTGTCACCGCCACACCTCCCTAGTAAGACACGGTTTCTCCGGCTTACTAAAGAGATGCAAGGCTAGGTATTACAGTATTTAAAACATTTAAAGCATTCAAAACAGCCCATACAATATAGTTCGAAAATAATAATATCATAGCGCAGCGGAAATAATATTTAAGTATAGTATTGCAGCGGAAAATGTAAATAGGGCCGACATGGCCAAAACACGGGTTAAACAGGCCCGTTCATAATATAGTTTAATGTACGAAATTAAAACAAAATAATGTTCCCAAAAATCCCATGCATGAATCGTGCTCATACATGCTCATTCCACATACTCTGTAAGAAAAAGGAGTAAAAAATGGTTTGGTCAACACAACTTGCTGAGTAAGTTAACACAGACATGATCGTAGGGTTTAAAAGCCATTAATTTAATATTTAGATAAAAACATGATAATAAACATAATAACTCAATTTAATCTAAACAACTATCCAATTGCAAAATTTAATTCAGGTCTTTATTGAACAACACCTTTCACAGGATTTAAAATAAAGGCCATAATTTAAATAAAGCATTTAAATAATTTAATTGGATAACAACCCTAATTTAATTTAATTTAATTTAATTTCCCCATTACATCCCAAATTTAGTATTTCAGGTATTTCACGATTGCATCGCAATCTCAACAAGTTTAACCGGTAGCCCGGCGGCCGCAACCGTATCAACCATACCCAGTACCACTCCGGAGCCTCGGGAAACCCATGTGGATATTCTCGAGAGTGTAGGCTCTATATCTCATGCCGTTTTGGCAATATCATATCTCAATGTTAGCGCGCGGGGTCACCATCGTCCATTAAGGCACGAAGTGAATCGTTAGGGGGCACCCTGCAGAGCACTCAACCCTAATTTTAATTTATCAAGTTTGTAAGGGGATTTAACTTCAAAATCTGATTTCAATTTTATTTATTTAAAAATAATATTTCAGTTTATTTCAACCCTAAAGGTTAATTCCATGTTTCAACAAGATTTCAAGATTTGATTTTCGGTAAATCACAGTTTACTCTAAAATTCGTCTAAATTCAGATTTAATTCCAAAAATTCCAAAATTTCACGACTTATACAGAAACGTCGAGATCTACAACTTTTGTGTTTTAACTTTTTCAATCCGAGATACCGAAATAGGTCAAAAACACCAATTTTCACAGAACCGCAAATCTGTTCGAATTTTACAGACCACAGTTTAGAGATATTGAAATCTACCATAGCAAATCAACTCTAAATTTAATGAAATTTTACAGAGACCATCTTCAGACATTTATCTACAACTTTCATGTTCGGCCAAAGATCTAAATCGGTCTGGAACCTATGTGAAAAACGTGATCAAAATCGGACCTAAGTTCTGTCAAGAATTTCAAGATCTAGTTTCAAGTAGTTCGGTTTCGGTCGGTTTTCACATATCAAATCGTCTCTAAAAATTCTGAAAATTTTATAGTAGATAGATCTACACCTTAGAAACGTTTTTCTTTAAGTTTTTCCGTTTGAAGTCGTTTTAAGGTTCGGAAAAATTCGATAAAACTGTTGCACCGGTAAAAACATGCATTGGCAGATTTACGATCTCTTGTTAAATCTTTTAGTTTCGAACGTTTTAATTCCTCCCAAAACCATGTAAGGTTAACTTACTGAGTTGTGAACGTCCGGGACCATCTATTTTGAAGGCATGGCTTCCAGGTCACCGTTTCTCCTCTCCGTCCGTCGGGTTCTACGTTCTAGATCCAATTCGAGGTGTGGAAAGGAAAGAGACGGGGTTAGAATCCGTTTTCGGATTGAAACTAAAAAGAATCTGATGGACTAGAACTTACCACATGTCGGAGATCGTTTGATTTTCGTCCAAAAGCTGCTGCCTTGGTTTTTGATGCCTTCGTAGACTTCCGGATATAGGGTTTTGTGTATAGAGAGTATCGTAGGGTGTTGAAAAGGGTTTAGGGTCAGTCAAGAGAGTTATTTATAGAGGTTAGGACCTTGGAGGACGTCCAAGTTCGCCTCTAAGGGTCTTGAGCCGATGGATGTTCAACCGAATGTCGAAAAATCCGCGTTCGGGCGAGAGATTCTCGCAACGAACGAGTCTGTGGGGTGGCGCGGCCGTGGCGCGCCCGTCCTTCTTCGACCGCGCGGCCACCGCGCTGACTTCGCCTGGACTTCGGTCCGGGCGGGTCGTGCGATCCGTCGTGCTTTTCCTCCTCTCTTTCGGATTTCTATCCCTCTATGCTCCCGTTTTATGATCTTCGGGGTCTCTTCGGGTTTCTACTTTCTCTCTAAGTTTTTACTCGGGTCTAATTGGATGTTTGGACTCGAATTCTCGAGTTCATTGGTGTCGTGTTCCGGTGTATAATTTATTTACCTTTAATCCATTCTTTTTATTTAATTAAATTCCTTTAATTCCTTTTTAAGTAAAATCTCATTTCTCATTTCCTTATCTTTATTTATTTATTTATTTGCTGGATTTATTTATTTATGGTATTTATTTTATTTATTGTTTATTTATTTAATTATTGTTTTATTTTATGTTGGAAAATTCTCGGGTATTACAGATGTTCTTGTTCATTTGTTGGTACTGTGCAAGATGATGAATGGTATTTTATGTAGAACAGTCGTATTCGCCTCTAAAGAAAGTACTGTTGGTATTTATTTTTACGATGATTGCAAACATTGTTCATTAATAGTGTCAGACCTGGCAATGAATTAATGGTGTTCGATGAAATCATACCATAAACACTAGTACGTAGATTTCCTTCAAGTATCATTTAATTGGTTCATAACGAAGTAGTTAAGAGTACCAAACTAAGTGATGTGGTATTGAGCTAAGTGATATGTATAATCTTGAAACTAAAGTAATGTGTTGGATTAAAAAAACTAATCTTGATAATCTTGAAACACAATTCACTATGTTGAAGTAGGTGATGTTCCTATAATGGTTCATACAAGTATAGTATATTGCATAAATCGATATGGCTAATGGTTAAGAATGTTGTTCCTACAATGGTTGAAAATTGTTAAAGCCAATATAGTAAATTCGCAACAATAAGCTACTACAACACCCTTAACAACAATAAACATTATAACGGTATGAATGAGGAAAGTCAATGTTATAGATAGGGAACAACAATGGTACTGATTTGACAACAAAAATGGTATTCTAGCTGATCCAAAGAGTTTATCTAATAAAATAGTCATTTGGAAGCGAAACAGTTCCCAATTGCATCTTGATGTGACACAACGTTGAAGTCTAATTCGCCTTCAATGATAATAGCGATTTAGTGGAATCAAATAAAGAAAAATATCATGTGTGAGTGAGTGAGAATCTATAATGCGACCCTTCCATTCACATACCTAAGTACCCATCCATTCAAAACATCAATGCAATAAACATCATTACTTTGTTTTCCGTGAGTGATGCAATATTCTTTAATGTGACCATTTTATGTAATTACTTATAACTATATGTGTTGAACAATAACTTGATTATTTTTTACTTTTAATGTGTTGAACAATAACCGTATTTTCCCACTCCTGGAAGTATTATGTGTCCATTACATTAGTGTTTTCGTTACCAGTTGACTTGTGTTTTTTTTGTTTATATCCTGTAAATGTCTGTAAAGTGTAAATATGATGTGCGCATCTTTTGTTCGTGAAATACGTCATCAGAAACCGATCATTTCATTGCATTCAACATGGTATCATATATTGAAAACGTCCTCATACAGGATAGATTCAAGTAAAGAAACCATCCAAACCTCAAAATAATACACCGAGTCAACAAAAGTATGCAGCAACAACAAAACACCATTTTGCAACAAAAATAACACCAGTCTTGGCTTAATGTTGGCATTGTAGTTCTGGTCCCGACACACTTTATCTTTTATGAATGACGCTACCCATGTCGCGTTTGCATTTGGGTGAGTCCTCGATTGCATGCCTTCTTTCTGGTAGACTCGGTTGCTGGCAACTTGTTTTCCCGGATGAGTAACCTCTTCTTTTCGAAAGAGGTTTCCGCAAACTCTGTGCTTTTCCCTGTTAAAGATTTAACCAGGAACGATCCATTTAAATTATTTGAGAATATTTTAAACGGATATTTAACCTTTTCCATTTCGGTGAGACAGACCCAGAATCCCTATGCTCGTCTGGTGGAGATTTCGTCTTCACTGATTGAAGATACCAATGGTGCCTTCTCATCAACAGACTTGACCTCTATTGAAGGCAATCATATTAGGTCTCTGTAATTTAATAAAATGAAAGAATGGATAAGATCCTTTCCCAACGATTTCTAGTGCCGCTGAAATGAACTTAAGTTCCAGAATATCTCCTCTTTGCAGGTGCGGGTTGTTCTGCCATGATTCATGCATCGTGCTGCTTATCCATCCCGAAAGTTTTTCGATTTCCGGAAACCCTGGTGATGTAGTATGAACATATGCTAATGCTCCAAAGTCATACCACTTTCGAACCTCTTCTAGCATCGATCCTTTGAGCATCCAGACCCTGTTGTATCTCTCGGATGTCTCGATTATCGTCTTGCTCGGGTTAATTCCTCTTTTACCCCAAGAGGCAGTGGGTTGACTTGAGCTTTTGGAAATATGACTTTCCTCTTGCTCAATATTTTTACCGGTGTCTGATAATGGGTTCCTTTGAAACAGTGCTTGAATCTGCTTCTTCATACGTGACCACTTTTGTTTACTGGGCACGTTTCTCTTTGTTAACCAGAGAAGCTGACGCTTTCCTGATTGGCTCGAGTACGGATTCCCATAGCATTGTCATTGCCATATGGGAGGTTCGTATATTATTGCGGACCATGTCCACATCACTCTGTTGTATTTTGCCAGCTGCTTTTGCATTGGATCTCGAGCTGTCCAAAATACTTTGATAGCTCCTCTAGGTTTTCGCTGAGGTGCGTGAATCTCGTAATGATGGAATCAGCTTCAAATGCTTCCATCTCTCGTCAAGAAATCTACAAGACATTTTCATGAGATTTTATGACATCAATATCATAAGTATAATATTGACGTTCAGCTTGCCATCTGATAATACAAGCTTTTTTAATTTTTGATTCAAGTTTATTTTTTAGAAAAGCTCTAACATTAGTATTATCAACTTTTAATACAAAATTTCTTTGCAAGTAAGAATAAAGGTCATTTTTTAAATGTTTTCCATACTGCAAAGAATTCCTTCTCGGTAATGTGCCAAAATTTGGCTTGTTGTCAGTGAAGAACCCTCCTGTGTATCTACAGGGTTCTTGACCTGTAGTTGTTTTTCTCCTGAGCACTCACCCATCAAAAATCATTGGCGTCTGTGTAGACTACCAACTCATCCTCATGTTGAGGTATTGCAAGCTTTGGCAAGTTATTGCAGACTTGCTTTAGCTCACGAATTCTCTTAGTATGGATTTTCTTTCTATTTCCATCTAGAGCTTTCAGTCTCTAGCAGGAGTGGTCTAAAATCATTTCTGTATTATTTTATTAATACCTTGATAATTTATTACCAACTTGGGTTTACCTCTTTTTTTTCACCGTAGTTTTCTTAACAAGAAACCAGGGCTGCTATAAGCTGAGACTCCAGGCTCGATGAGTTTAAGATCGATATGCTCCTCGATAATTTGCTGCATATCTTTCCTTTCCTGCGTATTCATTAAGATGGGTTTATATCAAACATACTCAT